>JASANN010000081.1:89730-118866 GCA_031762395.1 Calameuta pygmaea | reverse complement strand
GCGAGATTAATAGATATTTTTATGTCCTGAGGTCTAACGTGTAACCTCTAAGGGTCCGAGGAGTTTCGCCATGTAAGGTCATAGGTCACGTGCGATGCTTTATGCAAGTTGTAATAGTTGATACGGTCGAGCGGACTGTCATATATATTTTTTAAGGGCCTCTCGTCAAGGTGATATCGCCTTTGACCCTTGACCTCTTCCACAAGGGTTTCGAATCTTGCGCATTGTTCGATCGAATCACCGACACACGTTGTTTCGCCTTTGATCTATTCGGGTTCGATGATTTGACTCTGGCGATAAGATGAATAACGAAAAATTCAAATCCCTAGGGATTAATTTTCAACCTCAATGATCATTCAGATAGCGATAAAGATTGAGCGACATTTATTTTTATTGAGAAAGAAAAAAAAAAGAAAATTAATTTCGTTAATCCTTCGAAGAATGTACAATTTTCTCGCGGATGATCTCCGATTAAGATCACTGGGACGTAACTGAGTAATATTTTATAACGAGCAGAAGTGAGTTATTCGACGAGAGGTAAGGAAGAAAGAAAATCAAAGGAATTACGACGGTTATTCTGGTTCCGGAGTTTGCCGTAAAGGTACCGAGGGCGCCACGCTCGGGGATCGTTGTATTCACGTGACGTCCGTTGGATAAAGCAACGTTCCGAGTTAGGCTAATAAAAGAACACACCACTTGCAGCGGGTAAAGCTCCTAGAGTTTCGTGGTATCGTCGTTTTGTTCCTTAAATGAAATTTACATAGGAAACGCGAAAAGTTTTCTTTCTCTCCCGGCTGAAAGCGGCTAGAGACGCTTCGCGTTGCTTTAAACTTCGACGTAAATACAGCCGAGCTTACCTAACCTCAAAGTGAATAGAGACCGTGGATTGAGGAGAATCTGAGAAATGTCAGTGGTGTAACGTTATCAAGGGAAAATGTCTTAAGCATAATGGTACTTGCATATACACTCTGTTTCTACGACGCTATTCATCCGCAGCAATTTCAAGACAGATGGCGCCACTGTTGAAATCCTTACGGCTCCTCATTGAAACGACTAATGGCTAAGCAATTGATATGGATTGAAACGAAAGGAACGGAATGAAGGAGCTTAAAGAAATGAAATAAAGGTACGAAAGAAAGAAATAAAGTGATGCACGACGTATTACAAGCGTCGTCAGGAGAAATTGAATTATTAACGTATAACGACATGATATCTGATTGAATAATTAATACGCGCTCTGGTTGTATAATGCCGTTTTTTTTTTTTTTTGTAATGTCACCGATTTTTCCGATATCGCGTATTGTTAAATGTTAACGTTCAAGAATTTGCGTGCTTGACATTTTTATACGAAATTATTAGCGAGGCCGATACGTATGGTCGTAGTACAAGACGCAGACGTTCAGGCGGGTGCGCATAGGACTGCGTACGTTTTAACGTGTGAATGTGGCTTAACGAAAATTGAAAAAAAATTTACTTTTTTTTTTAATTTCATTAATACACGAGGTTAATATTTATTATGTAATTTTCACTCGCTCTTACTCGAAAGGATTATCTTTCGTTTAATCCTTCTTATTCATGCTGGGAGATAGGATTGTTATCGTTATCATTAAAAAGGACGGGCTTTGAAAGTACGAATAAACGACCTTCTGACGGAAACAGAACTGAATGAGGTACTTTTTCCAGTTTCTCTATACCATTTTCGTTTATCCACTGGCATCCGTCGTGTCAGCCCGACCAATTTTTATTCGTTTAAATCGCTTTCAAAAGACCCGCCACTCTCGCGACACTTCGAGCGGCAAATTCAAATCAATTCTATCATCGGAGGCACCGTAGCTTTACGTGCTATTTTGCGTAAGAGGGTTTCTGAGAATCGCAATTTTAAAAAATTTTTTTATTTATTTATTTTTTTTAATTTATTTACTCGCTTTTCTGTATATTTCCCAATCCCCGCGTTCTCTTCCTTTCTCCTTTCCTCGACGAAAAAACATTTTTTTCGCCAAAGACAATGCGACTACTTTGTCCTTAACAGAGGGTTGATAAACCCTTTGTCAGCGAGACTGATAATATTGCCGTAACGTCGAATCACTTTTTGTTTTCCTCAGCTTTATGAACCCTTCGATCCATCCCTGCTGTAACATAGAGAAATTTTTTCCTGGCTTTGAAATTTTGCATGACGTCACGATGCGTAATCGTCAGTGTCCTTATGTACCCGTACTGGGGCTCGTAGTTCGGTTTGCGTCACCGTGAGAAGGGTGATCAGACGATTTTGAAATTTATTTGAAATTTTTCGAGATGATTTTTTTTTATCTCGATGCCGATAATCCTTACGTTCAATTCTGTGCGAACAATCGATGTTGATTTGATAGATTTACTCGTAGCAGGACTGGTACCTCGAATGGTAACAAAGACATCGGTCATTAGCAATGACAATCATTAGTGCTGTTCGTCTTGTTTCAATGAATCTTATTCGATTTAATGGGCATTATCGTGAATATTCATTGATATCGGAAAAGCTGCGCGGACCAATTTCCAGTTGTCGAGTTGCATTATCTGTAACCATCCTGTTGTATATATTTGAGAGTGAAAAATTGGATCCCGTGTTATTTTTCGATTTTTCAGTTTTTTTTTTAAGTAGAAATTCTCCGGCAGGTGGATTCGCTTTCAAAATCATCAGGCAGTTTGAATGATGGTTAAAAAAATTTCGCGTGTCTTCTATTGAAATTTTTTTTTTTTTTATTAAACTAACGTATATTGAGATTTTTTTTGGATTAAGGATAATTCATAATATTTTTCTGTCTCCTTGACATTTAAAAAAAAATACTTTTATGCAATTTTTATCCTGTATCAAGTAATTGGGTCGAATTTTGGGTTTTAATGGAGAAGCATTGTTCCGTTCGTTAAAGCTGTGCCGGCACCCCCCCCCCCCCCCCGAACGCCCATTTTGATTTAATTATTGTCGCGTCCGGTTATCGATTCGTTTCGGCGACTGCATCGGTTTCGCTTCATCGGAGTGACGATTCGGTTATCATAACAATGCGATAATCAAGTCGGCTGTGCTTAATTATTTTATTGATGTATTTTGGAAATTGAGAAAAAAATTTTTTTTACAGTTTTTTCGCTTAGACATTTTTGTTATCAAAATCGTATTTTTTTTGGCTCAGGCCACATTATCATCTTTCACTCTTTTTGCTCGTGGGCTGTTTCGACTTTACTTGGCAAATTCAGACGGGAATTTAATTCTGCTGTTTGCACTGGGTGCATATAGTGCGTACGCATTCGTGGCCTTATGTTAATTCTGTGTTGCCGACAGCGCAGCTGTCAGCGGTTTTGGCACGTGTGGGGGCGCGCGTGTTCAATCAAGCCGATTTTGGTAAATCGAATCGGCCGATTTACGTGTATAAATATGTATATAGATATACATAGAGAGAGGGAGAGAGAGGGTCGAGATGAGGGAAAGGGAGTGGAAAGCTTTGGATTGCAAGTTTCAAATGTAAATGCGAAGCTTCTCTGGCATGTGGTTCGAGTCCAGGCTAAAACTTTCTGCATAAGTGAAATATCTCTGCGATGCGCTAGATCCCATAGAGTAGAAATGTCTGTACTTTAATGCACAGGGTGAGTCATGCTTTCTGATAAAGGAATCCTGTCGCGAAGAAAAAAATGCGGATCGGCATGCATAGGGTGTACATTTATTTTTGGATAAAAAAATTCTATGATCGAAGTATGTAGTTCGGGAGCTACAGGGTGCGTCTCTCTCTTTTTTTTTTTTTGGAGAAAAGAAAATTCACAGTTACCAATTTGACGGTAATGTAGATTTTGAATTCAGCAATTTTTCTCTTTCGCTTGGAACGAGCGTAAAAGAGTCGTCCCGAGAGTTATGATTTTTTTTGGTCCCTTTTCCTTCTTTTTTTTTTTTCTTTCGCTTCATTGTTGTCACGTACGAGTGCCGGGTAAACGAATTCGTGAGAAAAAAAAACGCGAGTAACGCGTGAAGGTGTAAGCGGGTGAAAAAAAAAATTAGAAGAGAATTTAGAGGGTAGCGTGACTAGAAAGGGTGATAAAATGAAAAAGAAAAAAAAAAACGAATAAAAATTTACAACCCCTCCATACAACTCTACACTGTGCTGTGGTCGAGGGGTAAAAAAAATGTGGAATTTCTGATTCTTAATTTTACAAAAAATTTTGCAATCTGGTCGCACGACATTGAATTTAATGAAATAATTTTTTTTTACAAATTTTTGAATTCGCTCGTACTAAAATTCGTTATACCCTACAGCGGTACCAACCCCAAAGGTCTCGTGTCTCGTAACGACTGGAAACTAGTACCGACCGAGTTGGTCAGCCTGAGGTTTTACTACTGTCGAGCTTAATTTCGATAAGTCCCCGACGTCCGGGCACGAACCACAGAAACGGTACGGAAAAGCTTTTTGCTTTTTGATCCCGAACACTGAAATTATCTGGCATGATCTAGCCCAGTATGACCTAACCCAACCAAAGCTGACCGGACCCGATCCAACCAAAGCTGACCGACCTAAGTCGTAACCCTAACCTGATCTGACCTGGGTCTAATATTTTAGACCCCAATACCCAGACTCTCGTTGTTTAACCTGAACTTGCTGGTTCTAAATTCATCAGCAAGATCATGAGAACGGACCTAGGGCGATTCTCGCTTCAGCATTCCCCACGCGTCTACATATGAGTACGGGCGTGACTTTAGTCATAAAAACCGTAGGTTCAGGTTGACCGGCGTGTGACCCAAACCCAAGTGTTACCTTTAATTGATCCCGGACAACTTTCGGATCATCTCGCTAACGAGCTACGTGATAAGAAAATGCAATCTTTTAGGTTTCTCGAAAAGACGAAAGAACATTTTTTGTAACTCAAAATCACGTACGTTTACCGAAATCAGCATAACGATATATATTTTTATTTTTATTATTACAATCCGTATCAATTTTCTTATCGTCACGAATTTCATGTGAAATCAAAAAAAAATTTCTTATCAAAGTATCCATTCCTTCGTTTATACGATTTCCTGTCTGTCCCCGACCTAACCGTGCGAGTATTTCCAAAAAATGTATTCAAAGTCAGCACCCGTATACACAAGTGACAATCTCATTCGGATTTCGCGAAAGCGTACGAAGTAAATCGTACGAAGTAACGCGTTAACTTTCTTACCGTTCGAGAGAATGACAAGCGAAAAGTATCGCCGAATTTCCGCCCTTGTTAAATTACAAGAGTACCGAATATTAAAGACGCGCGAGTATTATATTCAAAAGTGTCTGCGGTTGCCAAGCCGAACTCCTGGTCCGCCCCCCCTCTTCCTCACTGAAATTGGACTTGACGCGAGTCGGACCCAGCGACATCCGATTCTTCGAATCGTCCTGACGATCGAATATTTATATTCACGAGAGGCAAACGAGAGAACGCGCCGTTTCGTAATATCTCGAAATATTCTCCAACGGTATTCTAGAAGGTTCTGGAAAGAAAGAGAGATTAGTTTGTTGCCTTCCTCGTCTTCCCCCACCACGTCCGCGCCCCACTTAAAATTCTGTCCGTCGCGCATGCGCACAGAGTAGTACGCATGTGTCATGGAATCCTCGGGACGCTGCCGTGTGTACTGAAACGTTAAAAGGATTTCTAGAACGAGAAAAGAGAGAAAAGAAAAGTCGTGGACAAGGGAGAGGTATATAGAAGTGAAGGGAGGAGGAGACACGACGATCCGAGAAAATATATTGCTTCCGGTATAATCTGGAACGCTAATGGGAATGGCGATTTGTTTTACAGGATGTGTATACCCAGCCATGTCTTGCTCACGTAGTCGCTGCTTGGGCAGCTTGGGGATTTTTTGAAGTAATAAAATTAACCAGATTCAAACGTCCCATTGGTGTATATGTGTACGCGGTTCGAGTGTCGAGTTTACATGGAACGAAGTTCGTTGGAATTCGGCGAGCGTTGTTCTTCTTTCACGATCCGACAATTCTAACCTATTGAACGCGCACGTACCTGTCAGGTTTGTCGCGTGGAAGTTCCATGTAAACGTCGTGTGCTCAGTGGCTTTAGGAACGCATAGGGATATTTCCATTGGAGCACTTGGATACTTGTGAGGATAGAAAAGAGCATGGACGGGATCCAATTTCTTAAGGTATGGTACCCGAACCTGATTTTGAGGTTAGTTTCCCAACCGGTGCTAACTTCAGGCTGGTTAATAACATTGTGAAATTCTTTGAAGCTCCTAGTCGTTAAATTCGCGAGGAACCGAAGACGTGAAGTCACTGCTGAAACGTGTCGTGTGCTCAGTGGCTTTAGGAACGCATAGGGATATTTTCATTGGAGCACGTGGATGCTTGTGAGGATAGAAAAGAGCATGGACGGGATTCAATTTCTTAAGGTATAGTACCCGAACCTGATTTTGAGGTTAGTTTCGCAACTGGTGCTAACTTCAGGCTGGTTAATAACATTGTTAAATTCTTTGAAGCTCCTAGTCGTTAAATTCGCGAGGAACCGAAGACGTGAGTCGCTGCTGAAACGGCATGGCTATTATTTTGTTGCCACGTGCGTTTGACAGCTGCTATTTGTATTCTTTTTAATCGTGGTTCTTTGACGTTTCAAGGCAGGTTTTCTATGACGTGAGGCGGGATATGATTTTATGCTTGGACTTGGATTTTAGAAATTTTTTTTTTTCTGAAGATTGAAAATTCCGGGTGTATAGTATCATCGTGATATTTTTTTAATGAGAAAATAGAAAAGCTCACGGTTTATAATTAGTCGTGATAAATTTTGGAAAATTGAAGAACTTTGACGCGAGGGGGAATTACGTGTCAGCCAAAACTCTCAACCCTTGTTTCGTTAATAACGAGGATGAAAATTACGTTATCGTACGTTTGCGTTTGAACGATAACATCTTCATCGTTTCGATGAATTCACGTTGAATTTTCTCATTAGATTGAGAGGTTAGGTATGACGAAGGTTGGATGGGGTCGCGATGGTTGCCCAAGGGGATGATGCTCGTTAATGAAATTTCACCGAATCTAAAAGCACTAAAGGGTAATTAAATCAAGATTTTACGTCGGGTGGTTATTACAGTGCACGGAGGGATCTCGCTGAGAAACTAATCTTACGTTTGAGAGATTTCGTTGGAAAGTGACGTCACGTGCTAACACGAGTAATAAGAGTAGTAGCAGTGATAATATTGGGCGCGTTGAAGCGTTCATAAATATGATCGAAATTTACCGACGAAAAATATCTTTTTTTTTTTTTTCTTTTCTTTTACTAACCTAACGCTTACCGTACAATCACTTTATTTCAACAATTCCAAAAAAAAATTGTCGGGACGCCATACTGATTTTGAATGATAAATAAAAATAAAAATTCATAATAAAACACACATATATTTACCTCTGTATAAAGTTGTAATTACTTCAACAGCAAACCTATCGATCTGACGATATTTATTGGTACGGTAAAACAGAAAATATTTTTCAGCCAACCGTATTCATGCATTATACATACACGTAACGGTAACAGCGCATTGTAACGGTGACCCGTAATCCAAAAGAGTGGTCAGAAAGTTTCGTAAAAAGGATTAAAGTGAAAAAGAGATAGAAAAAAAAAGAAAAAAAAACCCCATAACCTAAAAACCAAATAACATTCCGTACATATTTCAAATTCTGCACAATTTTCCATTCTCGAGCTAATCTGAGGTTAGGAATGCAATTTGGCTGACAACGGCGGGACAATCAAACTCATAGGGAATTACGTTACGTCCCGTGGCAGCAGCACTGTTACAGTTGGTATTGGCCGATAACCAGATTCTTTTCCACCCTTTTCCCTCCTGCACTTTAACTTATCTAACGTTACCTCCTTTCAGCTTGAATCTCATTGCGCCAATTTTCGAAATCCTCACAGCCCTTCGTTCAGACGCAGGAACGTTTTCACGAATGAATTTTCATAAATCCACCCGATTGTCCCGCGCCTAATATTGCGCTCGGGATAAATGTAAATTACGTTGCATTACGCATGGACGTCGACGTAGCGTAACGTCGACGCCCGGTTGATTCTACATTACGTTAATGCGACATCAAATTATTGGGCGCTTAGGCATTGAAGTGATTTTCAAAAAAAACACGACGAGTGAAAATGGGGAATCCCCGATAACGATCGGTAAATTAATACGCGGAAAATATTTAAAAAAAAAACAATGTCGTACCTTAAAATCTGTATCGAGTAAATATATATATATATATATATATTTTTCAAAAATATGACTTTTCGAATCGACGCCAAAGAAATTATTTTGGCTGCTTTTCGAACGGCGCTGAATTTATTGCGCTCTTTCATTTTGCTACGGTGACAGAATCAATTGGTCCGATATACTTTGAGCACTGCCACTATTGGTAGTGCATTTTAACCAGTTGGACCTTTGCCAATTTTTACATTGCTTTTTTGCTACACACGTACAATTTCAGCTCCAACGGTAACGTGACCGTAGAAAATCTGACCGATGGGATCTCCTAGGCTGGCGACGAAATTTGGTTTATTGTTTAAGAAATTAAGGACTTTTCTAATCCGACTGTACTGTTACTCGCGTCTTCGAATAATTCAATACTGACATATATATATATATATATAATAGACAATCGATCGAATTGATTTATCATATCACATGTTACACAGTAGGGGTAGGAGGTACCCTTATCAGTCTTTGATAATAATAAACGAATACAATAAGCATCATTAACCCTTGACCACACGGGCAAAAGTGAAGCAAGAGGACTGTCGTCGGTGGGGTACGAAGGTACCCCACGCTCTAAGCTCGAAGAACTCAAGCGCTCTAATTCTATTGTAATTTATCTTGATAATATTTCCTATTCCAGGTCCTCGATGTTAGACGTCATTTCGACAAAGCAAATATTTTCCATGTAAAATCCCATTGCTCGGGCAGCGAGACTCCAGTCTCTATGAGTCTATGTAACGGGTGACCGAATTAAGGGTATTCGAAATTATTAAATCAACACTCTAAACTGCGTTCGCTTTGGCCTGAAACACTTAAAGGTTCGTACCGTGTGAACAGACTCGGTGAAAACGTGCAGAATTAATATGATTATCGATTAATCGATAAGTCAGAAAATGCTCGTTAATCAACGTACACGGGGTACTCGGTCGATTAGGCTTGCCCGAAATTGGCTAAAGTCACTGCCTCAACCTATTGACATATTATTGCAGCCTGTTGCTCGCGAGAGCCACGTGCCCCACGTGCCTCCTGTGCATTCGAGCGAATCACGTGCCCGGAGAGAAAACTCGCCACGCGTTCCGCAAAAATCAATTGATCAATAAATTCTTGGCACGTTCAAGTGAAATAGCCCACGAATGTCTTATCGAAGATAAGCGAAATATGAATTTTTGAAAAAAAAAAGTCAAAAAAAATTTTTCAATTTCACCTAATTCACCGTTTTCAAAATTTTTTTTTAATTCGCCCAATATTATGCTCCGTGGTTAAAGCAGGCGAGGCGAGCGAAATTTTATAACCTATAAAATATATGGGACTGTTGACACGATCCGTGGTGGCACTGCGCAACGGATAGATAAAACTATAACGGGTGACGGGACTTAAAGGGGGGAGGGGGGAGGGTAAAGTATTTCACTTGACGAAAAAAGGGTGTAAAGGAACGTGGAAATGTCTTCTTTTTTTCTTCTTCTTCTTCTTCTTCTTCTTTTTATACTCAGCGTCGGTAAACGAGATTACGTTCTAGGGACGAGAACGCAGCGCGCACTCTGAGCAGCGGCGTCTTGACGTACTAAAAATAGAAAGTCCCATGGGATATACAGCTATGAGATGATCAGCCCCTCGTTCCTTCTACCCGAACCCATCGTCGTCTCTACTACGAGGGACCCTTAATGCTCTACGTCTAATGCTATCTGTGTATAGTGTATATGTGTAGGGACAGCTCACGTACCCTTTTTTTTATTTTCTTTAGGTAATTTTTTTTTTCTTAAGACCATATTAGGTTATCCCTCTATCTTAGTACGTACAGTTACCGTTTTTCCGTATGGTAAACGAATTTTTGTCTTTTCTTCTGGTACACTGGGTACGTCTATTACGGCCTGCTATTCATTCAGCGAAACACGCTGTAACGAATGGGCTTTGTTTTACAGATTCAATTTTATCATCCCTTTGTCAAATCGCATTACGAACTTGGTTTATCCCTTTTCGAGTGTCCCTTATTTCTCAAAATGAATTTTTCATGCTCACCCGGTACCTTCAGCTTTTACCTTGTGTAACTGTATTACTTATATATATATATATATATATATATATATTGCCTTCTCGACTGATTGGTTATTGAGAAAGTAGGAAATTTTGAAAATTATATTAAAATTTACATATCCCATGTACGGTAAGTTATTACCAATAAATAATTGTCCTCTGACCTCAATATCGGCAATAAAACGCGTCTTCTCTGTATCTGCGTGTATATAAATGTAAAAGTTTGTCCTTTTCTTTTTTTACATCCCCCCCCCCCCCCCCAATGCCAAAACTCGACGAAAAGTCAAGCTCGAACTTCGCGACGAATCGATCGATGCCCGACGTGACGTCACAAGTCCGTCGAGACCTCGAGACTCTATAACGTGGCTGACTGGGTGACTGGCTGAGTGACTGGCTGGCTGGCTGGCTGGCCCGGTGGCTGACTAGTTCGTTTATGCATATTCACACGTGTGTACAGTTATGTGCAAGACTCCTGTTCGCGTATGCGTTACGAGCTCGCACGCCCTCGTATACCAGCATAAGTATTACAAGCAGAGTACAGGTTAGGTTAGGTTCGTGTTTCTCCCTCGGAGAGCCTATTCGTTTACTAATTTATTTACCGTCGGCGCCGCGAGAGGCGCTTTCTCTGAGAAGATCGGAAAGTCAGTCAGGAAATTATTTGGATTTTATTTAGTTTTTTTTTTTAAACTTCCGACAGAAACCTATTGGCTTCATTTAAATTTTACCAGAGAGCGGAAATTTTGCGAGAAAAAAATTTATAAAATCAATTCGTTCGTTGGAAATAACCTTTTTTTTTTTTGCTGACACTCGAGATATTTGGATTTTTTTTTCTTAAATTTGATTACAGGTACACTTTTTGTTTTTTAGGCATAAGTGCTACGCGGACCTACGGTCGATGTTATTAATTATGCAACTGGTTTGTTCAAGGTTGATTATTTACTTCGAAGACAAAAAATGGCAGCTTTTGTATTTCTTTCCATTGTTACCTTTGACATTGAAACATCAAGCGATTTTCATGCGAGGTCCGTTATAACTGTGAAGGGGGGGACGTTCTTTGTGAAACTAAAAATGGCTGTCAGCGACACGTCGGCTGACTCGCACTGGGCGACGCTAAGGATAACGAGCAATATCGGCAGTGGTTGAGGCATCCTGTTAACACATGGAAGCGTAACAGGCAGCAGGTAGCCGATGATCCGGCTTTTTTCCAATGCCAAAAGCGTAACGTAGCTGTAGCGAATTAGAATGAATAGGCGTCTAAGTATAGACCTTATCGATCGAGGCGGCTCACCTACCTGTAGCATGTAAAATTTGCATGTCGACCGCCTCTTATACTGCCAAATATAGGCAGTTCTCATGAACGGTTATAGGCGTCTAAAAATATGTCGCTACACGCCAGATTAATTGCGATACTGTTGCCGTTGCTACTGACGTTAAGTAGGCGACGTTTAGAAATCTTGCGACGAGGGTTCGAGCCCGGGTGAGGGAAATTTTTTTTTTATTAATTTTTTTTTATTTTTTTAACCTTATGGTTGAATTTGATATCGAGCATTAGTTTTTTTTATTTTTTGGTTCGTTTTTTTTTTTTTAATATTTATTGCGTCACAACGGACTTTCACGCCTGACGCGTATATAGGGTGGCGATCTGTTTCGTTTGAATATAATTATTTTGGATTTTTATTTGGATTGTTTTTTCTCTCTTTTTTTTTCTTTCTTTCTTATTGTTTTGTAATTCTGTCCGATGGTATCTTTAACAGGTTCGATTCGAATGACCTGCAACTCAAGGCTATAGCACTCACAGACGCCCGTTGCCTCTTCTCTGTATAGGGTAGACTATTTTTATTCGGACACGGAGAATCGATATTAAGTACTTATACGCACGTCAGACTTGATATTGCACACGAGATTCATTGTGTATGTACGGACGCGAACTATTCCTTTGAATTTTCATAGTATGCACCGGTATGTTTTCCCTGTTACTTCCTAACGTACGAAAAAAAATTGTAAAAAATTTTTTTTTTTCAAATTTTCATCTCATGCGTGCCATAGGACTTTGTTTAACTTGACGCGTATTATAATTCTGGACTCCCTATAATTATCCAACCCAAGAAAAAGTGCAAATTTTTTCAAAAATATCCAACGGTATTAATAATAATAAAAATGATTAAATTTACCACTGATAATAATTCTGCGGGGTATCGAAAATTTGAAAATAAAAAAAATTAAAAATATATACAGTATGGTTCACAAAAAAAAAATTTGCCATTCGCCTTAACGTACGTATGAAGGACAGTCAGACAATAGACTACGCGTTCTGTGTCAGTAATGTAACTTCAGTCCGAGAGATAACGCAGTAGCGGAACCGTATTGTGCTGATAACATAAAGTTGTGGTCTTTTTGAATTTTTTTTTTAACCCGACAAAAACATACGGATCGAGTGACGTGTAAAATGGTTGAAAACCATCGTAAAGTCAACTTGGCAAATGAATAAGGCGCCATAACCTAACCTATAAATTTGGCACCGTAACGAGGATCAAGATAGGAAACAACCCGATTCCGTAAGTACAATAACAAAATGGAGTATTTAAGTTCGAGAATTCGCCAGTAAAACGTATTTGTAGCTCCAGTGGAAAGATGCCTTTTTTTTTGTTTTTTTTTTTTAGTATCGTATCAAAAATCTAAGTCGGCAACTAGCAATGTGGACTTTTTTCCCTGAATATTCCAAAAAAATTTCTAAGAATACTTCGTCCCGTCGATATCTACAACCCACGCTTATACGTACAACGATATTTAACGTTCCATCAGCTGAAGTTGGCTGCGTAATACAAAAATCGAGCGAAGCGGCTGACTTCAGTACGGTGCAGTAGTCCTGAATAGCACTAAGCTCCATTACCCACAATTCAGTAGTGAGTCTAGTCCTTAGAACATGAAGGCTGATATTCAACTTTTATTTTCTTATCTTTCCTTTCGACCCTGTTTACTCGGTATCGGACTTTCCTATGGGTAGTTACGTGTGTGGTGAAAAAAAAAAATTTTTTTAACGTCTAGTTTCAGGGATTTAGCAAAAAAAAAAATTTAAACCTCGGACGAAGAGCGTGATTGGCATTGGACGCAGGGGTCCCTGGAAACTCTGTGCTTTTAGTATCGGGAAAATCAGTGGGATTGAAAAGGTCGGTTCAGAAAGGGAAACAAAGAAAGGAGGGCGCGATAAAAAGGCAACAACGGACACACGTGACTTTAATTTTACGAATCTGACATATACGTTCAAATACACGTGGATGAATTTTGGCCGACGGAGTCGAATGAATAAATATTTTTTATTAGGAAACTGAAAAGACACGCGGAAAATGTTTTCGTGCGCGATTTTAAACACAAGGCGCGTTTACACGAAAGGCTTCGATGAAGCCCGTGTTACGTGTAAAAGATAAATCGAAAGTGGGTCTTTTAATTTTTTTTTTTTTTTTTGTATCAATATCGTTTTCCTTTCGATGCAGATAAAAATTGCCAAAGATATATTTATTTGAAATTTTGACGTTTAAACCAAAATTTATCTAACACGTGGCAGCTTGAGGGGGGAGCTGGAGGTATCGAAAATTTCATTCGGGCGGAGCCATTTACATTGTAATAGATTAGGCTCGTTAGAATCGTACAGCGGGACAATGACAGAGTGGACAAATACATTGTCTACAGGGTGTCACAAGTGTCACAACAGCCACCACGGAAAAGGATAATTAGCTGAACTTTCAGATAAAGACTTTTGCCAGAAGGGAAATCGTGTATCTGGTCGACATAACGGTTAGGAGTTGTCTGGTCGTGATAGTACCTTATCTACTGTCTCCATTGTTCTTACCTATAGCAGACACAATTTTCACTGGACACTATGGTTCGCTTGAGCGTAAAAAAATTTCTTTTTCCCTTTTGAGAAATCGTAGAAAATTTGGAAAAATCTAAAAAAAAAGATAAAATTTGCCGAAGCAGGGGTAGTTTTTTTGTAAAATATGTTTAATTTGAAAAATATCATGTTTTTCGGTACACTCCGATATATATGTATAATAAGAGATATATTGAATTGGAAAAATTTGGAAAAAAGATATACAAAATGTATACGGAAAAAGAATGGCGTTGATGAGAAACTCAATTAAAATTTACAATCGCTTCCCCGATTCATCCCTCGAGCGAGAATAATTTGTTTCCCCTGAACAAACTCTACGGCTGCCGCAGGTAGATCGAAACGATAGAAATAAAAACTCGAAAAAAAAAAATGAACGTCGATAAGGGATAACCGTCAAAGTAACGCAGGGGGTTGCGTCAGACACGAATAAATTTCAAAGCAGACAAGAGAACAGACCGCGAACTAACCAACGCGCGGTCGTTTGATGAATCTGAAAACGCTTTAGCAGGAGTGGACATAGTACTTTGTAAAGGGGTTGCTTTTCGAAAAGGCCCCGATTTTTTTTTTTTAAATACATACAAAACGTTCCACCGAGAGCGTCACAAAACGAGATTTAACACTACCGCAAAGTTCACCCTGTGCGACGTGCTTAACGAGGGTCGTCGCAAAGGGGTAAATGAGAATAAAGGGTTGAATTTGCTGTTTATTTATTGTCCCTTTTTTAATCGACGGGCAAAAACTCGTCAATTTTCATTTCTCTCGTAAAAGGGTGAGGGGTAAAATTTTTTTATTCAAAAAACAACCCCCTCCCCCTCTATTACCTACGACCCCCCCCCCCCACACTTCACTGCGACAAATCAAAATTTTCTAGTCTGCACCAACCTAAGGGCCATTTTCTTGCACTTCAGTCGCGTATATACTATATGCATACATGTATAAAAGCCTATGAGTACCTGCACGCACTATACATTAATATCGAGATACATCAATTACGTTATAACCTATTAGTAAAAATCCGTATTTATGTGATTGGATGGGCCGAGGCTTATGGTTTTCATGGGGCTTGAGGATGGTGTGTGCAAAATGCGCGATTAATATGACATCCCTTCTGGGCCCTTTTCGTGCACTCGTTATAGGTACGCTACTGGCATGCATACCCAGTCAGTACGTATGGTAGACATAAACACGACACACCACTTCCGTCTACTACACGTAAGACCCTGTATGCCGCTTGTCGCTTTACATATGTACATAATTATTCGGAAGCCTTAGTATTCTCAGATCCTGGGATATATCGTGTTATCCAGTTCGTGGAATCAACTGCGATACATGCACGTACGGAGACGTACGGATAGTTTGCAGTCGGTATTATACGTTGGTACCTTTGTTACTTGTTAGGTTGGTATCGGTCTTTAAGATAAAATACTATTATTATTATTATAAAAATATCTCGCGTTTACGATGAGAAAATAATTACGTTATTTTAAAATTTTACTACCCGGTATAGCGGATAGGCGCGTTGTTAGTGTTGCTTCTGGGATCAGCAGATGGCGCCACTGGCGTGTCCACGTAACAGATTTAATCGAATCGTATCTGCTGCCATCTAGCGTTTCCATACATACATTAGAGCGACGAGTGATGCCCAGATTCGTCCTGTATTCTTTCTCGTTCTCTTTTAAATTGAATTACTTTTTTTTTCTATTTTCATAAATCTTTTGCACCTTGGCTATCGATTACGCTCACGGTTACTGTTACGATTATTGCAGATCGTAAGAGTTAAACTACCCTGGCTTAAGACGGCCGCTAATCGTACATAACCTCCCCTTTGTACGGTGTACGAAAAAAAAAAAAAAATGAACGCAAAGATTTCTCGAGTTTGAATTTTTCCCGCTCGGAAATTCTTTTCTGCGTTAACGATAGCCGAGTGCAATTCTACGCGGCTTGATTAGACTCTGATCGGTAAAGAAACTCACAGTTGGTTGGGCGTTGAGTTTCTCGGCGCAATTTTAACTGATAATTTTGAATTTGCTCGTGATTCTTTTTCTTTATTTCTTATACCGCGTACAGCGAGAGACACGTTAAATTTAGAATTTTTATCAATGGACGTATCGGTGTTTCTTACAGGCACTAGAGAACTTCCGTTCCAATGAATAACACGCGTCACGAGATTCTCTCGTGCCCGGCAGGTTTATATTATACACCGCAGCTCGAGTTTACCTCTTAACTTTTATTTTTACCTCTATCGTCCCTCTCGTGGACTCTTAAGCGCGATTAAACTTACCCACACGCCGCTATAACGTCTCGGGCATAGACTATGCGATACGTAGTGTAGCAAGCGCAGTACAGAGCGCGCGACCGTCGCGCCTTCTGTCTTTTACGTTTCTTTTTCGTCGAGACCCTAACCGACCTCTTTATACCTATTTTCTCTCTCTCTCTCTCTCGCTCTCTCTCTCTCTCTCTTAAACATGGCTGCCCACTCTGAACTTATTGCCCCTGCGAGTTAAATACATAGTTGGCCTGCTTACGGAAATAACGCAGGCATCGCTTAATATTTCCTGACGTGACTTCTTACGTACTTCCGGCCCTCTGCCGCATTTAGAAGGGACTAAAGTAGCCCAACACCCTGAACCAACGTAATAACAATGGGTGAATATTTTTTTTTTTTTTTTTATCAGATCCTCATCCGTTGTTGAATATTTTTATCCGCACCTTCCTCCTCGAGGGGTATTTATCTTGGTAGCGGTATGACTTCCGGTTTTCAGTCTCTATCGTATCTCTTGATTACGGCTTGTATCGCTTTTTTTTTTATACACTTTTTTTTTCTTCCTCCCCTTTACCCCTCCGCGCTAACGCTATCGATTGTCTAACCATTAATACGATATTTATGGCAACATTTTGACGTTTAGTGGCGACCCTCTCGCTCGGGGTAGTTTATGCGTATTACAGTGAGTGAGTCGCGTGCGGGTCAGACAGTTCAAGGACTGAGTTGACCTCGCGTAACCTTAGTATCGCCGAGAACCCTCTTTTACTAGTCGCTATGACACCCCACAACCCGAACCCCTTGGAACGATTTTAACCTGACTGTACAACCCCCCCCTCAGACCTCCCCTACCTCTTATCACCCACCTTCTCGATCCTATATGTATATGTCGAACAAGCCTTTTCATCCTGAACTGCTCCCTCGGGAACTTTCGGACAACTTCGGACAACTTCGGGAACCTTCGGACAACTTCGGGAACCTTCGGGCACCTTCGGGCACCTTTGGGAACCTGTACCAATGGGGGTGGCAACCACCACCCCAACGGGCACCTGTGGAACCTGATTTATTTTTACCACCGTATTCCTTCCTCGACACCTATAGCCGGTTCGCGATTTTCGCGGGCTTTTTTGACAGTTCTCGAGCCATGTAAACATTGGCGGATGGCACGTGGTTTTTTTTCGCGAATAAATATAAATATTTAATAAAATGGAAAATTTATATATATTTATTGCAAAATTTATAAATACACGTATATTTCGTAAGAAAAACTTTTTATGCAGACACGTGTCCCTCGATTGGAGACCCGATTCTTGAACTGTCAAAAAACGAAACATTCGACACGTGTACCGACTGTACACACGATTCCTTCTCCCTCCTAAATGTGATGGAAACAAAAAAGAAGAAAGGGGTTAATTACCACCGCGTGGGTTCTCGCCGAATCAACCCCATCGCGGTTGTTCGCTCGTTATACAAAATTGCGAAATCGTATATTCGCCCTTATTTCGGGTGTCTCTAATTTTATTAACGAGCAACGTTTTTTTCTTCCCCCTTCCTTCTCGACAATTTTCCAAATTCTCGTCAGAGCACCTTTTGTCCCGTTAGGCAGCCAGCCTGGAACGAAAATTATCAGGAGGAGCGCGAAGATCTCAATTAATTAGTCCTTTTTAATTAACCCAATTAGACTCGATTGAAGATCATCAGCAATATTTTCACCCTCTGATTGGACCTTTGTCCGATTGTTCTCTTTATTTTTTGCACTTTCTCCTCCTCTTCCTCCTTATCGTCCCCTCAACTTTCACATCTTCACCCAGCACATCGACCTCCTGCTTTTGCCCCTCGTGAAATTTTCACCAAAAAATTTTCATCTTCCACTTCGAGCTTTCATCTTGCCGAAAATCTTCCCGCCGTCGTTTTTCGGTTTCTTATAAATTTCCTGGCTACGCGAAAGAACGACGTTGCCCGCTTCAATATATTTTTTTTTTTTTTTATTAACAATAACAAACTGTATATTCGTCATAGTCGAAAATATGTATTTCGCTATAGTTACGTCCTCGGCAATATATCCTACCCTATAGCTATACATACCCATGACAAAGTACATAACCACACGTTACACGGTGCGGCTTGTACCGAACGCTTTTCCTATGCATAAGAAGATGCACGCGTACACGAGAAACTCGTGTAACATGGATACTATGTATAGTCCCGTAAGCATATATACCATGTAGCACAGAATGTGCCTGGATTATGTATAGTCCGTTCGTAAGTATACACAGACGTTATATAGATACATCATCCAAGCATACAGAAAACGAACAAGCGTCCCGACGTTCGTTCCGTAATTTGTCAGGCGTCGCCACGGGCTCTTTTCGTTGCGCGTTTGCAATGACATTCCGCAGTACCCGACCATTCGTACCCTTCAGTTATCATTTTATGCTATTTTTATTTTACCTTTCCATTTTTTTTTTTTCAACCCTCTTCTCAGGAACCCGCATTCGTCTCTCGCGGCTACGGGGATTCCCCCATTTGTGCGTTCCCGTCGCCCTTTGACCTTCGACGAACGTTCGGCCCCCGCCTCGCAAGGTAACGTCATTTTGAGTGAAATTTTTTTTGACAATTCATCATTATTTGCTTCCTCATTTTTTTCGTCAAACATCCCTGCGCTCGTGTCACCAAATTAATTTCTAAATTTTTCGAAAATTTGCTCAAAAATTTCTGTAGGGTAGTTTGTCATTTTTTTATAGCTTTTTTTCCCACCCTTATTTTTCCCTCGTCACCTACGTCTTTCTAGACCGTCTTGTATCGTCACGAAATTTTACCCTCCCCTCCAACCCCTATTTGGCCCTCTGGTTCTGGGGAGTCTAATACGTGCCGACTCCTCGCGTATCCCCACCACGACGCCCGTGTCTTTGCCGTCGAAAATATGGCCGCTCTTATTCTGCAATTTCTACCACCCCTTAACCCGGCACCCCTAGTTTGCTTCATATTTATCACTTGGTTTATATCGTAGCTCGCAGAGCCGTACCCAGTCTCGTGATTACGTCATTGTCTCGTTCGTACACACTGACAGGCATAAATTTCTCGTTGGGCTAATCTGGAGACGATTTTCACCAAGATATCGGCCGATTCAATCACATCAAAATTTTTCAAACAGGCCCATTCAGTCGCATCGCAATTCTTCAAAAAGGCGCCCTGAGTCGTGACTGGGTTTGAAAAAAAAATTTCCTTAGGTCAGAACAGGGTAGGAGTTTCAATGCTGCGATGTAATTTAAAAAAACGTATCAACTCGTCACTGTGAATGCCCCTTTATGTTTCCCGTCCTCAAACTATACGTTCGACAGATACATCTTTCCTTTTTCTTTATACAGGTCTCGCGTCACAGTAGAATTACTTAAGGAGAGCCTCTCAGGAGCCACTTTCCAGAAGATAAGCCGAAATAAGAACGCGAAAACAAATGGCAGGAAACAGGATAGAAATTGGAGCTATAACGTGGAGGAGGATCGTTTTTTGTGGTTTTTATAACGCTTTAGAAAAATAACCGAAGACTCCGGGATCGCGTTTCATCGCTGAATGGGGGTCGAAAAATATCAAGGGGGACGATTCGATGGGAATGAATTTAGTTTGTTATACGGATATATACGGTTCGAGATGATATCTAGGGCCTGTAGTAAAGATGCATGTCAATAGAGGGATGATCCGGGATACCCAAGGGAAAGGGATGCTGGAGACCATATATCTTTCAGGACTTTTGTGACTCTCGGGAGAATCTGAATATTCCTTTTTTTTTTCTTTTTTTTTTTCTTCCACCCTTATTTTTCTCCATGCCACGACTCGTCTGGTTTACTTTACGCAGATACGTTTCTTTTTTTTTTTTTTTTCTTTGCTTTCTTCTTTTTACACGACCACACCGGATCGTCAGTCGTGTCCTCGGAAGTTTGGGTCAGGTCGGGTAGGTGTGAAAAATTTTGAAAAAATTTCATTTATCCTTCATCTCGCTCTTTTGCCAATTCGCGTGAATCTTGTGAATGATCGATCGAATGACGTCACGCCGATTTTTTTACGGGATTTATTTATCAGTAGTTACAACGATGTATCACTATATATATATATATATACGTAATATATTGAAAAGTGTCTTATGGCTGAATACTTTTTAAGGCTTCCTCTGCTCTAGTCGACCCACAGGCTATTACGGTACGTAATCTCTATGTACTGTGTCGATGGTTGAAAACGGCGTCGCGACGACGACGCACTTGTCCCGATCGAATACAAAGCGATGATCCTACGTGAATTCTGTGTATTGGTTGGGTTTGAAATTTTGAAAAAAAAATTTTGTTCTCCCTTTAAGGGTTACGTTGGCAATGGGATTTCGTGTTTTTGTAAAAAAAAAATTTTTTTTATTCATTTTGAATATTTTATTAAAATCTTTTTCGGGGGTATTTTTGAATTTATGGAAATTTTAGGTAATCCTTGTCGTGGGTCGTAACGAAGGTTTAGAACGTGGCGCTAGGTTGGGTTAGATTGAGGTTAAATCCTAAGGGCGATTTTCATGAAGGTTCGTTAAGGGCGATTGTTGATTGATTTTTACCGATAAATTGGAAATAACGCCGGCGCGTATATCGCGTATGGTTTAATTGAACTATGACGTTTTTGAACGTTGACGCTGACGTTAACGCTAGTCCACGAACCGTGTTGTAAGGGCGCTGGCGTTGACGTTGACGTTCAAACGGCGCTCGGAAAAATCGATTATTCATCGCAACGAGTTCTCATTGGCGTTTGCCGACTGCCAAGCTTATTTATAGACTTTGACACGTATACGGGTTTAACGTGTAAACTACGAGTTACGACCTATTAATTACTGTCGGTTTACAACGGACGACACTTGGTAAGATTTTTTTTTCTCCCTGCTTGAAATTGAGATTTTTCATTGAACGAGGTACTTTGACGCTTTGGATAAAAATTTTGGGAACGAGGTAAATAAATAATTTTTTTTTAAATTAAAAAATTTCCAAAAAATCTTATCCCGGTCCCAATAGAGTTGGAGTAATTTCAGAAGTGGCCACCGGGCTCAGAGCGGCGCTAGTGCTGCTTGGGGAAATCTTGACGTCACGACGTTTCGTGAGTAAAAAGCTCAGGGGGCTTGATGTATTTTATAGGGTTAATATATATATATATGTACCACATAGGATTTTACGTGCTTAGGAAATTTGAAGAAAAATCATTCCTATCCGGGAAAAATTCATTGCTCCTGTTCTAACGTTGGCGTAGCGCTGGCACCGCCTGGCGTAGCGCTGGCATTGCCTGGCGTAGCGCTGGCACCGCCTGGCGTAGCGCTGGCATCGCCTGGCGTAGCGCTGGCACCGCCTGGCGTATAGGTTCGTTCATGCGACTCGACGAGTAGGAAAATGTAAAAAAAAAAGTATAGAAGGAAGGAAAATGAATAGGCGTCTCGCTGGCCAGACCGACGCCACGCGTCTTTCCTCTCTTTCCTTCTTACACAGTTTTCCTACAGTTTCCACCCGACCTAACCTAACCTCACTGAATTCCGCTATTACCCCGAACCGGCAACAACTCATTTTTCGCCATCACCCTTCGAATTTTTATTTTCAACCACGTAAACACCTTCGGTTACAAAAGGTCAGTGACTCGGAGAAATTTTCAAAATATATTTCACCACTATGAAATTTCACTCTTGGACTATCGAAAAATTTGAATTTTTTTTTTCTACCACTTTATTGCCATTTTTTTATATTATACGAGCTGCCGGTACACGCCCAATCCTTGAATTGGTTGGGGAGGGGGGGTCGAAATGCATATGAACAATAAAAAAAAATTTTTTTTTAATAATCCACAGTCGCCGTAAACTTCGAGGCTTTCAGAAAATTTCGAAACGCATAAGGAAAATATACGGAGAATATACGTACAAAGTATCCGGGACTGTGAGGGAAAAAATATTTACGGGAAAAAACTCTTCGTGTTTCTCGGTCGCTTTTCCGCTGTGGAAAATGTCGGGTAAAAGTTGCCGAGGCACAATTTACGGCCGTTTCTTGTCATTTTCCTCGGCGCGATCGTCTCTCTTATTTTTCCCTTAGTCGTTTCTCCTCCTGTTTCCTCTTGTTGGAATCAACACGTTAGCCTCGGATGGAAAATAGGAAAATATATAAAAGTGAGATATTTTCACTGAGCAAACTGGAGACACTTTATAAAATGACTGAAAAAAAAAAAAATTTAAATAACGGCCGAACGAACGTTATTTACGCGATCAAATTTTTTTTTTTTTTTTTTAAATTCATCCTCTTAACCTGCTCTTTGAATCTTTCGCACGTAGACTTATGAATGTCTGTTAAAAAAATTTTTTTAACCACCTTTCGCGTTATTTCCTTTCTTATTCGCAGGATGTCAATGGCGTGGGTGACGTATAAAAAAAAGAAATTTCTCAAAACTTACGCTTGGAAAAACAAAAATTTTCAGCGATCGTAAGACATTCAAGATTTATATATATATAAAAAAAAAAAACTTTCGATCAGTGAACTTTTCCAATTTTACGTAATCTCCTCGAAAGGGTAAAACGACGGTAAAACAAAAACATCCCCGTCGATCGTAAAGAAACGAAAATCCCCCTTATTTTTCTCGTGCGCGAGTCGTCGCGATTTTTTGTCTGTTTTGCGAAAAGATTTTGCCCTAAGAAAAACGATCGGGAACGTGTAGAAGAGCGAGAGGAGAATTAAAAAAAAAAGTGAACGGAAAAACGAAGAAAAAAAAAAGACAAGATAGTCCGCAAATTTTTTTTTCTATTAGCTTTCAAATTTAAGAAAAAAAAAATTGCTGTTCCCCACCCCCGCGAAATCGCCAATGCAATCCTTGTTGTAAACGGGCAAAGTAGTTTTTTTTTTGGAAATTTCCAATTTTACTCAATACTTTTTTTTTCCCCTCCTTCGCCTCGCCTATCGCACCTACTCGCCGTATAAAATCTCTGTGGGACAGACAATTTGATGATACGAGATTGCCGTGTTCCTTGTTTTTTTTTTTTGAAAAAAAAAAAACCAAAGCATCCATCGGATGTGTCCGAAACGAGCGGACTCTGATTTTTCGAAATATCACGTGGTCTCCATATTTTGAGTTTCGCACTGGTTATTCGCGCCCTCGTTCAAGCATCCGAGACAACGTTGAGTAGGCAGGCTAAAATAAATATTTTTATTTTTCGACAAAACAAAAAGAATTTTTTTCCCTATTCTCCTTTCTCAATTCCTCTCATTGGACTGGCGACGGGAATTCTTGTGGTATATATTATTGCCTTTAATGGTTATGGAAAACAATGGGCGACTTATCTGTGACTTTAGACATTTTGAATGGAGATGGACGGCTTATATATATGTATATATATAATGTGTATATATATAATGCATATATGTATGTATATATA
The DNA here is from genome assembly GCA_031762395.1 of Calameuta pygmaea. Lineage (NCBI taxonomy): Eukaryota > Metazoa > Arthropoda > Insecta > Hymenoptera > Cephidae > Calameuta > Calameuta pygmaea. The sequence goes on along the minus strand of JASANN010000081.1, from coordinate 95,030 downwards.
TGCACAAAAGACATGAACGGATATGATCGCTTTTCTACGCAAAGCTTGCTAATTCAACTGCCTAAATAATTTCTGACTCGGAAGACTTAATTAATACCTAATGCCAAGAGAGTGAGAGAGGGGGGGGGGGAGAGAAAATAATTTTTGTTAAAAATTCTCTCAACTCGAGCACTCGATCGCCATCAGATTAGGTTATCCGCGACTTCTTTGCTGTTCATTAAGGTCAAAGGATGATCGCGGGTCTTTTAATCGAATAAAAATGCCACAAGACGAATTTACAATGAGCGACGAGCATGATGAAGTAAATGAAAGTGATACTTTTTTTGCACGGCCCTTAGTCAAATTCGCGTGTAAAGTTCGATTTTCAAGTGGGTAAAGTGTATTTTTTTTTTTTTCATACCGTGTTCAATGTATGAAGTGTAGACTTTACGCATTGAAAATCGAACTTTAGTCACGGCCGTCGACAAAATAACGTTTTTCACCCGCATGATCGCGACAAGATTCGTCACCGGTGACTCGTTCGCGACTAGTGAAAAAAAGAAGGTTCAGTTTACGCACTAGTTGAATTTGGGGACAATTCTTTGATGTTCGTTCGCGAAAGAAGTTCGTGCATTATCCGATAGATGGCGCCGCGAACGGAAAAAATATATAAAATACTCGTCGAAAGTTCCTCGCTGTTGATTCACGTAGTCCTTCAAGTTCACAGCCCCGTAGCGAGCTGTGAACTTCTATCTCCTCAGAGGATAACCTAATTAGTGGTTTTAATTCATAAACTCGGCGGGAAGGCACTTTTGACAGAGGTTAAATTTTCTTTTGGTATTATCAAAAAAGTTAAGGGGAGCTACGAAAATTTCTTTGACTTTTGGACACAGCGTTTCTTGTTTATTGCTTCCGGTATGGATTTCGAATTCTCGTTCAATCCTTTCGCACTGAGAGGAAATTAAAGAAAATTTGTGGGAATTAAAAAAAGAGTTATCGTCACGGAGAATCAGTGGGAATTTCATTATGATTTTGTGGTGGGGGGGTTATTATTTTTTTTGAAATCGAAAAAACATTTTTCAAACTTTCACCATCTTCTTTTACTCGGCGAATATTTGACACTCGCGAGAAGTTTGGCAGCGAGTAAATTCGCAAAAGTGGCGAACTAGCGAGAAAAGTTTAATTGGAGGAAGCTGCCTTTTGATACTTGAAGATTGTGAAATTTTCTTTTTCCCTCGGAACGATGCAATATCAAAATATTATTTTGAACTTTGATATGCGTGGGTGGAGAAATATTTGTTTTTTTTTTTCAAAATTCAAAATTCCAACAATATTTAATTATTGCTTTATATATCGATGCTAAGTATTTGTAGGTTAGGTGTTCAAGGTTTTGGAATGTTTATGTTAAAAAATTTTTTAATTCCAAAAATTCACCACGTCGCCATCCTTATTTTCGTTTTCACTTAACCGCCTTGGAAATTATCCATAGCGAAGTGCGAAAATTATTTTTTTTACCGAAAGTCGAAATAATTCCCCATTGACTGCAAAAAACTCTCGTTTCGTATTAACTATTGATAAATGCATATTCGAATAATTCATGCTGGGCCGAAAATACATTAGGGGGTGTCTGTGCCTCAAAATACATGATTACGCAAATCATTTGACAGATCAATTTAATCGAACATTTTCAAAAACAGTTTGTCGTTTAAAAAAAAAATTTTTTCCAAATTTTCGACTGTACCATACACGCATAAAACTATAGGGTTCCATGAACGATTCTATAAATAAATATACTAGCTTACACAAAAAAAAAAAATATAACCCAATAAATTTCTTTACCGACAAATAATGCCCATATATAGGAAATTACATAAAAATCCCAATAATACACGCAATGGCCTCAAAATAAATAATCAATAGTACCAAAACGTCGTCTATCACATAACCAAAAAAAAAAAAAGATCTCAACGAACCATTCGGAACGAAAAAAAAGGTTCCCCAAGGGTTGTCATCGAAATAAGAGATAAGCCCAAAAATTGACCTCGATCCTCAGTCAAATTGATATTTCAGCAAGTAACGAGGAGTCCGGCTCGCATACTCACATAGGCGTCCTGACGAAGTATAAGAAATAGGGCGAAGGGCGTGGGATGCATTAAGGGTCGCGCTAGATATTCAGAATGGGCCGTCGTCGATTTGCGAGCCACCCCTCCCCGAGAACAGGCTGGCATTCCAGAAGACGGGAACACGTAAGAGACCAAGAATTGAGTTAGAAAAGGATCAAGATCAAGAGACCAGGGTCAAGAGACAGGAGTAACCAGGACAAGATAAGGGATGGAATATGTAGGAGGGCAAGAGAGAAGAGAATACCTGTATACTCGCCCCCAGGCTCCGGTTATATCGACCGTCTCCGTGGCTCCCGACAACCCCCGAAGCCCCCCTCCTGGAACGTGCCCGGGAGAGGATGCAACCACTCCAGGACCTCCCAACAGACCCTTCTTCCTGCTCCAGGCTAAAATCCCATCTTTTTATTATGGTACCAGATACCCCCCTCCCCACCCCCTTGATTCACCAACACCACCAAACGTATCATCCCCTTTATTCCTGTACACGGCAACCTGTGGCTTGGGCCGAGTCCGCGTCGCTACCCTTACTTCATGCCCACCCGGTACGTCGCCAGAATCTTCATATGCTATAAGAGGCCCATGGGTCCTGGACAGGCTGACTTTTTCAGGAGCGATCGGACGCTCCTGTCATTTATTTAGATATGTATAAATATTATATATAATATTCTTTTCTCAAAAAATGAGCTTTTAAAGGGACTGGTATTTCTTTAAGGGCAGGAATGGCTGCCGACCATCCCCTTGGAACGACGACTATTAGGAAATCTTAACTACTAATTGGCAAGGAAGTATATACGTTGTACATATAAGAGTCAGCCATGTATCCACCAAGGGTTCGTTTATCTTCATCCACCTTTTCCAACCCTCGTAGGTCCTCGCGTCCTTGACGGTTGCTACGTAACGCGCTCGTACCGCATTTTGCTCCTCTCAAGGGTTTGGGGCTAGACGCTCCTCCACCTTTCCTTTACCATCCTACAATCTTTTCAACCTTCTCGTCCTTCCATGTCCTCCCCGTCTTTCATTCTTGCCTCGACCTTCTCTCTCCCCTCGCTGAGCTCCTACCCCTTCGCTTGGGCGTTCTGGGCTGCAGGGAGATCGTCTTGGACGCTTTTTTTTTTTTTTTTCTTTAATTTATCTTCCTTCCGTTCTCTGGTCGGTACGCGGCAGTCGAGTTTTTGGAAATAATGTAATATTCAATTGCGGCGATCTTTGTCACGGAGACTCGCCTTGATAAATCTCGTAGCGAAATTAACATGTGCGATATGTTACTCTGTGATGGATTTTGCTGTGAAAATTTTTGCAGCCTTTGCCTGGACACTCACTGTGCTAAATTTCGGAGCGAAAATACAATCTTTACCGTGGAGACTCGCCGTGCTAAATATCATAGCGAAAATACAATCTTTCCCATGGAGACTCGCCGTGCTAAATATCATAGAGAAAATACAATCTTTTTCATGGAGACTCGCCGTGCTAAATATCATAGAGAAAATACAATCTTTTTCATGGAGACTCGCCGTGCTAAATATACGATTTCGATATAAAGATTACAGCAGCCTTTGCCTGGACACTCACTGTGCTAAATTTCGGAGCGAAAATACAATCTTTTTCATCGAGACTCGCCGTGCTAAATATCATAGAGGAAATACAATCTTTTTCATGGAGACTCGCCGTGCTAAATATCGTAGCGAAAATGTACGATTTCGATGTAAAAATTACAGCAGCCTTTGCCTGGACACTTACTGTGCTAAATATCATGACGAAGCTACAATCTTTCCCATGGAGACTCGCCGTGTTAAATATGACGAAACTACACGATTTTGCTATAAAAATGATTTATATTCAACTGTATACCCGTAGCGTATCTTTAGGGAAACCTGATTAGCAATAATTATCGCCGATACTATATACCAAACTAATGCATAGTAATTTCATGAAATTGTAAGCCAGACTCAGTATCTCTCGTATAATACATAAGAGTCATGACGTAACGAAAATAAATGAACAATACACAGTCAAAAAGATCGTTCGACACCCGGTAACTTCTGTTTATCGCGAAGCGAGCACGAGATGCGAACGAAAGAGGAGTGAAAAGTTTTTCTCTTTATTTTATTTCTTCCTTTTCTCCCAACTCGTCGCCCTCCTTCCTTCTCCACTCGTTTCGTTTCAACGACCGTTACCTCTACATGGCAAAGCTCCGATAAAGCCAAAGTGCAGTTACTTGTTGATTCCTCTATATTGCATCGCGGATCCCTTTTTCCAGATTTAGCTATGCCCCGTGCATATTTTATGCCGAGTCGAACAGTCGCGGGGATGCCGGTTCTCCCTTTATTACCTTCCGCAGTCCTTGCGTCTACGTGTCCTTCTAGATATGCTTTCTCCAGGTTCTTGAAGAGGGGGGAGGAGGGGGGGGGGGGTGGCGACAGAGAGGGTCGACCAGAGGATGGTAGAGAAAGCCCGTAAGAAACTCTAATAGGAAATGGAAGAGAAAGGATATTGATTTCCGGTAGAGAAAAAAAAAAGAAAAAGGAAACAAACGCGAAGTAAAGATACCGCGGAAAGTTCGTGTACGAAGTTCATAGAAAGAAAAGAAAAGAAAAGAAAAGAAAGAACAGTGGACGTCTGGGATTTTTAATGAATTGTGAATAAAAGTGAAAAAAAAAAAAATAATTACTAATCGTCCCTAATCAAGGTTACACGACGCTCAACCGGTCTGACGTGGGAATTAAGGGTTGGCAAAGGAAGGGTAATTTTTTTTTAACGCAAATTTTACGCCTTTCGAGGAATAAAAAAATTTCATACTGATAAGGGAGGTGATAACGGACAAAAAAATTTAACGCGCGCGACTCGTGGAACTGGCTAATATCGTTATGGCTCCTCGAGGAGACAGAAGCGAATACGATTGTGCGCGTGGGAATGCGGGAGCGAGAGGGTCAAACGTTAGGGGTTGTTTGCCCGAGTGCACGGCGCTAGAAATGCCAGGGGGTGCTTTTGGCTTAGTGGAAGAGGGATGATGAAAGAGGGTAGTGAGGGCTGGTGCTGGCAGGAGGGGAGGGTAAGTTACGCCCTAGGAATTCCGCGAAAACGATACACGTGTAATTCGGTAGTTACGCCGTCCAGGCGTTTGACACGCACTCGCGAGCCCCCGCTGGCGAACGGTGGGGGGGGGGGGGGGGGGGGGGGGGGGGGGGGGGGGGGGGGGGG
>JASANN010000081.1:66211-85382 GCA_031762395.1 Calameuta pygmaea | reverse complement strand
CCCCCCCCCCCCCCCCCCCCCCCCCCCCCCCCCCCCGCCCCCCACCAGATCGAGTCCCCGTAATGGCGGAGGTTTTCGTGTCAATTTGTCGAAGGGCTTCCTTCCACGGCTTCGAATTCCTAAAACAGCGTCGATTAAAGAGACAAAAACATTAAGAAGCTCCCAGCCCTATCGCGCGTAAATAATCTCGAGCAAAGAGGCTCGCCGGGACGTGGGGGGGGAGGGGCGGGGGGGGGGTCAGACGCAAGGACGGTTCCGGTATTCCGATTGGCCGTTATAACGTAAGCGCTGCTGCTGCCATCTGCCGGCGCGAGTGTCCACGAGCACACCCAGAACTACCCTTACCTCGTCGATGACGTATCTAAAACGAGCTTCCTTCGTACGCGGTGTATGAAATAGGGGTGGAATGAAAAAAAGAAGGTACCCCGTGTCTCTGTTGCGTGCGCGTCTCTGTTGGCGTACGAGGTAATAAGGAGAGAAAAAAAATTTAAGGGTTGATGGGGCTAAAAAAAAGGGGGATGAAAATTCACACTTTATTTACGTTATAATCGTCGTCGCCCTCGCGCCATTATTTCTACTCACTGCTAGCAACCCCTTTGGAACTCTAATGGAAATTTCGATTCGCGAACTTTAATACCATTTGAAAAGCCAACCCCCTTCGACGGGGTCTCGAGGACTGTCTAGCGCTTGCCAACCCTTATCCACTTGTCGGTTCGTCATTTCCAGGGCTTTGGCTATTGTCGACTTCTTTACTGCTATATATATATAATACAAATATATATATATATATATATATTATTGGATCCGAAGGGAAAGTTGCTAATTTATGTAATATTCTCAAGCATTGATTACCGCATGAATAATAAAAAAAATTATTAATATTTGATAATTATCAAAATCAATTAATCAGCAATGCACACTGTGATTCGACGTCGTGTACGTCAAAGAAGGAGGGTGTGGATGGTTATTAAATATATATATATATTTTTGTCAATTCTCAAAATTCGGAGGTCCTCGGCTAAAATCGTGAAGCGTCGTATTTGCGTGGGCGTATTTTACGATGTCGTAGTTAAAAGGAAGCCTCTGCGAATCCGACGCTCGGCCAATCCGTAAAATCCCGGTAACGTCGTTAACCGCGGATTAGGCTTTGGTGTAGGTGTCCTCTCCGTAACACCCTCCGTATCCCTTCCCGTCTACCCCCCTGTCCCCCCTGCTCTCTGATAACACTGGGAAAACGATTGGATACGGCCGAGGAGCGATTTTTTGGCTGAGCTCGATGAGAAAAGGCTGCTGGAAATACTTCCCCGCGCGGATCCCGTGCAGAAATTTCTTTTCCCTATAACGTTCGAGAACGGGGATTCCCCGGTACGGTTGCGGAGTTAACCGCGTTAGATGGCAGCACCGACGTCGGATTACGAATTAATCGTGCACCGAATAAAACTAGTCTCCTGGCGGGACCTCTGAAAACGAAGGGGAGTCCTGGGGCTTATTAAATCTCGTAAAGACGGATTAGCGCTTCCTACGGGTGGGACCTCGGTTAAGGTCGGATTTAATCCGTTTATATTGGGCTCGTTAAGGATCCTGAAATTAGAGGCCAAAGTTGGGAGATAAGGGATCGGACCTCGAGAATTAACTGGGCCTCGCCGATAAGGTCTACGATAATGGATATAACGGGCACTGGTGTAATTGATAAAAAAAATTTTGAATAAAAAAATATAACTGGCATCGTATACATCAAGTAAAGGTATCGTCGGTCGACCTTAATCTTACGACTGATAACTCATTTAAATAAGGTCAAGCTGGGCAACGACGACCTGGTACCTCGAGGTTCTGATGATCTGAATTCCATTTGCGGACGAGGATGATCCTTCGAGGACTGTCGCGATTTTTCCTTCAAAAAAAAAAAACCTCCCTCTAAGTCCCACGATCATCCCCCTCGACCCTCAACCTTATTCTGCATCCTATATACGCCCACTTGTTCACTTTTTTTTTTTTCTTAAATGTTTGATCATCCTCCGCTCTCTCGCACTCCTTCCCTAACCTAACCCATCGTCCCCCGCGACCCAAACGAATCCCCCATACCTTTTCCTTCAGAAGCGTGCTTTTAAGCTGAGTACCGGATAACACGCTTACCGGTCGATTAAATTAACCAGCTTCGGTCTTCGACGCTCGATAACCCCGCAGTCCCTTTAGGCACACGCGTCTACGCAAAAGCTTAAAATTCTATTACGAGCTGTTCCCTTTACGAAGTTTCCAAACAGAGGAGAAATCACAGAAAAAGTTTTTTTCTACCCGACAACGTATCCAGGCGGCTGTCGAGTATTTTTGAAATTTTCAAAAAAAAAAAAAATTTTGTCCCCCCTTCCACCCCCCATATATTACATATACATATATATATATATACACACGCACACACTGTATCTCACGATAAGTCCATTCTCTTGACTATACTCCATGACCGTTGTGCTAATAATTTTTACTTCTTTTTTCCGCCGCCAGAGTGCCCCTCTTCCGAAGACGGGATGGAGAGGTTCGCGTGTCCGACACCAGACAGGATGGGGCGCTATCGCTGTATCGACGACCACGTGCTCTGCGACGGCTTCATAGATTGCCCGACGGGCGAGGACGAGGACAGGCAGGCCTGCATGTTCTACAAGACCGTAAGTCGTGCACCCTCAACCCCCCCAACCCCAACCCCTTCGCTTACAGATACTTTAGATAGTTTAGATAGTGCTTCCTCTGCCACGTATAGCTAATCTTACCGATCCGCATTAGACACGCTCGAAATGACGACGTTGACGCCGCCGTCCTCCCCTGGTACAGCTTGTACGTTGCGTCCATATATAACGAACCACTTGAAAGAATGAGAAACGTGAAAATTGAAAAAAAACAAATTTTTTTCAAAAATTACAAAATTCACGTGGAAAAGAAAAATGGAAAATTTGTTACTGTAATATTTTTTTTTTCATACTTTTTATTTTACCCCAACAATACGCGAATATTACGAAATCTCTGCGTCGCTCTTATCTGTCATCGGGCAGGTGTTCGTAAAGACGACAACAAAGGACGATACTCCGTTTTTAGATTTACCCTAACGTCTACTCGCGTTTTTTTCACTGTGGATTGCATACGCGTTGCTATTAATGTAACCCGATGATGTCGTATGAATACAAATCGTACCAGGGACTAACGATAGATCGTGCACTTCGTATCGCACATAATGCTCAAAGACACGTATTAGAATTAACGAAACTTTGAGAACCCTTTGTACACTGTTTCATAGGGTGTACGATATAACCTATTACATTATAATGACCTCGTGTCGTCATTCACTGAGTGACGCAAGGGTAGCATCGTGTAACGTATGAAGAGACACGTGAAGGAGAATATAATCGGGTAAAAGTTATTATCTATGAATATCAGCATTGATATCAGTACTGGCATTGATGTACACATTACATAGGTCTGTATATATATATATATATATATATATATATATATATATATATATATATAATGCACGGTATGTGTATATACATAGCTCTGAAGGATACATAGAAAACAAAACGAAGGGACGATACGCGGGGTTGGTACGTAGAATGAAATAAAGTTAATTTTAGGGGTTGGCAAGGGTGGGTGGAGAGGGGGTTGTTTTAGGAAAAAGCTCAAGGCACGTTAATGGGATGTATTAATAGGTCAGGCCTGTCTATGACGTAGACGTGACACCTTTTGCGGATCCGCCTTTTTTTTTTTTTTTTTTCTTTCACAGGAAGGGCGTTGGCGTTTGCGTCAAACCGGATATCGAGCGTCTTAAAAATAAGAATTTCACGATGACAAAATGGCGTCTTCCTAAGGTACACGGGGGGTCGGTAGCGCACTGTGTATATTTGCTTGACCGGGAACCCGTTTCTTAGTTTGGATATTATTTTTCATTATTTTAGGGGATGAACTCAGGTTACGAACCTTCGGGACGGATGTGTGTACTTCGCGACGCGTCACGAACTTTTCTTTATCTGGTCATGGGACGAACGGCTGTCTTACGTAATCCGACTGGAACATCCGGTTCGCTGAGGTCGCCTCTGTTCTCTGTTCCGGTAAACAAATTAAAAGTTAGGTTCGCCGTTACGGATGCAGCTTTATTTGAAAATTTCAGGTCGTTCAACCTAACCTAGTCTGGAATAACAACCCCCTCCCCGATGCCGACCGGGGGGGGGGGCGGGCCCTTCGCCACGTGTTTACGCAAACATAAATCTGAACCGAACCTAACCTAACCTATGTCCATTCGTAAATTTTTAATGTGGAATCCGTTTTTTTTTTTCTTTTCATTCGCCTCGTTAGGATTTTGCTCTTTCTTTTCTGGCACGATATTGTCCGGGGAATTCAAATTTACCGCGCTTTCGTCGACTCGCGCTTAATTACGAATCTCTGACTCCAATTGGCTCTTGGATATCTTTTGAATATTCAGTGTTGCACCGGGTACACGCGCCTTGTGAAAATAAATGAAAAAAAAAAATCCTAGAGACACTCAGTATCGTCACTTTACTCCTCTGTATGGTATATACGTATATACGCCTTTGTATATATGTATATACGCCTTTGTATATATGTATATAACATAATGGTAAAAGTCTTGCCAACCTCTCCACGGTTTATAACCGCAACCAGAAAAGCTCGTTTTATCCTCTATGGAACAGCGTATGCATACTGCAAGCTCAATCACACCTACGCTTTAACTTCCCGTCGAGAGCAGACGACGAGCCTGTCCTTTCAGTGAGGAAAGGCGCGAGATTTAAATCGTGTAAAAGTAGATATTTTGTGTATGTATATTTAGCCAATTGGTCAGGATATATTTGAGTTGTGAAAATTTTTTTTTTTTTATTTACATTCTTTATTCACGTCATATAAAAATTCATTGTAACAGGAAAGTACGTCTTTGTCGTTCATTTTTTTTATTTATTCATTTATTACGTTGCTGATACAGTGGAATATGATTTTTTTTTTACTACTATGAAAATTTTTATATTTCATGACTTTAACGACCGGTTGGTGGTCGCTGTAAAAATGTTACGATTAAATGACTGAATAAATCTGAGTGGCGTCAAAAGGTACATTATGTACCGGGTGACATTAAATTTCATAAGGTTGGGCGTCTCTGTCGCCGTAGTTCATATGTACAACTTTGAAAATGTTTGTAGGTTAAAATTGTTATTAATCAATTTTACGTGTATCGTTCGATTCCGAGGTATTACGAGTTAATGACGTAACGCGAATTTTGAAAGCAATTTACGAAATCGCGCGCGCGTTCGAAAGTTCGAAAATGCCGCGATTTTTGAATCCTTCTCGCGGATTGCAACTCGGCACGTGAATCGCAGATACTTGCCGCAGCTAATACGTACAGGGTGATCGAAAAAGAAGGTTGACTAATGAAAAAATTAATTTTTAAAATACAATGACCAATTAATTAATTGAGGTTACGTCTGCGCGCTGACCTCGTTTTTTTCATGTCGATCGCGCGTCACTGACGTTTTTTCACAGACTACAAAGAAGGGAGCAGAACGTTGGCTGGAAGTAACGCGATTTCGTATCGCAAAATCCCAGAGTAATCCGTCTCCATTATTCCCGTGGGATAATATCAAGCTGCCAGATTTTAACCCCGGCCATCGGAATATCCTTTTTTTTTTTATCACCCTCTAAGGACACTCGGGACTGTCGGTAGTCTCGAGACGCCGGTTCCGGAAGGGCGAAAAGAAGTTACGGCGCGAGGACTATAACAGTGAACTTCGTGAATAGTCTGTATCGGGTTACTGTGGGTATCATGTTTTTTTTTATATATTTTTTTTTGTGATTCCCCTGTTTACCTTTTACTCCCTGTTACACTTTCGAGTCTCTCCACGGTATTCATATTAGAGCGACCTCCTTCCTTCTGCCTGCGTCCATACGTCAAAAGTGACGTTTCGTTCGAAACGTCGGTTGGGCTTAACCTCTCGGTCGGTATAGCAGCGCGAGAATACCCGAAACTCGAACGACATTCAATATAATTTTTATCCATACTACAAGTGTCCCTGGAATTCGAAACGTGCCCTGGCTCCGAAAAAAGCACAAAAAATGGGTATTTCGGGTGTCCCTTGCAAATTAGATTTCTACGAACACACGTGTCACGTGTTTTAACGTACGCGAAGAATACGAGAAATAGAACGAAGAAAGAGACGTAGACCTTAGATTTAAAAAAAAAAATTTTTTTTCTATACCCGCCACGAGTGCGAGTGAGATGGATACGTCGAAAATTATCATTCTAGGACAGTCAGAGTCAGGGTCCTTTTTCTACGATAACTGAACGTAATCGGCGATATCGTTACAAGGGCTTGTATAGTTGTAGGGTTTAAAAAATTTTTTTTTAATTTTTATCCTCACTAGCTTTCTCTTAAGCGTTGTTATCAATCTTCGTTATTTCGCTTTTGAAATATTCATTACTCAAGGATCTTGTTGTAGTCAGCGCGACGAGCGATCAAGTCAGTCATGCGCATCGTGCCCACCGATCCCTGATTATCTACTTTACCCTCACTAGGTACTTGCGTAGCTACATGGGTATACGTATGCGAATAGGCAGTTTGCTCGCTCGCTTGTGCACGCGGCAAGGACGAACCTGGGGTAGGCGGTCATGCGCGCGCCCACGCTAATGGCTTTTATTAGATTTAACGTTGGTAATTAAGCGGTGAAATATGATAGCGATTCTTGAGTACAAGGCGGCTAACATTTCCCGGTTGGTATGGTAGTTCCTGGTGATGGTGCCGGTAGATGGGGTGGCGGTAGGTCGACTTGAGACTCTGAAAGTAAATCAAGGAGGTCAATTGCGTTAACCTTCCACCATCTTATCTTCTTATTTTGCGTTAAAGTCTTGGACTTTATCGTTACGTTCCTGACTAGCCTCTTCCAGGACGAACAGTCGGCTTCTGAGTATCCCTTCTTTACCATCCGAGAAGTTTAATCAGTTGCCGCCTACGCGTCCTGATCAGCCTGTCTCATCCTCCCGCGTACCACGTGGACCAGGTCAACCGAACGTAGATCTAACTTTGATCAAGTTTTGCGCGAAGATCTAGAAAGAAAAAGGAAAAACTTGTCGGTCTCTTGGAAGAACGTGACATTTGCTTGATCTTCGGTCTTGTTGGATGAGGAAGAAAATTGAAGGGAAAAAAAAGTACCAATAGCTGGAAAAAGTTGGGTATGAAAAGAAATACAAGAAAGCATCTTGGGTATGGGGATACGCGTGTGAAAGAAATATACGAGATATGTGTCAAAATATAAGAGCAGGGATTGACTGTTCTGTTTGATGAAAAAAAAATTTTTTTTTTTTAAATTTTTTTTATACTAACCGTTGAACTGTGTTTGTTTCAGACGAAGGCGCACTTGGACGTGTTGGCCGATGCATTATTGCGATGGGCGCGGGGTCGCTAATCCTTTGGTTAACCATAACCGTTCCACCAGGTCTAACCCTTCGTAAATCTGATAAATTAGGTCCCACGGGGAATTCTCTCTGTACTTTCCCTGAGGCTGCCGTTCCTCCGACTCCCTGTTTTCTTCCACCATCGCTCCCCCTTCTTCGCTGCGATACTATATCGTGACGCCACCGACCGACGAAACCGCTTTTCTCTACTGCGGCCATTATCGGTACTACGCACGCTGCCGGTATTGCACGGATTGGCAGTGCGTCTCCTCCGGTTCCCGTCAGCGGCGCTACTGTCGTATTAGACCATCGACGCGACGTATCTACGAATAACCGTCACAAGCCGTCTTAATGCTTGTTCGTTCCTTCGACGAGAATGGACCCAGCTTCCGAAGAATACTCTTGGATACTCTTGCGAAATTCAAGATGGCGGCTGCAAGTACTCTTAACGCATTAATGGATCCCGACGGATTCGGCACTCGTGTGAACGATGACGTTTATTCGTGAGTCAGGATAACATTTTCGTTTTTTATTTATTTATTTATTGTTGGCATTATTTTTACGCCTTTCTCGATTTCTTTCCTTTTTTTTTTTATCAATGAAATGTAAAAATCGATAACGAACTTTTTAAGTGATCGATACATTTTTTTTTGTATTTATAAGTGAGCGGTCGATCGTGTAAGACGGTGAGGTTTTACGTGGACTGTACCTTATGTTATTTGTGACGTAATCTTCCACATTGGGATTTTTTTTAACTCATAGAACGATCCCATTTTAGTCGTTTTGAAAAACTTTGAACCACTGAGAATGTTAGTATGTATTATTAAAATACGCATCGAGACCTCATCGTCCCAACGAATCATGTTCGATTGAATAGATTATTTTGAGGTCAGGTGGACGTTTTAATCTTCTTGGAATACTCACTGTCATTCCTCCTTTTTGGATATATTTATTCGTGCCGTAATGTCGACGAGGTTGGGCGAATTCGCTTGATCATCGATTCTACGATGAGATTGAACTTTGCCCTCGTGTCCCTCCCCAGTTTCCTGGTCACCCTTATTTTCCTAACACGCTACGACCCTCCCTCCCGGTAAAAGAGGCACTATATTTTTATGTCGATAAATAACGACGTTTAAAAACGAAAAAAAAAAGAAAAATTGTAATCGTCTCAGCAATGACAAAAGCAAGCACGGAGAGTGCTGAATCAGCGAAAAGGAAGGAATGGCAAAAGTATGTTAAAAGACAAATTCACGTAAGCGCCCGATCGGTACTGAATTTTGAAAAAAAGAAAAAAAAATGTAGCTGCACTCTCATTTATTTATCGAACGTTCGTAACTCGATTCTTATACATAACTAATCTAACATAACCTATCTTAATCTTAACTTGAACCTGTGAATTGTGATTTAGTGTGAAAAGATTTATTTGTTGATGTTGTTATTACTGATAATGATAATCATTGTTGATCGAATCGATTTGAGAGAAAGAAAATTTAATGCGGCACGATGTAAGGATCGATGGAAGGAATTTCTCTTGGGCAAGAAAAAAGATAAAGGAAATCGAGAGCACGGAAGAATTATTTTCTACGATTCAAATGTGAAACTGCATCGTTATGCACATTGGGCTCTCGCAAACATCGACGCTGCAGGTTTAAATATTGGCGCGAGGCCATTTTTATTTTCGTTGAAAAATATCGCCTAGCTGGCACTTCGTATCAATTTCTTTATTTCTTCTCTCACTGGAGACCAACGAACCCGGCCGCGATCGATCATGCAAACGAAAAGGTGAACGGCAGTGTAGAAAAACAGATCCGCCTCCAGTTATATCTACTTTTTATTTGTTCTCTCTTCTTCTTTCCTTTTCTTTTCGTTGCCATCGCCCAAGAGACATCTTTCCACGATTTTGCGAATTGCCTAGCGACACGGACGACCCTCTCGTGGCAAAAATGTGAAACACAGACTCTCCCGCCCTCTCGCCACTCGCAGTGTTTCCACGATCGGAGAGACAGATGGCGACACAGTAGACTCGTCATACAGGGCGCGAGAATTGAATCGAATTTTTCTGTAGATTTAATTGTCAGCGCTCGCACATAGAAAAGACTGTGCGATACGATATGAGAAAGGTAAAAAAAAATAAAATATAAAGAGAAGATAGCTAATACCTTACGATACTCGAAAAAGAGACGCGGGCAAATGGATTTTAATAATTGAAACGAAACAAAAGTAGAAGAAAGAACAAGTAAAATCTTTCTTACCCATCTGCCCGACGTCTCGATTAATTCAGATTGATACCATAAAAAATAATTATCTGCACCTTGCATACTGAATTAAGAGTCTCGCCAAATCAATTAGATGCATCTTACACTGTATCTTCTCTTGAACTTAGTCCTTTTTTTTACTTTCTCATTGGTACCTACGGTCGGCTAGATGAATTTCCAAAAATTGCGAGTACGCGCACACCATCCCTCCTGGAACCAGTTCCTGACCCCCCCTTCTTCCCCCCTCCCTCCCTCCCCCACGGTAACGTCACGAGGTGTTACCGTCTTGTGCTCAAAATAGTTATTTAAGTTTTCAATCCAAATGTTAATGTACTCGGGAACGACGAACGTGACTGTGACGACGGAACGGACCGTTTTTACAGATTCGAATTACCATAACCTAACTTACCGGCAGAGACATGAAAATTGAGGTTACGAACTTTGAGAATTAATTTACCGACATGAGCGCAACGATTCGTACTAGAAAGGATAATGATAATAGTAACGAGCATGCGCGATACAGAATACAAGGGAATAAATTTGAACACGATATAATATGACGGAAATGCATGACGAACGTGTATTTGGGCCCCGTGACGAATCGACGAAAATTGACAATGATAATTATTACGTCAACAGTTGTATATTTATCTCTGTACATATGTACGATAACGATGACGGCATCTGGTGTGGATATGGTTGTAATTTGTCATGATGACGTCAGAGCCGCATGACGGCGCCTATAATTTTATGTAAGTTCGAATCGACCGCGTGACGGAAAATATTCTTAGTCGTCATCACGTCCGGCCGCGTTCGTCGAATTTTTCGAAATCACTTCGTGCTCTGCGTTTTCGTAATTTTTTTTTGTTTTTTTTTTTCTAATGCCCCCTCCCTTCTTCTCGTCATTGCTCGTTTTCGTTATCCCTTAAAATCTGTCACACGTCATTACTCCCTCCCTTCTTTCTACTTCCTGCGTTAAAAATCTTCCTCGTACATCCCATTGCCGAATCTCCAGAAAATTATCTTTCGCTTCCAATAATTTTTTTAGGCCCCCCCCCCCCCCTTGCAACTACCATGTATTTTTTATGTGTCTTCTTCGTTTTTTTCTTTTTTAATATCCTTTTGACTTATCTCGCGCCGGTGAATCCACGTGACCCAGATACCGACGGCACCCCTGATAAATCAATTCCTACTGTGAGACGGCATACTTTGCGTCACGTTTGTGCCTTTTTTTGTTTTAAATAATTTCACTTATTTTTTGCAATCTGCATACCCATGCTGACATCTATCGACTGGTGAGCGATATTCTGTGTTATCGATTGCGCGCGCCTATTACCGACAGTCGTGAGTGCAGTGAGTATGCGAGGTTTTTTGAATTGTATAGAAAAAATTAAAGAAAAATGTTAAAGACTGACTAGTAGTTAAGTTTTAGTGAGATTAAGTTAAACAATGTTTTCCCTATTATCCGTCTTGCGATTGTTATTATTAAATCGTACTTTGTAATCGGGTTTGTATGCTAGTCGTGTTTATATTTTTATTAGTATTATTATATTGTTGTTGTTGAGGGGTAAAAAGCGAGATTACGGTAGAGTAAAGAGATGGTTGAGATTTTTCCTTTTTTTTTCCGTAGAGGAAAATCTGTATTTACATTCCATTTTTAAAGCGTTTGAATTTCGCTCACGTTTTTCTCGTTCAGCTGCGTCTACGGGTCGCGCGTACAGATGGCACTGGGGTCGTGAAAATAATGCAACTGCTTTCGCGGCTACTGTTGGACAATATGCGAGATGGCGACTAAAAAAAAATTTTTAAAATGAAGAAATCACTCGGAAATCGATTGATTGTCGAGGAGGGAAAAAATAATCGCTTGCTTAGCATTGCTGTTGATATTATTCTAAATATATATATACATATATATATTGTATCGTATTATATATTACCATACGCATATATAGAAATACCTAATATATAAATGTGGTTATTTATATGTGTACGTGAATGTGCTTAATAGAATATATATTTGTGCGCTTAATATATGCCAGTCGCCATTTTGCTGTCTTGATAGGTCCAGGTGGATATACTGATTCGAAATTCATTTTTTGTTTTGGCTGGACCCGTGTTATTCAATTTCTTAAATATCTTGCGATATACGCGAGGCAAGTTTGGACGAAATTTTGAATTTGGTTTTTCGAAGTTGATCACAATTTTTGAATTATTCTTCTTCAGATATCTTACACTGGATCTGTCGAAAGTGCCGAGGAAGCAGAGCAAAAGAGACGGGATTGAAAAGTGCGGTATAATATTAATAGAAAAAAAAAAAGAGAGAAATACCGTTTTGTGAGAAAGTGTATCTTCAAAAAAAAAAAAAAGATCAAAATGCAATCTTATTTCGAGATTATTCAGAAAAATTTTTTAGTATCACGATCGACGTTTTTCAAAAAAGCTAATTAGTCGGAAGTTTTATTGTCAACGAGAATCGAAGTTAGTGGCGTTTTGGACTTTTTTTTTTTTTTGAGAAAAATTTTGAAAACGGCTGGATGGTCAGTTTTAGTGCGAGATGGTCGACGGATCGTGATAAATGATCCAGGAGGCTGGGTCGTTGAATATGGCGTGCTCCCGAGGCTCGATCAAAATTTCGAAAAAAAATGCTTTCAAATAATTGAAAGTCAAAATGAAAAAAAATTCGCGGTAACTGTAAAGCAGCTCGGGCGATGAATGGGTTATGGATTCCCATTCATCCTGAGCCACCCGGGTCTGTCTACAGCAGGATCCACGATCTATAAATGATTATTGAAAAATAATATTAGGCCGTTTTTTCCCGTATCAATTATCCACGCGGATTACTCAAATTTGATTTTAAGGAGTAATCATATTTTTGGAACCCACAATGAACTCGATGCATCGTTACCATTTCACGGCACCATGGAACATTTTGAACGACTCGTCGACGCCATCTCGATGAGGATGGACGAAAGGCGAACTTGGACGAGATAAAGATTATTTTATTTTATATATATAAAAAAAAAAAAGAAAATCAAATATAAGGATTCTCGGCTGCCCTCTATAGAGATAAATTATTTATTAGATTACATTTAATATACGTTATTTATAAATAGTGAAAAATTGTTAATCATTTGTCGTGATTTATTTAAAAAATTTGTATACTTTAATTAGCGCCATTTCAAAATTATCCACTCGCTGCACTCTCGAAAATTCGCGTTACTGTTCGCGAGAGAAAATCAAAAAAAGAAAAAGTGAAAAAATATTTTCTCAAACCAAAAAAAAAAGACGTACATCCTCTTCCGACACGCTTGGCGCAAAGTATGCAGCGACCTTCGAAACTCGTGGACGTACGAAAATGAAAAATGGATTTGAAAAAAAAATTTTTTCAAAGAAATCAAATATACCCGAATAACGAAAACGAAAAAAGGCGCGAGGGCGGTCTAAAAAAAATTTTTTTTTTTTTAATAAATGAAAATTTTCAAAATGGGCGAGAGATGTGTATGCACGAAGTGGAAGGCTATGAGTTTGTCAAAATTGAAGTAAAAACAAAGTATAGCGAAAATTTTCGAAAAAGTGCATTCCACACCGAGAACTGGTATATTGAGTTGGGAAACAAGGCGAAGAAGTAACAACCGGCGCTCGATGATTTCTGCGAGCGAAGATCGATGGAAAATCGTTGAAAGTTTTAATCGCCAGTCAAAAAGTCCGAGGTTTTTGGTAATGGTCGACGACGATGAATTAAAAGTTAAATGCGATTGCGATATTTTCGATTTGAAAAACTCGACTGTTCGATACTACGTTTAGTTCGAGTCGAATCAAGGGCTCTGTAACTACAGTAGAGTGTAGGTTTGTATACCTATATAGATCAGGTTCGATCGTGACAGTACGTAATTAGAATCAGGCTTGATTGGGCTTTTCGTTCAAGTACGTCGCTTATAGAGGAAGCTAGGGAGCAGATTTCTTTTCGATGTATCTCTAAGCATTCTGTGGATCAATGATCAAGGATTCATTAGGAGGATCGATCGTATACGAGAGCGTGAAAGTAATTCAATCGAATTAAAAAAGGGGCATAGCGAGTTTTGAATTTATTTTTTTTTTCAAAATATTTCCCACCCGATGGCAATTTTCAAAATCAACTTTTTTCCAAAAAAAAGTTATTATAACGATAATCAACAAATATCGTTCCGCCCACTCGTTGTCAATGAAGGCAAAAAAAATTTTTTGACACACTCGAAATTTTTTTTCGAATTTCACTCAAAGTCGCAAACTCCGATTTAGCAATTTTTGACGTGCTCTATGAATTTTTACTTTGAAAAAAGTGCACATCGAGAGGAAGTAAAATTTCCAAAAAAATCCTTTTTTAGTCACAGATCCAACATTGATCCTTCTTCACGATCCATGATCGCTTTCGTGCCCTGGTAATAGATCCAATCAAAAGTGAGCAACGCCATTCCGAAGCTAATGAGTTTCAACTAAAAGGAGGAAAAGAACACAAAAAGTTGGATAAAAACGTAAGGAAAAAAAAAAATCAAAGAAAAATATTTTTCTCGAAATATTTTTGACCCCCCCTTATTCTCGCTACCCCTCCTTGGCCAATGAGCATAAAAGTTAATCATTAATTTATATCTTTATCCTTCCTTAACGAAACTCGAGGATCTCTTCAAATGATTATCAAAAAAAAAAAAAGAAAACAGATTTAGGTAATACGAAAAAAAAAAAAAAAAAACATTCCAGTAGAAACTCAACAGTACTAAATTCCATAAATTTTAACAATTAATATTACCCTACCCCCCCCCCCCCCTCCACCGGTATTAAAACCCTTCCGTCCTTTTTTTAAAAAAATTTCTCATTTTCCCCCACTCTCTTACAGTCTCTCCCCGCTATTAAATTTCTAGCTAATCGCATTATCGCGCATTGACTGTATTACCGATTGTTACCGAGTTTAGCTTGTTATAGCCTAGCCGGGCGGCAGCCATTACGTGACGAACCGTCGTGTCGAGCGCGTCCAATAAATCAGACGGATAAAAGAAAACTAACGATTGGATAATGTTCGAGAATAAAATGACAACGGGAGCCATAAGAAAAAAAAAAAAAAAAAATGTAATTCCTGTTTGATAAATTTTTTTCACTTTTTTTTTTTTTTTAAATTATTTTTTTTCTCCTTATTCGCCCTGACGACTAATCAGGGAACTGACTAAGTAAATATAGGACAAAAAGATGTTGGCTTTATTATTTAATTATGAAATTTTGTTTTTTTTTCTCTCCTCTAAATTACATCCCAATTACGAAGTCGCCCTCGGGACGTACAGTTTGAGACGAAATGGCCGCCCTTTTCTGACTGATATACAGACTGATACAGAGTGTACACGTTAACCGTGAATACACGCCCTAATTATACGTACGATTTACAACCCCCCAAGCCCCGAAAGAAACGAAAAGAGAAATACAAGAAAAAGGAATGATCTGACGGTTATGATAAACTGAGACGAATATTGTTATCTCGAAAACAAAAAAAAATCAATTTCTCAAGACGCTAAACAATTGCACGAAACCTGAT
The DNA here is from genome assembly GCA_031762395.1 of Calameuta pygmaea. Lineage (NCBI taxonomy): Eukaryota > Metazoa > Arthropoda > Insecta > Hymenoptera > Cephidae > Calameuta > Calameuta pygmaea. Next base: position 70,129 of record JASANN010000081.1, on the reverse strand, counting down.
GGGAAATAATCGTAATCGGCGAAAATGCTGTTTAGAGACGAAAGAGATTTCGAACGAAAGTGAACGGGAAAAAAAAGAAACTAGAAAAAAAAACTCTACTGTTTCATTTACACAACTACTAAGTTCCTACTAATTAATAGTAACGAGTATTGTATCGTTAAAGAGCCTCGTGGGTTTTACGCTTGTTAGACGAGCGCGCAACGTAGACTTGACAGCCCGTATGACATATATATATATTTTTTTTTTACGTATCACGTCTCCCACGATTTTTGATTAGATCAAATTTTTCGTTATCAATCACGAACATTTTAGAAAGAACAATGAAGATCGCGTATGTCGATCGGTATTTAAAAAAAAAAAACCATATCCGATCACACGGGAAAAATTAGCCCTTGTAATTTCGTTCGATTAGCCGGGAAATGGAAAAATAATAATAATAATAAAATTTTAGCTAAAAATAATCCGTCGAAACGACTTTTGGTATGACGGGCAAGTGGGAGGGGATGCAATTTTTTTTTTTCAAAAAAAACAAAGATCGATACAAACCCGATAGTACGTTGCTGTCTGTCCTAGTAATAGAGAAAATGGGGGTTGGATGGTAAATACGATAAAAATGAATAAAGAGAACCAAACGGGCGCAAGATCGAATAACAAGGAGCTGGAGGAACAAGATTCATCTTCATCGGTGTATTTTATTTTTTTTCCTTTGGTCGTTTGGAATTCTTAGGAAGAGACGTTTAAGGAGTAAGGGAGGAGCGGGGGGGGGGGGGCGAAAAAAAGCAATTTCAAAAAAAAGGCGAAAAAAAATATTCACGTCAAGTAAAAAGAAAAAAAAAGAAAAGGTACTCTTCGCGTTCGTAAATCGCGCCAACCCCACGTCCTTTTCGAAAGTAAATAATAATAATAGTAATAACGATAAAGAGAGAAAATAATCCTAATAACGATAGCGATAACGTGGACGACGAGGAAAGATAAGGAAGGAAGAGAGGGGGGTATGGAAAGTGACAAGACACAGGAGTGCGGTCGGGTATGTTATTTAAATATTAAATGATAAATCGATATTAAGTGGTGTTTACACGTCCGTAATAAAAAAGAAAAAAAAAAGAGAAAGAAAGAAAGAAAGTCAGAGCCACGATACGAGTAAACCGGATGCTGCGATACGCCAATAGTGATGAATAATAAAATATTCCGTAAAAAAAAAATCGTAAATCGGGATTAAAGCAAAAGAGAGGGAAAAAATAAAAAGATAAAGAAAACTAAAGGGCAATTGAACGAGACAATTCCGCTGGTTTTCGATAGAAAGCAGATAGGCGCGCGCGCGGTGCGCATACGAGCGAGGATAAGGGAAAGACGAAAAATGGTATTTAAAGCAAAGGGAAAAAAGACGCGGGAAGGTGAAGGAAATTTGAAAAAAAAAATGGCGGACAGAAAATTAAAAAAAAAAGTAACGAAAGGATAAAGACGAAAAATTGTCACGAAAGTCAATAAACGATCGGTCTTAGAGTATTTTTCCGAAATCATTTAGTCCCGAACGAGATGTTAAGGTTAATTTCAAAAAATATTTAATTACTGTGACGACGTAAAATTTATTAAAAAAAAAAATAAAAGTGGTTTTCCCCTCTCCTATCTAAGACTGCTCATCGAACCGGACGGTTCGCTTGCGATTTCGGTTTTTAAAAAATCGGCCGATCGCGTTTCAATTACAGCCAAGTCCACGGACGTCACTGTGACGGAAAAAAAAAAACTTCCCAGATCCGGGAGTCTTAACGAAGATGCTGACGGTAGATGAATAATGTAAAATCTTACACGTACAAAAGGCAAAACAGATTTTGACGGGACGACGAGACGCGAATAAACAATTGAAAATACAATCAAGTAAATTTATTATCTGTGGGTTTACATGTCAATCTAAACTTCCTACTCCAGTAGGCACGCGCTACTATTGCGAACGAGGAAGACTAATTCTAAGAGAGTATGGATCATATTATGGGAATGGGTCTTGAGGCAGGAGAAAAGACAAAAAAAATATTTTTTTTTAACAATTCCAAAGATTCGACGAACCACTTTGAGAGACGTAAATTCATTCCTGAATATTTTACTGTGATGGAATTTTTTTTTTGAAAAATTTTTTTTATTCACTAACGTTTCTCGGTATTACAGTAACTGGAAAAACTTTTGGGCGCAAAATGGCGATACGAAAATATATAAAAAAAAAAAATTTAATGAAAATAACGAATGTAATTGCGCTCGGACGGTTTTACCATCTTACTGGGAAGAGACTCCGATGTTTGGTTCTTTTCGAAATTTTTATATTCGTTCCTGAGCACAGTAAAATTTTGAAAATTTTATCGTTATCATTTTTCTTTTTTCTTTCCTCGTGCTTCACGACCCTCCGTGGAAAGTTTAAGGGTCTCAAGGGGTGATTCGAATGAAATGGTAAAAGGAATCAAGATATGGAATTATTAGTGGCTAGTCTGCAACTGTTAATACTTCAATCGACATATTATATATATATATATATATATATATCAATATGATAATATTGACATTAACGATAAATATGAATTATGTGTATATTTTACTATTATATAAATGCTAATGGTACCTACCCTACCATTATCCAATGAACGATCGATGTAATAACGAATAAAGAAAAGGGGTTGACATGACAAAAAAAAGAAAGGAACGGATCGCGAGAGAGGTACGGGAGATGATAAGGGGTATCATCGTAATGTTAATGTGAAATTTCTCGTGGATATGAACGACGGTAAAATTATGTATAACCCCGAGGACGTCTGCGCAAAATGTTGCCAGATAAGAAAAAATATATGGAAAAAAAAAAAAAGTGAAATTGGAAAGAACCTGAGATACTGAAGATAAATAAATAAATATATATGTATAAAATAAATGCCTCAGCCAAGTGAACGAGATTGGCTTGAATTTTATTTGACACCCGATAGATCCTTCTTTATTTGTATTTATCACATTTGGAAAATTTTCATCCGATTTTCATCTGTAATTGTATTCCGTAATCAAGAAATTTGTCGTTTACTTTTAATACCGATGTGTCACGGGTTTATTTTGAGAGATCGCTGAGTTTTTAGAACTTTATTCTGCTTTCGTATCGCTAAAGACGTTATTCGTAATAAATATGGTTCTGGCGGCGTCGTTTCTTTCTTTATTTCGGACTTGTTACCAGAGGTAGGTATCTGAAGAGCCATATTTATGTATTGTAAATGTTTTAACAATAGGCTTTTTCTATAGTTTCTGAGAAGTTCTATAGTTCCTGGTCTCGTTCCAAGGGTTGCTTTGGGAACCAGCGGTGAGTAGCGGAGAACCTCTGTCTGCTAAGCTATAGGTTCGTGTCCACGTCTAGGTTGGCTACGACGGGATTCGCATTATCGACGGAGGCGATGATCACAAAAACCTACTTTTCAGAATCGCCGCTACGATTTAGCGCCATGATTTTGGTATTGTCTAAAACCGTAGCGTCGTGCATCTCCCTAATCATGAGGACATAAAGCCAAAAAGGAAGAGAGAAGAAAAAATTAGTTGCACAGAAATATTGAAAATTCGAAAAATTGAATAAAGCTTTCCAAATATTATTAAATATTATTGGATCTTAATTTACTTTCAAAATTTATTCAAAATACTAAATTGAGGCTAAATCAAAATCTCGCAGAAGATACGGAGTAGATAAAAAAAGAATTGAAATTGTAGAATATCAAAAATAAATCACGTAGAATTTGAAATAATAATAAATTAGGTGTTTGGAACATTAAAGTAATTAATTAAATCAATAAAGTAAAATATTAACTCTTAGAAATCGGAAATTCTGGCCCAGCATATTTAGAAGTACTGAAAGTTGCTCAAAATTGTGTGCGCGCAAATTCGTCGCGGAGGGCTCGAGGAGTGGGG
>JASANN010000081.1:0-62349 GCA_031762395.1 Calameuta pygmaea | reverse complement strand
GGGCCCGACCCACTGAGCAAGCTCAGCGGATGAGGCGGAAGGGCAACCCCCGACACCATGGTCTATACGTGTAGCTAATCTAACAGGGTGACTACTCTTATATGACTACTCGAATAATATGCTCGACCCGACCAAAGGAATAGGACAAGTAAGACAAACACAATGAAAAGAGGGAGAGAACAGAATGAAACGAAACGATATGAAAGAAGATAGAATTTAAGAAGTCAAGAAATAGAAATGTAAGGAATAGAGATGTAGAAGTAGAAAATAAATAAGAGAAGAGATCAATAAGAAGGTAAAGAATGGCAGACAAAGAAAGAAAGAAGTAAAGAAGAAAGAAATACAGAAATAGAAGAAGGTTGGAAATGGATATGAGGGGTGTTTCCAAGAGATCAGTATAGGAGACCGGCTCGAGGAAGAATGAGTGCTCCGAGTCCGGGCACTGCCTCATGCGCTCCCCCCACTCTCCGCCTTCCCCCACTCCTCGAGCCCTCCGCGACGAATTTGCGCGCACACAATTTTGAGCAACTTTCAGTACTTCTAAATATGCTGAGTCAGAATTTCCGATTTCTAAAGGTTAATATTTTCCTTTATTGGTTTAATTAATTATTAATTGACGGAGGCGATGATAACAAAATCCTACTTCCACACTCGACGTTACAATTTAGCGCCATGCTTTCGTGACCCGTAAAAGATCGACGACCGTCTTTATTGCGGAAATGAAGAGAAAATCCTAAAACCGAAAAGTTGATTGCAAAGTCTCATTAAATGCGAACAAGGATCTGCGATACGTCCCCGTCATTGAGTGGTCATACTTATGGCTATTATTAAACTATTGTAGACGAATACGTACGGGTGAGGTTCACTGCACGAATAGCCATGGCTCAATCTCACCCTAAGGGAAATCATAAGCCTTATGGGACTTGTAGAAAATCATCCCGCCACTGTAACATGAACTCAGGGCCCGAGGTAGAAGGTCAATCCCTTTCTACCTTGTTCGGCATAAAGTTAATTTATCAGGGTGGGTCTTTTATATAATTATATGTGTTATGGAAACCATGTACAAGTTATAAAATAATGAAAAGAATGGAAGGGATAGTAGGATTAATTCAACTTTGGACTCTGCCCAAAAGTCCAATTTAAGGATCAATAAAATGAGGTGAGTAATGATCAATCAATAAGCACTTTTGACTGAATTATTGTCTTTTGCAAGTTATGGGTTAATAAAATGAGAAAGAAAAATGTCAAGCAGATGACAAGTGTTACAATTTACATTGGTGTTGATAGATGCCTTGAAAAATTGATCGTTTATACAGACAGCACCTCCTGGACAATGCATATCCCCAGGGAAAGATATATATATTGACCAGTTACTCGTAGCGCCATCTCTCCGGGATTGCACGAAGCTTCTTGGCGATTGTTTGTCTGGATGGTAAAACAGTTCGTATGTCACGCGTGGCGACATCTCGCCGGAGTCCTCTCAAGCTTCCAGAATAATCTAGAAATTAATCGTACTTGAAGTTATACACGATATTCGATAAAATTATTGCACATGGAAAGCTTGTACGATATTTCTAAAATAATTTAATCTACTCGTAAGATTTCACAGCTCGATGATATATAAAATTTGGAAAAGAAAATCTCAAATATAGTTTTCAGTCATCTACGGAACATTCCATTGGAAAACCATAATCGAGCACAAAGATCCACTGATTTATTTACCCACGAAATCATAAAACATCTTTACTCCCTTATGAAATTCCACGAATACTCTAAATACGCTGCCGTATATCTATACCAAATAATAACACACATACGTACTATTTGTTCAAGGTTAAAAAAAAAAGGTTAAGTTCCTGACTAAGGCGTCACATCCGTTAATACAGATTTCCAGGTAGTTAATATCTAGGTAAGATTAGTCATTGTTATTTCTACGGAGCGTAGGAAGGGTGTCAGAAAGTCGCCAGATGTAGATAACGCGATATTATCAACGCGACTGCTTTTATTGACCAAATACTTGAGAGAAAAAAAAAAGTACGACTTCGATTACCAATTCGAAGAACTAGACACGTATCGTACTATCACGTATTTCATGTTCTCCTGAAAATTTCAATCCCACTAAAAGAAAATCTCCAGGAGGATATCTCAAGCCTCTAAAGTAGAAATGACAAAACATCAGTTTAATTGAATATCAAAAATTAAGTTCAACGGATAAAAGAAATTAAAATTCATTGATACATATTTCTATTTTATGTAATTCATAACAGATGGCGCTGCTAATCATTTTGAAAGCGGAGTATGCGTGTACCATCGTAGCAAAGATGCTGACTATCCTGAATAATTCCATAATGATTTAAAATGCCAATTACAAGAGGAAAACATAATTTCCCATGTTAATAGATCGAGACATCCGCATGACACAAGAAAAATTGTACTGCGATAACAAGAATTGTTTACAGCTATCTCATTCACTGTGTAATATCAAATCATAACGAATATAAAAGAAATGAGGTAACAGTAGCGTCATAGCTTGCACATTTAACCAGTGCAGTTTCAGATTGTAATTAAAAATATAAATATAAGTAGTGCGCTCTGTAATAGGAGATTAAGTAATGGTTACTATAAACGAAATTTACACGACTGTATGTATACATATATCAACGTTATACGTAGCAAGCCTGGTATTCGCTTGCTAAGCATTAGTATTCAAAGTGCGAGACTGTTGTGACCTCGCGAAGAGAAAATTCGCATAGTATCTCAAACAGGAAGTAGCAAGTGTCTCGTGGCAAAAAGAATGTAGCCGTACGTGTGTAAAACAATAAAAAAAAGACAAAGAAAACAAAAACAGTAAAAAATATAGAATAAAAATAGCTCAATGAATGTTCGATTAATTCAAGCGCAATATTCTATTGTTCCCCTGAACACCTATAAACAAAATATAAATATGATTGTTACATTTAAAAAATGCCCAACTGTATTAGCTGGCGTACGAATAAAATTGGTATGTTTCTATTTGAAATATTTCTTTTATCTTTGGCAGGAACTTTTTACTGTGTTTCGAATCTTTATGGCTGCGGCAGCCACGCCGATCACCATAATCACACTAGGCTCTAATCTAAGATCTCTAATCAAGCGAGCGTTGCCAACGTGAAAATAAATTCGCGAGAAAGGTAGTATAATTATAGTAAGGGGCCGCGGCACCGTAAGACGTTATTCTGAACTGGCAGCGTCGTCTCCAACGGGACTCGAGAATAGCCGTCGTTTCTTCCTAGTCCTAACGAAGTCGAGCGACATGTTTTACAGGCATGAAGTTTATCAATTTCTTTCAATTATATTTTCGGCGCAGGTATCACGTAGAGGCTCCACGTCTGACGTACAGTCGGGTCGTCGCTTTCTAAGCATTCCAAGACCCTAACGTCTGCAAAAAAAAAAGAATACACCTTTTCAAATTAATAAACTAGTTGTAAAGAAATTTCACTCATTAAGATCAGTAAAATACTTAGAGGACTTGTATTTGAAATATTATTTTACCTCCTGTCCTTATGTACTCATCCAATGGTCCCTTGAGAACAGATACTGGTATCGCCATATTCAAACGTGTGTAAAGCGCAGAATTTGAAGACGATATTGAATTGCAAACAATCATTCCTAACATCTCGCCAGTTGGCCAACGTACAACTGGACCGCCACTGGTACCGCTCTGAACGCAGCAAGTTGTTTGTATCATACAAGATAAATATTTAGAGACGTTACCCCTGGATACAGTTGGTAAGTTCGACGAGAAGAATGGAAAACCTGCAGTAGCAGCAGCATCTCCTGGAGGGTATATAAAGTTTTATTGAAAACTTCCAAAATGCAATTGGGTTTTTTGTTTTTATTCTATATTGTGAAAGTTAATATTAATAAATTATCTTTAATTGTTACTTCAGTATTTTATAAGTTATTACTTCAATATCCATGTACCTACTCACCACGTTGGACGGGTTCAGTGCCAATGGATATATCTACCAGGGTTGGGCTAACCTCACCAGGATCAACCTTAAGCACCGCTACGTCATAGGGTTTCCCATCAGGGGTTCTGTATATTAATCTCGCCCACGTGGAGATTCCCCCACCTTTTTCACAATTGCTACGGTGAAGAACTTTTATCCTGCTGTGTGGTGCCTTTGGAAGTTCAATTTAAACGCGCCACTTTAGTGCGTATTACCACGTCTCTACATTTATTTTTGGGACTTACCTCCTTCACCACGTGCGAACAAGTCAGAATTGTACCGGTTTTCTTATCCAGGAGAATCCCACTACCCCAGCCAGCACCGCATTTTACTACCAAGACACTTTTGTCCAGTAAAACTAAAAAAAAGGGAATTATTGTTTTTCTTTTGAAAATAATTTTATAACTCAAAGCTATTTTTAGTTGTGAAATATAAAATCCTTTAAGATTATATAGAGACATAGGTGGTAATATTTTAAATACATGCATGGATATGAAAAGAATAAGTACCAGCCAATTTTGAATCCTGCTCCTTGCTATCCTTTTCAATGAGTTCTTGCGTAACATGATTCTCCAAAATTCTTTCTAAACTAGGCTTGAGGTTTGCTACGAAGGTGTAATCTACCCATTCACCACGACACCAACTCAGGGGTGCTATGACCATGCCACACAAAATTTTCTCACTATTAAAATAGAAGAAATAGAGACAATTATAAATAAGAAATAAGGAATCTTAAATACAGTCACTTTATGTTACCTATTGTTTCGTATCATATAAACAGGACCGCCTTCACATCCTGGAACAGCATTGGCATCAGTAAGGATCACAGATTTATGTGATCCTATAATATTACTAACAACACCTCTAGCGACAGAATGAATAAACACAGGATTTCCAAAAGGCGTTGCCTGGACCTCAATATTCTGTCCACGTCCTGGAGTGACTAGTATCCTGTGTAGTCTTTCGAGAACCTCTCTAACAGTACTGCCATTACCCTGAATATCCTGAAGTTGCACTAGCAAAAATACAGGCAAAAGTATCCTATTCGATTCAGACAATTTATCAAAACTCCAAGTGAGAAAGACATTCTCCAGAGTATCCTTAAGTAAAGGACATTTCCAAGCAGCTACTGCGCATCCTTCAGCCTGATGAATATCCTGAGGTCCTTCAGGATCACTTGCTCGGTCCTCACTGATTTGAAAATTTAACTGACATGATATATTCTCAGGTATCTCAATGATCTCTCCAGGTGTTAACAGATCCACGAAATTCAAGATATTTCTATTCCTGGATATTGCAGGCTTCATTAAGGATCCATGAGTAAGGATCCAGTTGTGATCTATCAGTATTCCTGAGGATCCATAAGACTCACTTAGACGTCCTTCACCATAGGTATAAGAAACAAGAACCCCAGTGGATCCCATTGCTGGTTCTGTTAACAGAAAAAAAATAGTATTTCATGAAAAAAAAAATTCTAAATTTCTCTTTTTATTACATAAATCCATTTATTCTAGCCTACCTATCCAGTTATTCATTTTATTCTAATTTTGTAGCTCCTCGTTGCATATGTTTCCACCGTGTAGGATGGAAATAGAGTCAACCAATTAAAAATGAGATTTGAGCTGAGTAAACTAACTCGATTGATTAACTCTACTTCAACCCTGCATGGTGGAAACACATGCATTGTCCTCACAATATTACCAAACTCTCTCTATATATCGAAAAATAGATAAATTTGTCCTCGATAAAGACATCGATCATAGCGATAAATTGAAATAGGTTATACAGCAATGCCGTTAACGAATTGTAGCAGCCATTACAGTTTACTACAATGGAACAGCATCAACTGGTACTTCAGAAGATATTGTACGTTTCTGACGACACATTAAAGTGAACGACACAAGCCAATGTTCATTTAATTTATTTATTTTTTTTTTTTCCCCCTCTTCAATTCAATTATCCGCCACTGACACTCAAGTATACAATTTCAGCGTCGTACAGAAAGCTACGGTCGCCCGAATGAATCCTCAAGGATTTACCAAGAACTCCAGGCCCAATTACTGCGAAGTAAAAATAATACAAAAGTCTGTGTGCTACGTGCAGCGCGTCACAGTGCGTACGAAATTGATAAAGAGATTACTTGATAAGAAAAAAAAAAAAGATGAGTGAAAAGAACAAAAATGAATTTCAGAAAAATCCAAAAAAACGGAAACCTACCACGAGTCAAGCTCAAAAATAATCATGACTCATCGTAACGTGCTACTTGGCAATCTCGTGAGGTGCAGTCGAGGATACAATTATGTATCCTCTAATTAAACGACTGAAATGGGTTAACGACGATCGCAGAGATCGGACGATCACGTGTCGTCTGACGTAATACGCGCCATACTCTCTATACGTAGCTGAAACATATATTTTTTTACTTATTCAAGAATCCTCCATTTATTTATCATGATTATCCCACGTCGTTTGACTTTTTTTTTCTCCTCCGTCGTCACTCCATTCCAGGGAAAATTACTGGAAGTAATTCCATCTGTCATTTTTTCTTCTTCTTCTTATTCATAAAAGATACGTGACGATCGACGAAGATGACAGAGGATGATTTCGGTTGATTGAAAAAAAAAAAAAATTTTTAACAATTAATGACTGGGTCGTACCATTTCGATGATCTGGCAATTCCGGGAATAACTAATTAGATCTGCTAAAGGAGTCTGATTAATTTGATCGAGAGAATCTTGCCAAATATATTGTTACGATGTTTAGGCATTATTAAAATGATCTATGATCTCTGATGCTCGAACCGATCATGGGATTTTATCTGGTTCGTTACGTCATGACGATCTTAGTGTTCCGCGAAGAATGATCAAGAGGGGAATACGGATACGCATAGTACTGATTAATTATATTGAAGAAAATTGAGAAAATTGACTGGAAAGGAATTAATGTGGAATGCTGGAATTATCGGTATCACTTCTTTTAATCGTTACGTCACGATGATCAAGAGAGAAATTCATAGAAATTAAATACACGCGAAGCCCCGGTCTTAGGGTCTGGAAAATTTCGTGAGACAAGCCAGAAGGTATTAGCTGGAAGCACACGTGGAAGATCAGATGACTCTGATGATCCACGATATTGATAAAACGATCTATTAACGATCTAACAATAATTGCATACAGATCACGTAATTCATAAGAATGATCTGACACTTTAATGATAATGGCAATAATAAATAATAATAACAATGACACTTTCATATTAAAATATTAATTTCTCAGATGCTAATTAAGACCGATCGATCAGGTCGAAAATCATTGATCAAGGTTCGGTAGGTCTAGCTTTGATCGAAGTGCAAGGTCAGATATGCAGATTTAAAAAATATAAGGATCGAGAAGAAAAAGAGGAGGAGGAAGTACAAGGAGATATGGGGGAGGAAGAGGAGGAGGAGGAGGAGGAGGAGGAGGAGGAGGAGGAGGAAGAAGAAGAAGAAGAAGAGCGGTAGGTAGTGGGAAACAAGAGCAAAGCAGAAGAGGCACATCCTTGATCTTGTCAAAGATTAGCAGCTCCAGCAGCCGGTCCAGCGATCGACGTCGAAGATTGCCGGTATATCGCAGCGTTCGTTTTCGTCCTTAAGACTTTGGCTCTGGTGAAAAACGATTACCGTCGGCAACGCAAAGGGGATACAATAGAATTTTGAAAAAAAAAAAAAAAATTCCAATTGTTTTGGAAAAAAAATTGTTCCAAAAGTAGCATCCGTACTTCGCTACAGCGTTGACAGATCGATACCGAGTAAATTGTATATAAATAAAATGATCGAGGAATGATCTGCCGTGATCAAACTAGCCGGCCATGATCAGATAGATCTCCTTACGTTACAGTAAGGAATCACGTGACGTATAAAAAAATATATATATAGATTTACATGCAAGATAAGAATTGGATCAAAGACGCTCGCGATACAATTCAATCCTAATATGGCAGCTGGTCAGAAATTTTGTATATGATACGTACGAGAAGATACTTTGTAGCTAATGGCCTGACTGGACCAGTTTTTGTCCAGTGTACGTAGACCGTTTGGCATCAGGGCGTAGCGGGATCGATATAGGGCTAAACAAAGTAAAAATAAATCTTCGGGTTAAATAAAACAGCTGTCGTCGTTCATGCGTGTATCGATCAATCTAAGGGAGGCCTAAGCTAGCGACAGGAGATGAGAACGTAACACGGACAGGTGCAGTACATAAATAAGTAAATGATAGTAATAAAATGGCAGCAGAATAAAAATAATATTCGGGGAAAAATGCAGCTAAAGAAACCTCAGAGAAGTACCCATGATGATAGTCAGCGAGCGAGTGGTAACTGTCGAATAACGTCAGCCTTGAGAAGACGCGGAACAAGGCCCGAGCGCGGGACTCGGCTGAACTCGGTAAACTCCGTGAACGTTCGAGAAGCTTCGGACAGCTTCGGGTGAGTTCGGCGGTGCAGACGATCGGACCCCGACTTTTATCGTTACCGCGCGACTCGTAACGTGTTGCTGACTTTCTGCAACTTTCCTGGGGCACGATAGGCCATTATCGTATCGCGCCACAATGAGATTCGCAGGTGCGAGGTGAAGCCGATGGCGGCGCGGGGACTTGTTTATCTTACCGAGAAATCTTTGGCCGCGCGGCATCTTAACGAACGGAAAAGGAGGAGTAGAGGAGGCACATACGAACGGCGACGACGTCTGCAGGAGGAAGAAATGGGGGTAGGAGGAAGGATGCCGATGGCGAAGGGCGTCGCTTGTAGGAGGCGACTGCCAGAACTGGCGAAATAATATTGAGACAAGGAGAGAGGGTTGTACCGGTCTTACCTGATCTGACATAACCTCAAAATGGTACACGCATCTTCGTTGCCAATGAGTACGAGAAAGAATTAGCAGTGAGTTCAGGCGTATTGTAATATACTAGGTATGATTTCTATTAATAGATTGGACCTAGTCTAAACGTGTCCTCCCCCACTTGTGGACCTGTCAAAATTCTGGCGCGCGATTCAAAATTAAAAGAATGCCTTTGCACTACACATCGCAAATCGTCAACTCCGAGTGACCTTTCATCAAATCAGAACGATCCGGGGAATCTAATTCGACGTTAACGAGACGGAACGCGAGGAAGGAAACGTAAGCGTTGATATATTAATTTACATAGAAAGCTAGTGGTCTCGTACCGGTACAGTTTAAAATTGGGTATGTAGTAATTCACAGGGAGAAATCAATCCCAGGAGTCCAGAGCGAGGGACAGCTATTTCTAGGACCTCGTGCTCCAGATATACATAGATGCCAAAAGGAAGACGAAGAGGAAACAAGAAAACGACTTTAGTAGATTAAATGAAAGCTGTTAAAAAAGAGTACAGCAACGTTTAGCCATCGGAATGAATGAGAAGTCCCAGCAGCTGCGACTGAGGCTAGTCGCCTAGACAGCGTGGCAGCGACGCCAGAACCGAAATAAAAGACGTCGCGGGGACGCTTCCTTGGTCGTTGGCGTCCCTTACGCTACTCTGTGTCAAACGTATGTATCTACGTACAGGTTGTGGTGCGACTCTAACTAAAATCATGTGGATACTCAAAATAGATATATATACTGTGTAATTTATTTATCTTTTTTTTTTCAGAATTTTTCCTTAAATAAAAAATGCTTTCTTGAATTTTTATTGAGAAAGTTTCTTCAAGTTTATCAGGGATGATAAATTAATATGGATTGACAATGGGTTAAGCAAGGCTCTGGTACTATAGTCATAGGAGCGGAGACACTCTCTTGCATTGGAGTAAGCGCATTTATTGCAACCGCGCAGTTGCTGCAAGAATGTGGCTACGAAGCCGCCATTGGGCCTTACTCTCTTTCTCTTTATTGAGCTCTAAGCTCCTCAGCTCGGGCCCTCCTTTCTATATATCTTGTTCCTATCTATTGCTGGAATTGTCATTCCCTGCATACCGCGAAATCTCAATTGGATTAGATATAGACGGTTGATGCGATGCTGGGTAATCTTTAGTGTTTTGTTTTTTTTTTCAAATTTTTATATTTCAAGTACTACACAGGTGGGGTTTAATTTATCAGTAAACGAACACCTTAAAAAAAAAACCGCTTCCGGAACTTATTTCAAAGTGACTATACATAGATATAATTAATGTGAACTGGTCTATTTGTTCAAAGAGTCATCCGACATTTAAAATATTCGCGAAAAATCAAATCTTTGCACGCGCTAGGATCGCGTAAACTGTGAATATTCTTGGTATCGCCTAATCATGGGTATTCGAGAGTTTGATGAAAATTTTCGAAAATTCCCACTTTTCGTGTTATTCTATTTCTGCTTTTTTTTTTTTACGTCTTTCACATATTTTTTACGACCCGCTGCATCGAACCATAGTTAACTAGAACAACCCCCTGTGGTTTATTTCTTGGTTTCTCTCATCCGGTCTCCAATTTCAATCAACTGAATAGATACTTATTATTATATGATACCACATTCATAAAGCGATCGTGCGATCTTTCATGATCTATTGGTAAAGGATAACGTGAAATTAGAAGATTAGAGGATTGTCTCTCGGTGGCTAATGAAACGCTGCAGAATTGAAGAGTCTATTTTTAGAAGCGAACCATAAAAGGTAAACAGACAAACATAAAGTGTAGATCCGTTGATGTTAACTCGATATAAAATATCTACGACACGGTGTGATACAGCCTTATCGATAATTATCATTGACGTAGCTCAGATCGTTACGTACATTTATTTTGAATCTAATTTACTTGTTTATTCCTGACGCAAAGTAAATAATAACCGGATGAGAATTTTATACAGACCCATTATCTCGATTAATATAAGAAGCCACCATTAGCAATTTGGACCCGTCCTGTTCTTTATACCTTCTGAAAAGGACGACTACGTCTCGTCCTAAATCCAAGTGAATGGGAACCCCACAAATTGGGGCGGGTGGACGGGGGGGGGGGGGCGCACTCGTATCACATGAAATAGCCTGTATATATTTACAAAACAGACCAGGGGGTAGGTGAGTTTGACACGTGCAACCCATTTACCGGTCCACGTGCCGCAAATTGTCCCCCCCACGAGTTCCTGGCTTTTACCTAGAGCAGAACCGTATACCTGTTCAGGCCCATTATGAGTACCTGCAGGTCCCATTGCGTGGCTCTTTGGGTCCAGACTTCTCCCATAGCAGGGGCCTTAGGCCACGAGTCACCAGTCCGATGATCTTAACGGAAACTGATTGTCGTCGGACCCACCTGAGAAACGGCAATGGGGGTCGAATCTGGCGATAAGAAGTGAAAACCAGGTCAAGAGGCGAAAGGGGCCTAGGGAAATGAAAAAAAAATCAAAACTCGACTTCATCATTGTCAACCGGCAAAAGCCACAAATGATGATCTAATGAATAGGAGGACACGAGCGTTTCTTTACCCCTGACCCAAACTCCATCCCCATCTGCCTCCTTATCCTTTACTGGCTACTCGTTACGAAGATTGCAGTGTCTATTTGTACTCCATTGACTGCCTGCCTACCTATCTACCCTGTATTGGTAGGTCGTACACAATTAGGGGTAGGTTGTCGGTTGATGATGAGTAGGAGGAAGTCGGAAAGGAAAGAAGATGCGACTATGGCGAAGGGAGTTGGAACGAGGACGTGAACGCCGGTCGAGTGGTATATTAGACGCCGGACGTCGGGACGCTTCATCCACAAGCTCCTCCGACATCATCCAAGATAGGCCAAGAGGTTCCGACCACTAACTTCTCTCACTTTACGTCTTGGAACTTTCGGGATTCCGATCTTGCACGGATAATCAGTCAAGGTAAGAATATATTAAGCGTTGCACCTCGCGTACTCTCAGTACGTGACACTAGACCTTATCAGAGATATGCGATAAGGGATGAAAATTTTATTGATAATTTTTAATCATTCTCGAAATTACCTCGCCTACTTTTCAACGACAACGTGAGGTCAAAATCTTTTTTTTTTATCATTTTAAATTCCAAAATTTTTCATTCGAACGGGTCCAGGACTCGAATGTCTTGATTTGGAATTTTGAGTGCATTTTAAAGTGTCCAAAGTGCATAAAGCTTCTGCAACTGATACACCCAGACTTTGTAGAACTGTCGAAGATTAAGGAAATGGTTGCAGGCCGCTACGAAGGAAACTTCGAGATTGACTAAGAAACAAGAGCTGCGTCGGACTTTCATGTAAACGAAATCGCGTCGCGGCTTTGGCATTCCAAGTATATAGTAGCGTCCAGCTGTCTGCGGGAGACCCGTCCGCTTAATTGCAGCTTAATTCGGCTCAATTGCTTTCTTGCCACTACTCCGTGGATGATATCATGAATGCGTACATGCGTGAGGTCGAATTTTCTAAAAGTATCACGGGGTAGAAGGGAGGCGTCGGGACGCTTACCAACGCAGATTAACATACCCCGTATACATATATACCCATTACAAAAAGTACATACCAAGAATTATCAAGCAAGTAGAGCAGTGCCCTAGACCCTGTAGAATGGTCAGACAAGTAGGAGTTTAAAAAAAAAATGGCCTGGATAAATAAAAAACTGTACGATCGACCGAAGTGGATGAAGAATTTAGCAGCCTGGCCGCAGTGGATAAACAATTGCGTAATCAGACGCAGTAGAAAAAGTAGTTTACGATCAGCCGGTTTGAAACAAAAAAAAATTGTAACAAAAATTTCATCTTTTACTACAAAAACGCAAACGCGCCCCAGAAGCTACGTTTTAAACTGTGTCACAATATATTCCAATTCCCACGACGCCGAAGTCTTCGGCGTCGTCGTCGTCGTCGTCGTGTCTGTTGCGCGTTGATCTTGACCCGAGGGGGACGCGTCAACGTTCTCGTTTCGCAGCGTCCTCCTCTTCGTCCGTTCTTACTGTCCTTGTCGATCTAAGGCGTCCACATGCACACGCGCCTTATTCCGTACGTATGCGCGAGCCTTACGAAATAACAAAGGGAATTGCGTCGGGACGCGCAACTCCGACGTACAAGAGCTTTATTCTTTGACGATCTCGAAATATCGTTTCTATCAGGGTTCGAGCGCCTGGGCGCTCTGCGATTTCGGCAAGCTTCATTCTCAAACGGCGACAACCCAATTAGCAGCTACGATGCGACTGGTTTCTTTTGGCAGTAAACCAGAGAGTCCCTAACTGTATCAATTGGAAGACGTCACTGTACGGTATTCTTACGACGACGCTCCTGCATTCACAGGCGTCGCGACGTTCGACGCGCAAGCTGATCATTCTGAGAAGCGGTTCGCACCGCATGCTCGGCCATTAACCAATACGCTCTTGTCGAGAGGTTTTATATACATATCTGACGTATAGTCTGGTAAAAAAAGAATAGCCAGTACGCGCCCTGACAAGTACAGTAACATATACAAACATGGACAGACAATGTACCCTGTACGATGAGTAAAGAATGGTGGAACAGTCGTGAATTTTAGAAAATTATCTTTTTTTTTTCGAATCGCGAAAATTAAACAAGGATTTAAATAAATTGCGGGAAGATCATTTCAAAATTTTTATGATAAGGAAAATTTCTTTTTTTACTATACCTATCAAGGGTGAACACTTTTATCACCCCCCCCCCCCCCAATGACATTTTTTGTATTTTCGATCGTCCAGCTGACGTTACGTTAACCGACAGTATCCCCACTCTAATTTTATAATCCCCTCCACTGCAAGACGGAAGACACGTGACCCACCGGAAACCCGAGTATCTCTGACTTCACGAGACATTATCGCCTACCGTCTCGCAGTATCGATATACAAGAAGCGTATAGTATCAGGAAAAAGCATAGTACGTAAGATAAAACGCGTGGAATTCGTAAAGGAATCCCGAAGGCGAGCTACTTTCCGTTCTCGTGTAAGTCCGTGGGTTATTTATAGCGCCTCTACCGGACAGAAAAGGAAATTCGCAGGACGTAAGCCGAGAACGCAAGTAAGACGGACGCGGGGTTCTAAAAAAAATAAAACGACGCTCGTATAAATCAGAAACCCTACAAGAGAGGAGGACATTAAAGCGTCTATAAATAGACTAGCCCACAGAACAAAACATACCTAGACGTGAACGGCAATCCCCAGCAATGTATCCCATAGAAAATTGGTGTTAATGGCGTCCATCTTCGAATCCAATATGTCCGCCGTTACGTCGCGCATGCGCGGAAGGCCGCGTCGCATTAACGAAAGATAAAAATTTCCGCGCGCCGGAGAATTAGAACAAAAAAATATTCTACATGAGAACTTCGTTACGTCGGTACACGGGAGGGTCCTTTAACCGTGTTACCGTGTATACCTATATGTGCATGCATACATATATACCTATTGTTAGCAGAGGGTAGAGGCACGGTCGCGTATGTATATATCAATGTCTCTATACGCACCTAGCGGTACGTTGGAGACTCAATACAAAGCTCCGTGGAACTCGTGGTGGACCCGGTGTTGTGCACGTACAGTCTTACATGTACGATAGCGTCTGCCGACGGTACACGGGAGCAGCAGTCTGGCGTCGCAGCTTGGGGACGTACCAGTTGGGTATCGTGCTCTCGACGGTGAGCTTGTAGTGCACAAGGCTTAGCCCGGTTCGACACGACTGGCTAATCGCTTTCAAAGAATTACAATAGATGCGCGCATCGTAAAGCGATAGCAAAAGTGACAGAGTGATAGGAGGTTATAAAAAGTATCGAGTAACTTTCGGCTGATCGAGGAAGACAGTATAAATTCAAATTTCAAAGGTTTTCCCGCGCTACGTACCGATTGGCCTATTGCCGGTGGTGGAAAGTGCGGTTACGGGGGTTGCATGGCAGTGGTGGGGATAGAAAAGAACGAATCGCGAAGAGAGTTTATTCTTGTATACCGGGAATCTTTGCTCGAGGAGGGACTGAGGTGGGGAGGGAGGGGTGGTGGGGAGGGGGGGCAAGCCTATAGGGTGGGAGGGAGAGTGAGATAAAGGAGGAAGAGAATTTATATATGATACAAGGAATATATGTCTGAGAAAGAGAGAGAGAGATAAGGGGAGAGAGAGAGAGAGAGAGACAGAGAGAAAACACAAAGAGAGGGGGAGAGAGAGAGAGAGAGAGAGAGAGAGAGAGAGAGAGAGAGAGAGAGAGAGAGAGAGAGAGAGAGAGAGAGAGAGAGACGGAGATAATAATAAAAATAGACACAAGATTTTTTTTTAAGGTTCGACGGTGCTTCCGAAAAATATATATGCGCTACGTTCAGATTCACCGATAACGATTAAATAATACCGAGGGGTAAACATTGTCGGATATAAAGGCGTGAGAAAATTGCCTCGGCGTACGCCGACTGGCACGGATACAGACATTAAGCCATCAGCGTGTATAGTCCCCGATACTAAAGTTCTTTCGCACGGGAATATACGATACAGTCCCATAGAAACAAATTGAACTTTAATCGAGCCTAACGCTCAAGTTTTTATAATCACGTGCCACTGACAGAGACAAAATTACAAAGACTCTCAATGGATAGCCTCCTTTTCATTATCGTAACAAGGTAAACAGACAAAAGAGTAGGACTGAAAGTAACGTCAGGCCATAGACTAAATAACGTCGCAAGATGGAATACTATTATCGTGCCGTGATGAGAAGTAGGCCCAAGTTCATGATCTGCTACGTAAGTTTCGAGAGTGAAAACGGTTGAGTGTCTCTTTTTCTTTCTTGTCTCAGCCTTTCCTTCCGTCTCTCTCTCTCTCTCTCTCTCTCTCTCTCTCTCTCTCTACCCGTACTCCCATGATCATTCATCTCTCTTGTGTCGATTATCATTCTGTGGCTCTCCCCCCCTCCCTCCCTCTCTCTCTCTCTCTCTCTCTCTCTCTCCCTCCCCCCCCTCCCCCTGTAACTCTCTTTCTCTCTCTCTCTCTCTGGCTGTAAAATAACCCATGCCGAGTACTGAAACCCGTGCGCCACTAAATGAGGATCTAAAGTATCGTCCACACGTTCTGCCAATTCCGAGCGGATACATATTGACAGCAGCGTATATAAGCGTCGTTCGCCGTAAGGTAAGTGAATATATCGACAGACGGGTGCAGAGTCATTAAATAATTTCGAAATCGACAAAAGCCGTTATCATAGCGGGCGAAATTATTCGCGCTCCGGTACGACTATCAGGGCCACGTGGTAGTTTCAAGCAATCTAGAAATTCTTAATGTCGTGGATACGAGCGTGGCTCGTATCGACGCTTTTTTAATAGCCAGTTTAATATTTATGCTCCGTACACTTGTTCGCCAATCGGGCACGGCGTATCTCTAGGGACTTTAACGTTGGCCCACACGCACCCTACACAACCTGTTTAAGGTTAGGTAATGGCTTCTCTCTCTGTGGGAACACTCGTGACTCACTTTGTCACTTTGTCACATATCGCTTTGTCACTTTGTGTCACGAGCACGTACCACTTTAGTAGTACTCTACTATTAACGCACTATAGCATAACGCTACCGTTACTACTATTGCTTACTACTACTATGGATTCTTAAGCTGTTCTACCTTGAAGACTATGTGCCGGGATATAAAGCCATTTAACGGCCGAGTCGGAGGTTAACTTTTTTTTTGGGCTCTAATCGTCAAGGTGGTTAGGCGGGAGTAACGCTGGGAGAATCGTCTTTGGTTTGGATAGGTTTGGGGCAAGATGGCGTCGGGCTTTGTCACCTGGAGTTTTGAAAGCTGTTGAATTTGAACGTTAGACATTTTTAGTGTATGGAAATGGGTTTGATATGTTGAGAATGGTTGAACCAATGTAAAATGGCGGCTGGAGCGAATTATTCCTGCGGAGATTTCCGTTGTGGGCTCTTTTTTCTGCGGATGAGACTCGCCATTTTTTTTGGTCGATTTTAATGACGCTTCTTTGTTACCGGGATGTGTTTCGTTTGTCTATTTGTACTTGCGATGTTTTACGGTCTTTTATGACTCTTTTGAACTTTTTTTTTTCTTTTCTTCGTCCGATCGGTCGCGTCATGCAGATAAATTGAATGGGAGTGTAAAAATAGAATTTTATTTGCTGGATTTGTCGAATCAGAGACGTAGGCGCGGAAATAAGAAGTAAGAGGCTAGTCATTCCGAATAAACGATAAACCGTCATTTTCAGGTCTAATAATACGGAAGGAATAGATGATGCGTTAAAGGTGGAATAACCATCGTGGATACTCAGCTCGTTAAATTCCGTAATGATCGTTTTTGTCAAAAATTCATTTTTCCCACCACCTGTCGTCATTATCTGATCTTGCTATAATCAACGTAAACCCCAAGGATGATTTCACGAGTCACGTATTCAGGTTTCTCTGTGCATTTCACGTGAACGTGCTCACGTTCGCACAGCTATCGCGTATCGTTGATTTTTTCAAAAAAAATCGTAAATTCCCCAAAAAAATTCGTAAGACGTGATTGCGTTACCCAGAGACACTTCCATTTAGACATTTCAAATGGCTCTTTTTTTTTCTACCTGATATTCATAAGAAAGTCACAGCAGTATTATCGCAATAGACAACCATACTGAACAGAGTAAAAAAAAATGAACGTAAAAAAAATGTTGCCACTTATTCAGAACGCAACCGGAAGTACCGCCCGAGCGATTTCGCACATAGAAACGCGATCACAATTTTATTTTAAAACGCAGTACGAAACCCGTGACGAAAATGTAGGTCGCCGTCAGTTTTTCCGTCATTCCGTGATTTTTCGAATGGCGCTAAGATCGCTCCTATTTCTTTATCTCTCTTCTGATTCAATGCTAATCCAGAAATCCTCTCAATAACGCACCTACTTCTAATTAAAAATGTCGCAAAAATGTATGGCATCGATCATCCATGGAAACGTACCCTTTGGCTTTCGAAAGAGACGTAACCTGTCCAATAAGAATTAACTGATTTCCATTGTCCCATAGAAAATTCCTAATGCCGCATATTCATATGCCTGGCGTCGACAGCGCCAATATAAAGTGGAAACAATATAAAAATAGAAAACGTGTGAATCATATACGGGATTTCTAATACAGACAATGGGACCAAGAAGCGCTGCGAATAGACTTGGTTAAATATTGAAAACCCATATGGACTTTGTAATACCGCGAAAACAATATAAGGATAGCATAGACTCAACGTGAAACAAACGCGCTGGTTGAAGCGTCGCGACGGTGGGAGAAAAAAAAAGAAGGAGATAATGGAAACAAACGTAAAACGTAACGCAGCGTAACCCGTGGCTGGTGGAATGTTCGAAGCGTACCAGTGCGAAAAGTGCGAATCACGCTTCCCGGAAGTGAGAATCGATGATCCTCCGTCGTCATCATTTCCGTATTCCCGGATGCTACTTTACTGCCTTTTTTTTCCCCCCCCACCACATAATCAATGCGTCCCACGTATGTATATTTCCAAAAATTCAGTTACGACCTAAAAACCGGATATCAGCATCGTTCAACATTGCAGCGTCATTCTGCGGCTCCTTACGGACTTTCAAAGTCATAACTACCCAGCGGAGATACAGTTTTTCTTGACAGGTATGTACTTACGTACAATTTGGTACAGTATAGTAAATATAACTACAGTAAAATATATACCTTTACGGAAGGTCGTACTTGTCGGAATAGGGAAAGTAAAACGTGAAAGTATCTATGAGTCCCTCTTTGAAAAAAATATCGTCGAACGCAATAAAAAAAAAACAAAAATTAGATACAGCAAACATTAATAGTCGATATAGAAAAAAAAACGACCTAATCTATTTTTTCAAAATATCCCATTTCCAAATTCAGATTAACAGACTGGTACCAGACATTGTACCGTATCCCGTTCTTGAACTTAAAGGGGATTTCCAATGATCGCAAAAGGGCCTAACGGCCTCGTGCGATCATAAAAATATATTGGAAATGTATCGGCGATGACGGATTGATCGGAAGATTTGCGTCATACGGGGAAAAGTAGTTAATTGGAGCACGAGTTTCTTAGTCGAAGACAGAGGAGGAAGGAGTAAGGCGGGCGAAGCTGTAGTGGGAGATTCTTGTCATTCGCCTTGGGCAGAGTCTCGGCGAGTAGGGAGCGTGTGCCGCTAAAAGGGATAAGAGGAATAAATGAGTTCAAAGAAAAAAGGAATAAAAAAAACAAATGAATCTTAAAAAAGAAACAATAAAAAAAAAATTGACAATGGAAAATAGTATACCTTCACTGACCATGAGACTCCGATCAGTCCTGGGTGAAGAATCAAAATTCCAATTTTTTTCTTCCTACTTGTCGCAACTTTGTCCTCGTCTCTCTCAGCGCCAGAGCGTGCAAAACGACGTAACGCGTACTTCTGATAGTCACTCGCGCAACCGTCCTCGCCGGTTGATGCAACCCAGAAGCAAGTTTGCACTCGGTCGAATTCCAGCGAGAGGCGTCGTTAGCTCTCTCCAGCTTCCATAACCTCCAAGAAACGTCACCAGCACGCCACCAACTGCCGCTCACCGTGTTTCTGCACGACGCCGATAGCGTCGCCGGAAGGAGCATCGACGACCTCAGCGAAGTCTACTGAGAAAGTAAAAGTACGCGAGAAATTCACGGGTAAAACTTCGGTAGACCGTACCCCCCTAGCGGTCAATTTTCGAACGATACGACAGGCTCGATCCGATGGAAAAATTTTCTTTTCAAAAATTCTACTTACTACCGGTACTGGAAGTTCGGGGAGTCCCAGTGACTCCCCCTCATTGATGACGACGATGACGATTCCCCTCCGTAACCCGTGTTCCTCTATCCTCTTCGAGGAAGAGACACAGTCGAGAGCCAGAAGAGAGAAGCTCGCGGCGAAGAACTCGAAGGAGGATGATAAAGAAAAGAAGAAGAGGAGGAAGAGCAAAAAAAAGGAAAAAGAGAGTGACGATCGGGAATAACATGCGGGGGGTCTCGCTCCGATAGGGTGAGTGGGGGGCCTGGCAAGAGCGCGGGATCCGATTGGTTCGCGCCTCGGCCATATTATAAGCGGCTGCGGTCCGCGCTAGTTAATGTTAGCCCGAACCTTCACAAGAAACGCATCTCTTCGATCGTGTTCGTTCGATCGGCAAGTTAACACGGTGTCGTTATACGGATTTTTGTATTAATATATATATATATATATATATATATATATATACACATATAGAGATATTTATATAAAGCCCGTCCATATAAATAATTTTTTAAAAATAATTGACAGAAGTTAATATAAAAAAACAATCATCAACAACACTGTACGGTACTCCAGGGATATTGTGTCCGATATCACATAGTCAAGAGACGCGTGTGGTAGAGCCGGAAGTTCTATTGTCATTTGGGTACACGAAGGATTAATTTTTTCATTCTTCAGTCACACGAGTGGAAGTCAATTTTTTTTTACCCTTTCTCACGTCACTTTTTCTCCGTCGGTATCGACTGGTTCGGTTCCGGGCTGGTTTGTGTCTAAGAAACAAAAGTAATTCGCAAGTGTGCCTGAATCAGCTCCAAAATCCTGTAACAAGGCTCGAGAGAGAAAAAAAAAGTCTCACACACTTGGAATTTCGTTTCGGAACACATTGACAAGTACTACCTGAGGAAAGTGAATATAACCGAAAGGAAGAAAAGGGCCAGGAGACAAGGTACGAAGACACGACTACGAAGACGTCAGAAACCGAAGACCCAGTTCTAGTTCGGGACCTCAGCGTGGACGCCCGGTGAAAAATTCAAGAAGCGAACGGAGTCACCGATTAACGAAGAGGCCAACCATACGTAACAAGGGCACGGGTGGCGCGAGTTCTTATAGTAAAAATAAGGAAAGTTCGGAGAAAGGATTCGGCGATCGAAGATAAAAGAGATACATCCAGCATCTTCCACGAAGCAGTAAGTCCAATCTTAAAAGACTTTCCTCGACGTTTAATAATAATTAGCAAAATTGAGGCTGTCGAAAAAAATTTCTTATTGGCGCCACGCGTCCCCCCCCTCCCTCCCTCCCTCTCTATATCCGACGTACGACGTCGCGTCCCCCTCATTCATTCTAATCTCGCGATTCACCTTCGTCGCGACTATTAGTCATCCCCATACGCACCTTCCTCATTCACCTCGGCTACAGGTTAATAACTGTGAATTTTTTGGTAAATTTAGATTCGTATATTTTTATCAGATACGTATGCACAACGTGTTTTTCGTAGGTGTACATTATTATGGGCGTCCGTTATTGATCCGTTCCCACGATCGGAATCAGCCTACGCTTATCGTGTGGCTAAGAGTACCTTCGGCGACGTATCTGGTAGTCGTGTCTCTCGTGGGATACAGTTAAAGGGGAGAGGAGAAAGAGAAAGAGTCAAGGTACAGAGACATAGTGAGAGTATTAAGCAAGATCATCGACTATGACGAGGAACAGGTGTTCTGACGCGTTACCGAATCCTCGTGAAGATGCGCCAAGTCGTGTCGCCGGTTTTCACGTAAATCAGTGAAATTATTGAGAGAATAAGAATCGTTGAAAAATGGTGGGGGAAAAAAAAAAATGTATCGACGATACGTATGTATGTCGCGGTATGTATTACGTCGGACAGACAGAGTCTGTGTGGGACTTTTATTTGATCGCGGGTACCGGGAACCAGCAGGACGTCTCCTGGGAGAGACAGTCAGGGGCACCTCTCTCTCTCTCTCTCTCTCTCTCTCTCTCTCTCTCTCTCTCTCTCTCTCTCTCTCTCTCTCTTATCCTTATCCGTTACTCGCGCGCCTTTCTTTCCATGCGAGGTACGTGACCGACGGAGAGCCTAGGGTAGGAGCTCTTGGGGCCTTATGCAGAAGGCTGGAGAGCGACAGGGTCCAGGGGACTGGCGAATGAGACGTACGAGCTGAAGTTGGCTGATGGGTTTGATTTCTATGGGAAAGCCAACTTCAGGCGGCACGTGTGAATTGATCTGTGGGTAGAGAGAAGGGACATGTTATTTGTAATATATTTTCAAGCGCGTCACGTTAAACTCCTGTGGATTATGGTGCCAGGGTATCTTCTTTTCGGATAGCTGCCTAGGCCTAACCTACAAGAGAGCTGGAACGATTACTATCTGTACGAAACGGTAACTACTTGGGCGCAGTATCCATGGTGTCCGAGGACACGTAGCAATGCTCTAACCCAAGGGGGTTTTACGGTAAAAATAGAACCGATGGTGTTGGGTGACGCTCGACCATGGGAACCAGGAAAAAAAGTACGGCCATAAAGAATGGGAGTGAAATGGTGGCGCGAAGTGAGTGAGCTTGTCTTTGGGTTTTCTCAAGTGGGTCCGTAGGCACTTTGGGGCCTGTTTGGAAGGATTCTGGGACTTGTCGGTATCATTCGCAAAGTTTTGTATCGCTGGTAAATATTTAAATTCGGATTTAAGACCCAACTGGTTATGGTCATATTTAATTTGGGTCTGTTCCAAATGGGAAAGTACTGTTAGAGGCTGGAGATGCTGTGCTGGGCCCATATTAATATACGAAAAAGGCCTTAGGTCCCTTTTAACGTATCGGGGACAGTTGTATACGAGTATAGTACAGGGCATAGACTGCGTCTATATATATATTCGAGTGTGTATAAGGGGAAACCTCGAATCTATCTTTAGAAATCATTCAGAGGATCTTTACGTCGGAGACGAGACCAGACCCAAGACTTGGCTGACTCAGTGAGACTCTCACAGATCCAGACACGGAATTTCACGTGGATTATGTGTATATAAGAAAAATCTGAGATCGTACATCGGTCAGATGTCGGGTACGTTTGATCTGTAATTTTTTTGTTCGATAAAAAAAAATTTCCATTGATTATACAAAATTTATAAGTTAGGTTTAACAATGCGACAGCACCCTGTGACACAGGAAACTAATTTACTAACAAAGTCAAGATGTGTATTGGATCCTCAGGGATGCTGAGTGGACCGCTAAGATTAAAGAGTAGGGATATTAACAGCATCCCATAGAACGCAGACCTTTCGAGATCTTTCAAAGTGGGAAACCACGTGTTCCCAGGATACTACGTGGTGGGAAGTCTTAGAGATTGCGGGTGGGTTGGACGCGGCAGAGTTGGGAGGGGGGGCAAGGGGGCAGGGGGGTCCATTGGCGATGGTAAAGGGAGAAAGGAGAGGAATGGGAGTCGTAAAATGAGTGGTGGTAGGGGATGGAGTCGAGCCGTGTAGACTACATTAGTCAGCAGAACGGCAAACGGGCCACGGGACTCCTGGTTATTTTTGGAAACAATTAATTAAGACGCCGCCACGTACCAGCCCCCCCCCCCCCGCCCTCCAATTCCTTCCCGCCCTCCTAACGTTCCGGGAAGACTCGGGCGTCTGTCGGTATTTATAAAGTCATTTCTTCGGTCAGTCTATTTATCTTCGTTTTGACTAGCGCAGTAATTTCTATAGAGCCGCCCAGGAATCCATATATTTGTACCTAGTATTCTGAGGTTAGGATTGACGAGACAGCCAGGACGATCCTTTTTTTTTTTCTCTCTCGTAATGCACTCTTAGCTAGTATTCTGAGGTTAGGATTGACGAGACAGCAGGACGATCCCTTTCCTCTCGTAAAGATAAGTCAGTAAAAATATTCGAAAAGTTCTCAAGGATCGTCGGGCATTACTTACTGAAAATTTCTGTACGAGTCTGTAGAGCCGAAGTATCCTTTGAGAGGTTCGCTCAGGAATTTAGTGTAGATAACTCGTGGCATAACCTCACTGCGCGGTTCCGAAGGAACGTGGACGATGGTGAAAGGGGGCAATAACGATAGAGTAACAATGCACGACAGATAACTCGTTGATACATAAAACGCGCGCAATTCGAACATTCGGTCTGCCATAATACACAGAAGTGATAGTCAGGGCCGCGCGACCACGTCCGTCCTCTACGCTCCAACGAGGCCGACCTATCGAACACTTTTACCTTGCATTCGGCTCGTATTACTTTCCCGACTCTCGCGTTTCCACGGGGGGCACTGAAATTCACGTACCGACGTCGCGCACCACTTGTAACTAACTAGATAAACCCGTCAGCACCGTTGCCGACAATGTTTACAGTGACGCCACGGCGTCCGAACGCCCAAGCGTTCATAACCTCAAAACATGAAATGTTCGAGCCTCACGAGCCCAAGCTGGTACGAATAGTTCGATCGGATTACATTTAGCGTAACCTAAAAATCACTCTTACTATAAGAAGCATCGTCGCTCGAGTATTTTTCTAACCTCAAATATATTTCCTCCCTCCGACACGGAGCAGAACCCTTTGCGATTCTCTCGCATCGGTCAAGATACAAAGTCAGTCCCGTGTCCTCGGCTTCTGCTGCCGTTCCTCGGGACAGCTCATAGGGATACGAGGTCTTGACGAATGGCCGTTTATACAGCGAGGAAATAAAGTAACCAAGTCAGTGGAGCCAGCCAGCCAGCAAGCGAGCAAAGTGGGACTGGCGGGTGAGCATTGCTGATCTGGAGGGAGTAGTGCCTGGCCGCATGAGGGGCCCCAGGAGATACGTAAGGCTACGGTTTCTCGTAATGCGAACCGTAGGACGCCAAGCTGTCTGCCGGAACACGCTTCCCCCTCTCCTGCGCCGCCGTCTCTCGAGACCTTCTCCTAACGCACACCAGACCGTCGTAGCTCTGCTGGCTGCTGCCACGGTGCCTGGTACTCGGCTCTGGCTCGCCGCTCCACCATAAACTACATTAAAACTTACCAGAAGGGACACTCCGCGCCGATTCTTACTCCCTCTTTCGCGGACTGCGTCACACACACACACACACAGAGCCACGGGTCATTCCTAAGGGAAAGGTCCTATACATCTTTTTCTTAAAACTTCTGCACAGCGTGTTCCTTGCAATTTTATATGCTCTATGCACTCTCTCCTTTTTTATCGGCGTCGCGCTAACAATTTTAGAAACGTACCACCTTCTCGCTCGATCCCACAACAGTGCACGGCTCTGTCCTACATTACGTATATGCAACGTGCTCACGAGGTTCTTACGTCGATCCTCGTTCTCCTCCGGTACGGGGCACCTCGCCACAGCGTACCAGATGTGGAAGAGGACCAAGTAGAAACTCGTGTTAAATAAATCGAGCGTCGAGTCCCCCGCGTCCATTCGAAAAACAGTGGACTCTCTGTGCGTCCTCGCGGTACTTCAAAGTTTCTTCTCTTACTCGGCCAACTCTACAATCTGCATGCTCTATGCTCCCATTAAAACCGTATAGACCTCCGGGTGCTGCGTACTTATGAATTTATCTTCTATGGGCACGAACCGTGCGCGCTGGCTCCCTTCGGATCGACAGAGAGAAAAAGCTGCGGGAGCGAAAACGAAAGAGAAGGACAACAAAAAAATGTGTTCGTACGTTGAACTCATCGCACCTTTGCCAACGCCGCGACTAAATAACACGGGAGACAGTCCACGAGCCGATACCGCCTTTAGCTCAAGTGAGACTCACGGACGATTGTGTACAGCCCTTTACCTACGTATACCTCGACTTGTACATACAGAGTCCAGTGAAGGTAGGCAGCCAGTTGGGTACCTGCACGGTCCTCTACCTTGCCTCTACCTTGGCACACCTGTTGAGCATTCCATCACGGATTCACGCGTGCAGTTGACTACCTTACGCATTTCCCACAATTTTCTATTCTCTTTCTTTCCTCTCTCGCACCTTCTTTCTCTCTCGCTCCAACCGGCACTGCCCGTATCTCGTCTAATGAGTCCGAACGAGCTTAATAAATACGGGTCTCTTGCAGTACACCGTTTCTCTTTTATTGAGTCTTTATTATTATTATTATTATTATTATTATTATTATTATTATTATTATTCCTTTCTTTTTATTTTTCTCTCTTCTCTTTCTTACGACGCCCGACTGCTCCCAACCACCGACGCTAATAATCATTCTATAAATAACCTCCACTAACTACCTGCGCACCGAACAGGAATTCGTAATGTCATTCTATGCCTAGAGCTCGATTAGGCGATGGATGGAAAACCTATTGAGTTCGCTATGTATCTATATATGTATATATATATATATATCTATCGGAATCGTTTAGCATTTAATGAGCGATCGGTCTTAGGTTAATAAGAGATATCGTATAGACCAAGAAAATTATCATCTAGAGATTGACGTCAATGTTTCACGATCTGGTTTGATAATAATTTTTTATTATCAATGCCAATCCGGTCTCTGATGACGTTCGCGAAAATTTTGATGATTTCAATGAGATTACAATAGTTTTTATTTTTAACGACGACTGATAACATTGATAACGAAACCCGACAGTGCACACTGCAGTACGATAAGATCCTCTTGGTACTGCCGTACCTGATAAGTCCCGTCTTATCACGGTATTTGGTAATCGGTGCCAAAATTTTTTATCCTCCCCTCCCTAGTACGACACGGAGTATAATCGATTATCTTGCACGATATGAGAGAAAACGATGTAACACGATTAATAAGATTCGATCGATCCTCCTGTAGCATTACGTAGAAGCCACCGGCGCAGCTGCGCCGATTATCACAGATCACTTCGTGTACGAGTGTTTTATTTTTACATTCGAGTACGTGGGAATAACAAGGCACTCGTGAGTGTGTAAAAAGTTATTATCTTTGAAAGGATAGAAAATAACACGCTTACATTTGCAATGTAGATCGATGTGGTACAGCATCCTTTCGAGGGGGGCGGGGGGGGGGGAATTTTTAATTTTTGGATCCTGATCTCCGAAACGATGAATCTTGAAAGGAAGAAAAAAAGGATGTCGATTATACCTGCAGCATCCCTGGTCCAGAATTTAATATAACTCGCTAATCTCTAAATTGAACAAAATTCGACTTTTATCAATTTTCATCCGATCTTACGGACCACTTGGCGGTACCCAAGGACACCTTACTCCGTATTCTTCGTCTTCGTTATCCCTTCGAGTTTCTTCATTTTCTTCAGGCTGCGTCTTCCTTTTCTTCCTCTTTGTCTCTCTCGGTACCCCCAGACCCAACCTTACCTCCCGTAACCTTCTGGAGACCAAGAGCATCTGTACGTGTCAGGGCGCACCTGGGTGGCGATCCCGTGTATTAAATTATCATCGTGTTGATCTCGGCCGCGATCGGGATCGTTACTTTCGCACACGGGGATCACGATCTATAACGATCCGGCGATTAAAGTCTTATGTAAAATCTTGGCGAACCCGAGATCAAAATTATTAACGACACAGTTGAATTGGTCTTGTGGCGGGAATTTTCAAAAAAGAATTACGTTACAAATCTTTAATATTCTCATTCAATGCTCTCCCCCCCCCCCCCCTTTAAATATTTCGCATCCCCATATACTTTCGCCAAGTAAACAAACACAGATTTGATTTCAAACACATGGTTAGTTAGAAAGGGTTAACCAGGCAGGCAGGCAAAGGTACACGTCAAAGATCGAGCCGCAGCCCTGCAGCCTCGTTGGCGGTTGATTTACGGCTCTCGTCTTTTTTGGTAGGGGGGAGTGAGGAGGGGGGGGGGCCTGGACGTCGTACGGTATATAGCGTGTATCGCGTAGCACACGGCATATGTTATATGGTACATGGTATACCGACGGCGGTCGAGCGCCTAATTAGAGGGCCCCACCACCCCGTTCACATATATATATATATATATATATATATACCTTTCAGCAGTCCCTCTCCATCTCTTCCTACCAGCATCCCAACACTCGTCTCTCTTCCGCGCACACATAGCCAACCTGCGTCGGCACTCATCCTGGAGTCTCTCGTGAGCCCGTCGGGCAGCTCCTTCTCACGATTGAGTCATCCGGCACGGGATGGACCACCTGGCGAGGAGAGCTGATGCATCTAACGATACCAGCCATCACTACCTTCATTCTCGATCTTCCCACCTTCCACGTGAAACCGTAAGAGGCCACCTCCTTCCGGCGTCAAGCCACGACATAGGGAGCCCCGTACCTCGTGCAATGTCATCCGTGTACCGGATGCTCGGTTGAGCTTTGATAAAGGAAATTTTGAAAAAAAAAAAATTTTTTTCTTTTTTTTTCAAATCATTCTATATCACTCAAATCTCTCTTGATCTCGATTCTCTTTGTTGCACCCGTTCATCGCACTCGTACGATCTCGTATACCGAACCGAGTCTCCGCTCCGAGAGCGAGCAAGCTGGCAGCCCAAGCCAAGCGAGCGTGTGGCTTTTTGCCAAAGGGGATTTGCAGATTGCACACCTGTGCGTGGCCAAGCCGAGGAAAGACCTCACCTGTCGACCAACCGGTCCCCATTGACTTTTTCTTTATTTACCTCAGTCCAACCCCCCCCCCTCTCCCCCTCCCAACTCTCCTCCACGCTTACATCGGCTCTCCGTTTGCCTCTCTCTGCCGATTCCATCGCCACCTCCTTTTACTCTACCTCGACGTCTATCGCCAGCCTCGACGATCCTCCCCCAGCACCCCTCGGGTCCTGCCTTTCTCTCGATACGCCAGCTAGATAACAGAGCTGTGTATGCATATATGTATCGCGTATTGACATTTGTACGCGGTAAATCCTGCCTGTTATTAATTTATCTTTTTATCGACGTCGGCATATGAATTTTACTTTAAGGTCTCGCTTGGGTATTATATAGGTACTTAAGGACGCCTTGGACACGGCAAGGTTACCTACGGCTGTGTACGAGGCTTGATCATAGAGATCCTCGAGGATGCCAGAGATACCCGTAGGCGCGCGTAGGTGCGCCTTCTCTCTTCTTTATCAATGAATCTGACGGCTTCCTAGGCCCACGTCACGTATGCATTCACACACGCGTGTCCATTACGCATCGCGGGCCATTCAAGAGAGGACTTCCAAGAAGCGGCGAGGTACACAAGACCCGTACCACGAATATCCAATCACTGTGAGAGGGAGTGACGTGATAAGTAAAGCAAAGAAATAGGAGGGAGAGAGAGAGGGGAGGGGACGGTCAGGAGGGGAGGGGAAGGTGCGCGAGATAAACGCTCCCTGTAACCAGGACGAAATGGGACGAAAGTTTAACGATCGCGAGCACTCTCGGCGAATTATCGCCTGGAGCCAATTACGAGCGGCATCCTCTCTATAGAAGAGAGGATCTGGTAAAAGAGAGTGAGAGATAAGCAAAAGAGAGAAAGGGTGATAGGGACGTCGGTTAGAAGGGGGGAGAGAGAGAGAGAGAGAGAGAGAGAGAGAGAGAGTAAAACCGTGCCAGGGCATGGCAGGCCCCGCAGCGATAGCCGTGCAAAAATTCTGAGAATCAGTGCCGGCTAAAAATAAGATCCCACCCGGGAGCGGCGATTATGTCCCGAAAGAAAGAAATGAAAAAAAAAGAGAAAAGAGAAAAAAAAGTAGAATGTGGAAGAACGAGAGAAAAAGGTAGCGAGGTGGATCCCAATGCGGGGATGATACGTGGGGAGCGGTGGGAGAGGGGGTCGGCTTGAGAAAAGAGGAAGAGGAGACGAAGGAGGCTGGAGGTGGGACGAGATGTAGTGTTCTGTAAAGGGAATAGTAAGGCTGAAGGAAGGTAGGGTCGTCGTGCAAGGGGGCCTCGGTTAATGAAGTTGTCGGTTGAGAACGTTTACAGGTGGGGCCTACCTGCGTGTGGTCCATTCACAGCGACTGCTGCAGGACTGGTTAGGAGTTGCTTTACATCTTCTCTGGATATATGTATGTGTATTCACTTGGAGTATACTCTCTCTTCTCCTGGACTCACCGGCCGGTGCCTTATTTGTTTATTTGTCTCAAGTGCACTTTGTACTATCTCGAGATAAATCGGAGACAGAGTGTTGGCTCTTTCGAATATTTCAGTCCTGGACCTATCGTTTACGCTCTTGCACCAAGGACATAGTTTTTCTTATTTAAAGCCGTTTCTACAATCGTTTTATTATTATTTTACCATTTTCATTTGCAGATGATGCATCGTCAGCAGAGAACTGGAGCCGTCCCATCATCCGATTCCATGGTCTCCACCTACGTCTCACCGCTCTTCAACTCCCTGTCGTCGTCTTCGTCCTCCTCGACGGGATCCTCGACCTGGCCATCGAATTCCACCTCGTCCTCGAGCAGCTCTTCTTCCTCTTGTCCCGTATTGTTATCCATGCTGGCCTGGTCCGTGACGCTTCTCCTGGTGTCTTCCTGTCTGGGTCTAGCCGACGCTGGCGTCCTCATGGGTCATCCTCTTGGAAAGCGTTCCTTCATGGACATCCAGTGCAAGGGCGTTTACGACAAGAGTCTCTTTGCACGATTGGACCGCATCTGCGAAGACTGCTACAACCTCTTCCGTGAGCCACAACTCCACTCGCTCTGCAGGTATGGAGAGATATTATTTTTCTTTTCTTTTACAAAACTAGTACCGCGCACGACGATGGGATATATCTTTTCTTAACTTTCTTATACTTGGTGAAAAATTATCGATTCACCTGGTGAGAACATGTACTTTTGGTATACGTCATCGTCAACTCGGCACGCGTATCCAAACGGAGTGAGTTTTCTCTTCTATTTATAGCCAGCCCGCGTACTGTACGCTAACGCCCGTAGTACGTCTTGTCACCGCTTGATGTCTCTGTATCTCACCCGTATGGATAATCCATTGCACGTGCACGTACTCGTACGTGTACCAACCATCGGTACAATTAACTTCTTGTTAATAATATCTGTAGACGCTAGTTTCAAAAATGTCTATTAGTTTGCCATTTATTCACGTTTCACTACGTTCGTATTTCCCGCGCACGGTTCACGATGCGCGCGCATTCTCAATATGGCGTCACCATTGTGCGGGCCACTCGACTCGTGTATCTTCGTAATTGGCATCGCTACGTCTTATCTACACTGTGCTCTATGCCATCATGTGTACTCTGTGTATTTAGGAGTGCGACAAGGGTACCGTATGACAGTTTGCTCTAGACTGATCGTCCTTTCCGACTCCTGGCATCCGATTGGCGACTCTGGAAATTCGATCGAATGTTAATTCATGCTGAACGATTCCCGGTTTTTTCTTTCTATCGGTGAACAATTTTTAATCAACTCTTTAATTGAAACCTTACAGAAAGAACTGCTTCACGTCGGACTACTTCAAGGGATGCCTCGACGTTCTACTACTGCAGGACGAGATGGAGCAGATCCAGACGTGGATCAAACAACTCCACGGAGCTGAACCCGGGGTTTAGGTAGCTTCTTATTTTATGTTTATGATTTCTCTTCGTTATTTTTATTTTGCTACTTTGATACTAACCCTACCTGTGACACTCTTTGGCCTTACGTTCAATTCATTATCGGTGCTCGTTTTACAATTTTTTTTTTTTTTTTCTTACGCCTCTTCTGATTACTCCAATTGTTTCTTTAACTTTGTCGATAACTTTGCCCATTATCGTTTTTTCGAATCTTCTTCCATTTCCCGCTCAATTATTTTATTTCTTCGTCTCCTTTACCTTTTTCTTCCGTGCTTTTCTTGGGGTTTTCTTATACTTTCGTTTCGGCCTGACGTCAATGCGTGCGCGCCTTAACGAGGGCTGCGAACGCAGGCTTAAGCGCTACACGTCACGTCGGGGCTCATTCGATTTTAATGAGTTTAGGTAATTTCGAATTGGTTGTCGCTAAGAGGGAGGGAGTTGATTTTTAAAAGAAATTAAAAAAAAAATGAGCCTGTAGAGCCTTGCGAATATTTGTTTCTTGATATTTTTTTTTTTCACTTTTTGCCCCTGTTAACATTTTTTTTTGCAAACAACTTTTTTCGCTGGGGGACGCATAATTTATTTTTGGCGCCACCGTCGGATCCTACACATTTTTTCGAAGGACGTCCCCATTCTTTTTCAGACGGGACTGACCGAGTTGTTTCGTACTTTTTGAAAGAAACAAAAAAGATGCTTTTTTTTCCAGGTCGTAACCGGCATCGAGTGACGAACCTGTATTTTTGCAAATTTTTGAAAACAAAAAAAAAGAAATGAAACGTCACGTAGCCCGACTCTGTGTCTATAGAATTTTGAAATGAAAAAAAAAGCCATCATCATTCGTCATCACTGACAACTAAAACAGACTAGCGCACGTAACGTTTCTAAGCGATCTTGAAATTTTCCAAGATCCAAATGTCTAACCAAATGATTTTTTGTCCAAATTTTTTACATCTCAATCAATGCCCATTATCACCTAACGTCCCTCCATTAATTTTCACCAGGCAAGACTGCTTCAGCACTCAATACTTCACGAGCTGCGTCCAAGCGCTGCTGCTTGAGGACGAGAAGGAAAAGTTCCAGGAGATGGCCGAGTACCTGGGCCGTAAGAAGTAAGAAGCTAAACAAATGAAGGAAGACCCGTAGAAGGCGACGGAGGAGGAGAAGGAGGAGGAAGAAGATGAGTATAAGGACGTGCAAGGATGAGATTAAGGAAGACATCGGAAGAGCGAGAAGAAGAGGAAGGCGTAGGAATTGCATAGAGCCAAACTCGAGGAAATAGAGGAGGAAGTAAAAATACGTTAGGAACCCGGTGCTGCTGTTGGAATAGCATATAAGGATGACCCCTGAGGTCATCAGGATTAAGATGAACTAACTTCTGAAGAAGACGACGACGAAGATGAGGAGGTAAAAAGCAAACTCTCCACTCTATTCGAGAATAGATTCGTACCAAGATGGCGACCCTGCAGAAGATTCTGATTAATGGTTCAGCCACCTGGACGACTCTATTTATCAAGAACAGAATTATTCTGCCGGCAGAAATTCGTCGACGTCCTCGACCAGGATAATGAAAAATTTTTCAAGGATACAAAAAAGAAACACGGCATTACGGTAAAAGAGCAAAAAAAAATTACGTGTGTATATATATATATATATATATTATTATTATTATTATTTTATAATACTATATATATATATATATATGTATAGGTATACGCACACGTACACACCACACGTCCCACACAAATTCTAGTCGATGAAAATAATCCCGCGCGCGTTCAGGGGACGCCGCGACGCCCGCGTCTCCGTCGCCCGGCTAATACGCGTTTATTATTCTCTATCTGTATACTAAATGACGATTATTCACTACTATATATATATATATATATATTAACTATTATGCTACTATACCACACGTATAGCGTATCGTAATTCTGGGATCGTAAAGAAGGCATCTCTGTTAAGCTGTAATAAGGCTGGCCGCGTGTTTGGATAACGCGGCGCGTCTATTATTATTTTTTTTTGGTCTTTATTTTTCTTTTCTGTTGCAACTTTCGATCGGTGAGAAAGACAAGTGGAGGGGGGAAAACAAAAAAAAATTCTAAAACATTATCCCGAGCATGTACCGACCGCGTGAATATTAGTGCGATGGGTCCTTTTCACGCGAGGACCTTTATTATTTTATAGACTTATTCGCGCTGGTTGAAGTTCTTTAGGCTGCGCTGAAGGTAATTACTGAGATCGACGACAGATGGCGGTGGCGTCGTGACGCGAACGTACGGACGTCATTATTATCTCCCAACGTAGACTCTTATCTCAATTACTGCTATCGCTGTGTTACGTTTATACGGACGTGACATCGCATATTATAATATTTTTCTATTACCTATTTTTTTATTACCGATCGATCGATCGATTGTTAATTGAATAACTAATTAATCGATTAGTGACACTTGGATCATTTGCAATATTATTAAATGAATGCTCGCTTTTATTTTATTATTATTATTATTATTATTATTATTATTATTATTATTATTATTATTATTATTATTATTATTATTATTATTATTAATAACGATGCGGCGTTACGTCATCGAATTTTTCGTGTAGTATTTATTTATTTTCTTGCGTCTCTCTTATTCTTTCTTGCACTTCATTATTTTTTTTTATTATTTTTTTTTTTTCATTACCCTCTCCGTTCACTCATCACGATTAATACGTTTAAGCGATTATCGTACTGTGTCTTAAAGCATAGCGAGCGCGAATCGTGACTCGTTATTATTATTATTATTATTTTAAGTGACGTTTTTCATTGTCTTCCGGTCGCGTCTACATTACGGCACGAATTCTAGCCCGACAAGTGCTTTTCGTTGTGATGTGAAAGCACTTGTCGGATTTTGGAATTTGTTTTTTTTTTCTGTTTTTTTTTTGGTCCGACGGGACGCGCGAGGGGATAAGAAAAAAAAATTGCGCATGCGCGGGTCAAGTGTGCGTGTGTGAAATTAATAACGAATGTGGATGCGAATGAAAGATAATGGTGGAAGAGTATGCCGCCCTGTGTGTATGGGAGAGAAAGAGAAAGAGAGAGAGAGAGAAGGAAAGAATGAGAGAGAGATTAAAAAAAAAAGAGATAAGATCCAAATCATTCCAAAGTCAGTATTGAGGATACTTCCAATAACGTGCCCATCGTCTATATCCATCTCCATTATTAAATCCTCCTCGAATTCCCTCGCCTTCTCCTTTATCGCTAATTAATTCTTCACCCCCTTCGTCGCCATTTTTCCAGCCTTTCCCACGATTGCCTTGAACGACGAATTCACCTTCCCAATCCGTACCGTGAATCGCTATATCGTAATACTTACCGATCCGTGCCAACCGATGCTCCTATGGTACATTGATATTGAATTGACATTTACTTACGGTCGGTAAGGTAGATTACAGTTCTATCCTATTTCTGTTATTCACGTTCAGCTTTCGGCCCGTTTTTACCGACTCGACTTATCCTAGCGCGATGTGATTATTGACCCAGGAGGGTGACAATTGTTACGTTATCACTGTTGTACGACCTGAATTCCGATTATACTCATTCTTGTAATTTATGATAGTAATACTACAGATTTTTCGTTTTTCTAATAGCACAAAGGCAGCGTCTCGCGTTTGATACTCTGCCGTTTGTGAGTTTGTCGCGAAGGCGAGACAGGGGCGAACATTAAAGAAAGAAAAAAAAAAAAAAAATGGTGATTTACTTACGTTAATGTGTACGCACGAGCCAGTCCACAGACATATATTATATATGTATGTATACATAATTAATTAATAATACGCGTAACGAGCGCTCAGGCTTTTTATTTATTTCGAGAATGAAAAACAATAAAAAAAAAAGCACAAAAAAAACAAAGAAACGTACCAACACACACACAACAACGCCGTACTTTTGTTAAACGCTTCTTATTTATAAAATAAAATGCAAAATAAGTTTCCTCCTGATGCGTGAAACGGTGTTCAGAGTAATCGGGAAAAGGGATATACGATATGATGAAAGGATGATAGAAAATTTGGCAGAAAGGGCGTATCCTATTCGATAAACTAAAATTATATGATATATATTTAAAAAGAAATCTATAGAAAATAAATTTAAACAAAAATATATATATATATATTGCGCAGAGGAAAAACATAGAAGAAACACATCTCAGAAATATATATATATATATATATAGGTATATATACACATATATATGTACACACACATGATCAATGGATGCGAATTAAATATGCGCGCGCATCCGTCTGCGTTCGCATATTAAAGTATGATGGGTATCTAAAATCTCTACTTGTTTACGCGAAAAGAACAAAATAAAGGAGTGAATCAAGTAAACAAGCCTATATTGATCATTAACTCCCGTCTTATCGCTGTGCTTATTAATTTCATGGAGCGTTAATTTCCAACACTTATGACGCTGACTGATAATTCGGGAATTCAGTGCTAATATTAATTCCTAATGGAACCACGACCTATCGCACTAAATCGTATTAACTGAAAGTCATGATCGCTGGGGATTCACCAAAGAGGGACGCAAGACGCCAGGGGCTGTGACACAGCCAAGATTGCTGCTCCCGTGGCTTTTAATCGAGGATAGAAATTAAATAGCTAATTTCTTGGATTTATGGTGGCTTTATGGGTACACAGATCTACGTTCGGTCGACTGTAGAATATATGAAAGCTGCTTTTATGAATCTTTGACGCGTGACCTCATGCCCGCAAGGACTCTTGCCGTGGTCAATGTCCAAAAGCGTTCTCGCTGGATCGTGCATAAATAGAATTGTCATAAGAACTTACTTGTCACCGGAGGATCCCGAAGATTTTGTTTTTACAGGTATTCGTAGAACGAACGACTTTAAAAAGACATCGGACACTCGTTGCTGCACAGTTATTTTCGTTCTACCTTCTTCCTTCCCGCCATTATTGTGGCGCTCTTGGTCGTTTGAATTTCAATATTATTTATTAACGGGGAATCACTTTATTTTTAGATTCAAGACAATTCGAACTTCTGAACGATTCACTTAGCAGTCGCTGAGATAAAGTAGCGGTTTCTGCATTTGCAATCGTGTTTCTTTAGGTTATCGTACGTAGCAACTATCGCAATAATTAATAATGGCTACCCGTGTTGCGTATGCGCGCGCAGGTACTTCTTCTTGTTCGTTAGGATTTGAATATTGGCTCTTTGAGCTATTACGAGTGTCGGTTAGATAGGTTTTTTGTTTTGTAAATTTATGGGCTCCCTTTGCTTTTGTTGGCTTCAGAAAGAGTGGCTTTGGAATTTGTAACTTCTTTTTATTCTCAAACTTATAAGGTGTTACTTGAAATTGACGTAAGTAAATACAATATGACAAAGAAATTATTGGTCTTCCAATCGTGTATGTACGTAGGCATGGATGCGGAGTGCGGGTCATATTTTTAAAAAATGATCAGTGGTAAGTTAATGAACTGTCAAATATTATGAACTTATAAAATTTAAACAAGTGGAAAAAACGATTAAGACGATTTAGAAACGACTTATTTGTTACTCAAATTAAATGCTATGTTAGAAAAAGAAAATTGAGCCTCAGTTTGTATGTGATTGATACAATTTTAACCTCTACAAAAGGGATACAATTAGTAGTGATATGCTGGAACAATCATTACTGAAGGGGATTATCATGTGTATGTTGTAATTATCAAAGAACTTTTTATGCTTACAAAATCAACTGCTATATGAAAAATATTATAGAAACACATTAGGACCATTTATGATATTAGGTCTTTCCTATTTTCATTTTTTTTTCAATGCGAACAGGGACTTGGCATTTCTCACAGAGAATATATCGGAGTCCCAGTATGGTCACAGAAGTAGTTATTGCATAGGAATTAAGTGGTACACATGCTGTTCAAGTATTCTTACGTATGATATACATTAGTTACGTGTATTATTATAAGTTCTTTCGAGCCTTTACAAAAGCGTGCATTGTTTCTCTTAGCCAATCACATGGTAGTGGATTATATACTTATTCTAGGGTGTAGTAAAGATTCTTTACAATTTGTACTGTCGTGTTGGTATCATTAAATCATTATTGTTGCTGTGCCATGTGTCATTACTATCATTATGCATACATTGTTACTGATTTGATTGTTCCACAATTTTGCTTGAGGGATAACTTTACAGAGTCCCAAACGTCTAAAAGCTTCCGTTACATTCATTGACATTGTCAGTAATATTTATGTAAAAAAATACTTTTCCATTTTTACTTTTTTTCTTTCCCCCTCTCTCATCACTCACACACTTATGATGAGCCATTGTTATTTGCAGATTTTCATTGACAAAAATATGTGTGAATGAATCGATGAGCAGAAATTAATAATTAATGAACAAGACACTGACGATGAGGAGAAACAATTAGAACTTACAATTCGTATTTATAACCGTATAAAAAGTGTGTTGCGTTTGCATAAAATAAATATATACGCCCATAGGCATCCTTTCTCATAAGTATCCTTAATCTAATTGAAGGGATTTAAAAATTTAGCCTTCGCAAGAGTCCCTCAGAAGGCTTTCGAAATACTTCTCAGTCTCGAATGCTACCTTAGTTTCACGTGTAACAGGAACACAGAGAGAAAAGAGAGGTAAACGAAGAAAATAAACTCCAAGTAAAGAACAAAGAAAAAGAAAAACTCGATCAACAGAAGCTTTGCTTTCTCTACCACAAGTGAAACCTATTTTACATATTATTCACCTCGCTGAGGATGATCCTAGTCCTAATTTTTGGCCCTTATCGAACCCTACATTATTGATCAGGCTCACATATAAAGTGTCAATATAGTTTAAACATAGTACTACGAACAAAAGTGAACAAGAAAACAGAAGGAGAATAAAGCAAAAGATAGAATAAAGAGAAAAAAAAGAAGGCACACACAGTATAGGCGCATGAACTGTGACATGCGCAATGGTAACGTTCGCAATGGCGGCACATTTGAATTCGAATAAATCTTGCCAGTTGACTACAAATCATCTGATTCAATCCAGATAAATCAAATTATGTCTTTAAAGTGCACTGTCTACTAACAGAAGTTGCTCGGTACTCACTCCTCAAATGCAGTTAACACTCTATGACACGGTAATGGCTCGATTCTAACGAACGTTACTAAAAGACTAGGTAATGTCCTGCTGCACGACTGAAAATAACTTTTCCCTTTTAAGCGACGATCCGCCGATCGAGAGTGACAATCCGACTGGAAGCATTTTATAAACTTGTTAAAACTGGTTCAAACTGACACACCGTGCACTCGAAACCTGTACAAACACGTGTACTCCAGTTGCCCGTGATTACTGTGGATCTTTAGCTCCACATACTCGTACGGTTTGACGATGCTCGTGTTCTGTTCAATTGATACAATCAGTAAATAAATGAAATCATTTACTTAATATATCTTGCTCTTACGTATCACTTACCTGTACTGGAAAGTACTGCAGATTTTCGTCCGAATCGAGAAATTCATAATCCCCAAAGCGAACGGGCTCTGCGTCGTTCTCATTTTCAAGTCCCTGGATACAGAAATGAATATGAGAATCGAATAAAAAGTTTTTCATTCAATTTTAAAGACATATAAATTTACCCAAACGTCGAATTTACGTGGTGCACTTCTCATCTCTCCGTTTGGCAAGATCCACCTGGACGCGTGCTCCATAGTGAAACCGGTAATGAAAATTGATCCGCGTAGTTTTATCAGCAAGTATCCTGGGAAATCCTGGAAGGCCCAACATGCACCAGGTTGCACAGGGTTTCTCTGTATTACTGTACGTGGATCGTTATGCACCGAATGCCACGTGAATCCAAGGAATTTAAAAGCAACCTGAACCTTGTATGGTTGAGTGCATCGCGTACTAATTATCTGTCCACCTGTAATTCGGAATTAACAATTTAATGAAATTGTACAAAATTTTCATTTCCTTAATATTCCAATAATATACCTGCGGACTCTAGTGCATGATCGATCTTGCCAGTTTTATCGGCATCGTATATCTTTATCATTTCTTTCATTATTTTTCGTATGTCCTCCTCCGTCCACAGACCTGAGCCCTTTGAATTTTTTTCAATAGAATAGTGACTGTCAGGGTCTGTAGTCGATGACTGTATTTTGGTTTCTGCTACATAATCAAAAATATATTAGGTAAAAGAAAGATATGAATACAATGCACTTTACTTGATACGTTATCAAATTAGTTTCTGTCTTACCTTCTCTATTTTTGTCGCTCTTGACAATTTGATTGGCTATAATAAGCGTCTCGAATATCGCTGTTATATTCTGTTTAAATGTTTCTGCATTAAAGTGTTCATTAAAAATTCGCGTGATATGCTTTTCAAGTCTTTCATCATTCAAAAAGGTCGACTGGAATTCTTTCAATTTTTGCAATTCAAGCCTGAGTGCTTCAATTTGATTCTGTACGGCGTCATTTCTCTCATCACTATTTCTTTCCAATATTGCCCACTTATTCTGAAACATCAAGCACACAGTTAGGCACTTATAATTGAAACAAGGCAGAGAAGATCAGTGAACAAAACAATATCTTTATTAGGCTCGTCTTACCATCCACTTGGGATCATCATTTTCCAGTCTTTCAATTCGCAGTTTGAGTTCATCAATTTCCTTGGTTGAATAAACTTCAGAAGTTTTATTGACATGTGCCATAGTCTCAGGAATTACAGTTGTAGGTTCCGCAGCTGTCAGAGTCCTTTTTGTCTCCTTAAATGCTGCCACCGATGACTCTGTTATTTGTTGCAGCAGTCCAGCAATAAATTGTAAGGGCATCGTAATGACGAAAGGCAAGAACCACCATGCTGAAAAATAATATTACTTATGTCTTAGTATGAACCACTAGGGAAATATATTAATGAAGTCACTTATCGATACACACATTTAGGTTACCATATTAGTTACGTACCAATCAGAACTTAAAAAAAAGAATCTTACAACAATTTATGTCCACTTTCTAACACATAATATCTAATGGTTCTAATATGGTAACCAGTAGGGCTAGTGAGAGAAGGGTAGACGAAGGAACTCACCATTCGGATGGCTTCATTAGAATCATCATCCCCAGAGTCCCTCAAGGAACATCAAATCCTAGGATAATTTGGTCTCCAGTGAAGTTACCTCCTTCTATCCTTCTCCCATTTCAAAAGTCGTTTTTGAATTATGGAAAGCTGAAAGGCTCGCAATATCGAAAAAAAGGGAAATATGTCTACCAGAGATGTGCCTTTACGACCTTTCCCATATTATTGTCATTAAATTCAAATTGAAAAACGTTTTATTGGCTCACGAGCTTCGTTTTACATAATCAATATATTATACGCGAAGGTTAAAAATTGATGGAGATATTATTGTTATCCGTTTATATATTTATTATATTAAATTTTTGGAAACGTCACTACCGGTGGGCTCGTTTTTGTTCTAATCAAGATTTGT
The DNA here is from genome assembly GCA_031762395.1 of Calameuta pygmaea. NCBI lineage: Eukaryota > Metazoa > Arthropoda > Insecta > Hymenoptera > Cephidae > Calameuta > Calameuta pygmaea. The sequence goes on along the minus strand of JASANN010000081.1, from coordinate 21,734 downwards.
ACCATATTTTACATGAAGTAACTTGGGGTGTTTGATGCTACTACCTTTTTTTTTTTTTAAACAAAGTATAAATGATTTTAACAATCATAGTACGCTCGGAAATACATTGATTTACTAATTAATGAATTAGTAAAATTATGCATTTTCCACTTAAAGTCCAGTCTCGTGGATCGTTGAGATTCGGAGCAATTGAAATTTTTCAAAATTCAGTCGTCCATTATCAACTTTAAAATTTCGATTATATCGAAGGGGACGAACGTAAGTACGACACTATAGATACGTGTAATGATATTCGTGAGAATTAATGATTCACCATTGTCATTGACCATTCTGTATGCAAATAATTATTTTTCATGAAATGGGAGATCAAGGGACAACGTTCCCTAATGTAAATATGTAGTCTAACGTTAGTTTTGTTAGTAAAAAAAAAAAAAAATTAAGTTAAAATCAAGGAACGAGATCTATTATGCATTCAAGAATATACAGGCCTCCTGTATAATGATAGACTAATGATTATTGAAGTATAGTGTTTGACAAGGAATCATATGCCTTTGTTTTTCTATTTTATATCGATAATTCAAGCAGAAGTTCATGCAGTGTTCATTTTCTTCTCACTTTTACTTTTTTCATACTGACACTGTGTCACTATTATGGATGACAGTTTGTGAACTGATAATATAATTGTCCTAAAAATATAAAAAGCATCCTTCGCTCTCGTCCTCGAATAAATAGAAGAAAAAACCACGTAAAAAAAAAAGAAACGTAAAACGTTTATCATTAAACACGCGAAGGGTTAATTCAAAGCCAAAAAATAAAATAAAATAAAATAGAACTTGTCTTTCAGCGGTTACAGTATATTAAGTTAACCGCGAAAATGATTTTGCTATCGCCAGGTAATATTCCACCCTATATTGGGGAGCGACGGTAAAGAAGGTAGTATTGGCAATGAAATGTTTGGAGCTGTTATGCTTGGTAAGGTTATGTTGTTCCTGATGGTTGACACGTATTTAACGAGGAGATCGTATTCGAGGTATGTATAATCGTAAATATCGTTAAGGATGCGAGAGCTTGTCTCAGCGACGTCGGAGGGAACGTTTTTCAGAGAGTCCAGATAGGTTAGGGTATGGTTTTGCGCAACGTAAGCTCCTGAAACAAAAAGAAGACCAGGATGGCCAGACTAGACTTAAATCTCTCTGCACAATGGAACTCAGCTATAGAACTTCCTGGTGTACGTGTCCTGTCGTTTCATTCTCTCTTTTTTCAATGATCAACACATTCCAATGACAGTTTTGTAAGCAGTTCGGAGGTAGCTTGTTTTCATCGAAGGATTACTTCCTACTCGATAAGTTCTTTGAAATTTTACTCACCAGCTAGTAGAAGTGGTGGCAATAGAATTAACCAGAGGATTTTTCGACGCTGATCACCTAGCCGTTCTCTTGTATTGGATGCTCTGCTTAGTAGCCAGGAATCCAGGAACAGGACCCTCACGAGCAACAGATACAGGGATTGTAGGACTCTGTCTACCATCCTCCACGCTTTGCTCCATTTTGATTCTACACATAGATTTATAGCGAATTTAAAAATTACTATATAACATTGAATATTTTTTAAACTAGTATTATCTGTTTTTCTTACCTTGTTGCCGTCTATAGTCATAACTAGGATAGTATCTTCCTCTTCCTTGTCGGATTCCAATAGTCTCCATCAACCTGGTCCACCAGGTAATCACAACTGTAGTTACGCTCTCATACCATCTTCTCAATTTCTCTCTGCGTCCATAAGATGAAACTGTGACAGCATCATCAAGTTCTGTGTCAGAATCCAATTGAGTGAATCTGCCATATCTGCGCGTTGCGAACGACCTGGATGGTCCATCTGTAGTGCTGCAGTACCTAGAAAACAAATAATAAAAGTCAAAGAAATTGCCAAACAACCTTAATAAATAAATTTACAAATGTACTCAATAAAGCAAATCAATCCTAATTACCTTTTAGTCTCAGGTTCAAGTGCTGGCGTACTACCAGAATCTGAATAAAGAATTTCACGATGGCTCTTGTAGTGTTCCACGTGCATAGTCTTGTAGATCATTCCACGTGCAACGGAGTCCGGATGTCGACTACGTGGAAAGCGTAGAAAATCACTGTCACTGGACTGTTAACAATACAATAATAAAACTTCTCTTTAGCACACAATTTCCAGCAGACCTTATTACTGTGAAACACTTTAACACTCATTTTCTACGCCAATCTAATCACCATCATTGTACAAGTTCATACAAAATTTCTAGTTACTAACTATAAGAGGAAGTCTCTCAATGCCATATCATATACATATGGTATATTCAAATAGGCTTTAGCATATATGAATAATCAAACTCATATCAAACATTCTTTACCATAAGATTATGCTGTTCGCGTGCCTCCGCCGTCTCCATACTATCCATAGTATCCACTGTATCTCCCATATAATTTTCTGATGTCCCATGTGATGTCTGACTTATGTTTTGCTGGCTGACTGAAGGTATACTACCTGTTGTACTGTTGCTATCTGAGTGGATGGAACGCCGTGACATATTCGGCATCGCCAGGACCCCTGGTGCTATTTCATATCGACAAGTTGATTTCTGCGAGTAGGTGTAGTCTGTTTTTGGGAAGACACTGAAATATCGAATGTAAAACTGTAGAAATTTTAAGATATAAATTCTTTGAATAATTGTACCACTTTCACAGGATTGCTTGTGTCTTTTAAACTTGTAACGATTTTCTGTATATTTAAGTGACGAATATGGAATACGTCAACAAGAAGTTTTCAAGGGTACTTTTGTTTGATAATATTGAAACAGACTGTTCACGCAAGAGTCTCGTCTTCGTCGCTTTTGGGAATACCATGTGCTGTGTGTGATTACGTGGATGATATTTCTAAAAATTGAGAAGTCTTGTTGGTGGATATGCAAAATGTTACTCATCGATACAGGATGATTCTTTGGGCTTATCTGAGAGGTAAATGCTGGCTTGTAATTAAGGAATTGTATTTTTGATTTCTCTGCTATCTATTGTGGTAGACGTTGGGTAAGAGTGAAATTCCAGTCTCCTCATATTTAAAGAATATATATACAAATTATCTAGGTATCTAGAGATAGACAGATATGAGAACATTAAGTTTTTTGAAACAAATATGTGACCGTTTTTTTTAAAGACGTTTTAGATTACATGAAGATAGATAAGTTTGGTAAATTATTTGATGAGAACGTGTGCACCTGATTTGGATTATCGTGTACGGATTAGAAATTAATGAGAATAGAGATTTACACGATGAAAAGCATTAATTCTCCAAGAATTGATTGGTTACAGTACAATTCAATTTTGATTGATTTTTTTCTTCAATTCCAAAATAGATACTCACTTCCACCATTCCCCAGCTTGTTTATAAATTTCATAAGCTGATCCTGGCCTACTTGGAGGATCCTCACGTTCTCCTTCTTCTGAAGAGTAGTCACTAGTGAGTATCCTCCTTGGTGTTATACTCTTTCTCTTCCGTTCAACCTTATCATCCAGGGAGTCATTCTTGGAATCACCTTGCCCATTGGCAAAGATTTGTTTCTTTGCCCGTTGTCTTTCTGAGCGTCGTTCTGCTTTCTTTGTAACACTAGAGGTTGACCCTTCACTCTTCCTACTCTGAGTATCCGTAGTGTCTTCAACATGAACTTCTTCCTTCTTTTCTGAGATAGTTTCCATACTTTTGTCACGTGACTTACCTGCACTGCTGGGTCTGCAAGTACCGTACAATTATAATTTCCTCAAAAAATACATAGTAATTCAATTCTTATAGCACAAATTGCAAAACACTCACAGTGATCTAGAGCCAGATCTTCTAGAACTGGTCACTTCACCAGGTGTATGTGATCGTTCGCGACTTCTACTCCTCAAATCATAATGATGTTCTGAAGATTCAGTCTCAGTAACACTTCTAGTTAGAGTTCTAGGAGTCTGCGAACGCGACCTGCTTCTACTGCGCAGCTCGTAATGATGTTGTTCGCTTTCCATTTTCCTGCGAAGCAATGATAATCTAGTATTAACCATTGAAATGTGTCTTCCCTTCTTAAAACGGGTTTGCACAAACTAAAGAGAACTGAGAGGAACTGCACGACTTCCAGATATTCCAAGAATAAACCAGCCAAAGAAAGAAGAAGAGCAAACGAAGGGTTGGTACCATTTTTTCCTTTTGGAGTGTCTAAAAATACATGCCTCCTCGAAGGGCAGGTCACAGTGAGACTTAAAAGACTGAACTCAATTAGGGGAAGGATCTTTGCAAACCGGCACTAAAGAAATAACGTTTCCCAGCAGGAAGTAGAAAAGGAACTGATCCAAAAGGGAAACTTGAATTTTAGGTAAGAGTGGGACATAGCGTTGAGTCTCTAAAAATAGAAGCCTCCTCAAAGGGCGCGCACAAGAGTCGTGTCCTCCTCTCACCAATCCCCTCTTCGAGAAACGCTCCGATTTAGCCATCACATTTTTACAAGACCTCCACGAGGAATACCTCCCACTGTTACGCTTCATAGAAAAGAGAGAGAATGTCCTCCACTTCACGGCCTTTCCACCAACATAATTTACGCAACAATATTCTCGTTAACCTCCCATATAAAATATCACTCTGCTTGCAAATTACCTTCACGTTATTTACGACACAACTAAAACACTAGGCGTGACTAAGGCCACAACATAACGCCTCGAGGAAAAAATCCACCATGTATTACGCATTCCATATTGCTTTACTTATTCATAAGAAAAACATAAAGTTTCACATACACAATTATAGGCGTCTGATAATTCACCAGCTATGTCTATCTTTATTTCTTTCTATATTTATATATCGAACTCACCAAAGCTCTGTCAAAGTAAAGCGCAAGTTCCGTAAGTCCTGGCGAGCGGCGGCGGCGGCGACGGCTACCACGGCGACGGCTACCACGGCGACGGCGGCGTCGTTTTTACAGAATTACGTGCGGGTTGCGTTTACGTTACTCAACACGAATCCCCATGCATCCGGTTATATGTGTATTTTGTCAACATCGACGCGCGACGCCCCACACTCTCTTTTTTTCTCTATCATAAACGCACGTTCCTTTCCGTCATTTGCTATCTTCCTTATTGCCATCTTTCTCTATATTTCTCTTCTTTTTCTATCGTCACACTCTTCTTAACATACCTCTCTTTTTATTCATGTGTACAGATACTCTGGTTCACTCATATTTTCTCACTTGATACCGTAAATGATGATTCACAAACGATGTCTCTTCCCTACCAACGGATTTCTTATTTAACCCCAACAAAATCTAACCACTGTCTGTAACTTCATTTTATGCCGTGGATTTTGTACTTACCACGCAAAAGTAACCAGTTCTATTACGTTTAGTTTTGTGATTTACGCATTTTTTAAGCGCCTATTTGTGTTTCTTGAATAATAGTAGTCGGAGTAGCATGTAAGGTTACATAGTTACAGGCGCAAATAGTGTTTCTTGTTGTAATTTTTAACAATCTTCGAGGGCACGTTACGTGACTCTAGCCGTTAGGTTACGTCGACGGGATCTTGGTTGTCATATTGTCTACTCTACCGCCTTCACAATGGTTCACAATGATGAATATCATCTACTGGTAAATTAGTAGCAGATTATATATAGTTTTCAAAGGATTGGGATGCTTTAGTACTTATTGATAATATTAGATATTTTAAGAAATTTCTTTTGGAAAATTAAATGTTAGATGCTTAGAGAGAGAAAAGACAAAACATTGTTATTAGTGGTATTTAGATAAGATTTTTTTTCACTTTGTTATGCTTTGTTGAAAAAAATATATTTGAACTGTCGAAGATGATTATTGCTTTGTAAGATGTTTTGATGATTTTTAAACAAGATGTATCACATTTTCTAAAATTCATTGATTGGTATAGTAACAGTGGCTTACGTCAAATTTGATTAAAGAATAACCATGTTTAGCGAAGCTTGAGCTAAACACTGTGTGGAACAGAAGTAACAATCTAGTGGAACAATGCAGTCACCTGATGTTCTAATACTAGCTGAAATTTCGTTTAGATTGAATGGTACTGGTCTGCGTAAATAAGAATCAAAGAAAGCAGAACCACATACACAGTATTGTGCTTCGTCAAGATATTTCACTAATGTAAATGGTATTATCCTTGCATCATAGGGTTTTCTAAAAAGAAATGTTAATATTATTTACTTGATTCTTTAATGTAATTATTTAATCCAATTATATAAGACATATTTTTACCTTGTCTTGAGAAATGTTCGACTTGAGAGCTCCAAGAGACTGGGAAATTTCATAGAATGTACCACGTATCTGTTAATACCATTTAATAGGTTCCCTGAGACATCAACGTTCATCAATCTTAAATTTTTTATACTGCCAGGAAGATGCGACAAGTCGTTCATTGATAAATCCAAGTATTTCAAATTGGTCATACTTCCAATACTTTGTGGCAAAACTTTCAAAACATTGCGACTCATTTTTAAAGTTACAAGTGCAGTCAGTTTTCGTATTTTTTCAGGTACTATATGCATCTGTGTACAAATTTTTTGAAAATATATAGTAAAAAGTATTGAAATATATTCATATTATAAAATGAGCACAGTATAATATTTTTACTTAAGTAAGATTTAAAAAGAAGCTTACACCGTTGCAGCTTATATCCAGTAATTTCAGACTTTTAGCAACTCCTTCTCCATCGAGCCACGTCCAATTCGACATAGGCATTTTTCCAAGATGATTCTGAGCCAGAATTAATTCTTGTAAATTAGGCAAAGAGCCCATCTCTTTTGGTAAAGATGTTATTTGATTTTCAGTAAGATTCAAAACTCTAAGCCTTTGCAGTCTTAAAATTTGTCTATCAAACGACTTTCTCTCCAATCCAATGATACATAACTCTTCCGTTGTTCTTGGAAAGCCTTGCAGTACAGGATACTCTGATTTCTTACGAATGGTAACTTTAGTTTTGGGTCCTGCCGTAATAGACTTGGGTTTTAAATTTGATATAGATAGTACATCAAGTTGCGGCTTATTGTAAACACCAAGTTTCAAGACATGAAGAAAGCTCTTTAACTGAACTGCATCTCCAGTGATGATCAAATCGTGTGGTGGTTCTATAATTCGAATAGTTGCCTTACCATCATTAATAAATTTCGTAAAGACTTTGTCTATGTTATGGTCTACCTGCAAAAACAATATATAGTTAAATAAATTGCAAAGAAGAAACAATAGACGATGAACATTCTGCATTGAACTTACCTTATATTTAACACCTTGTCTATTCTGTGGAGTTTGTAGAAAGATATAAAGTTCGTCATCTTTCAAAGAATTCCTCCCAATCCCTAAGCATGAGCGCTGACCCTTTCGTTTCCAAGGAATATTCGTTGAAGAAAACAGCCTATTGCTAACCTCGACAGTGCACATAAGTTTCATTATCCTTAATTATCAATTTGCCTTTCCTTGACTCTACTAAGTTTCTACATAAATCACATTTCCTATAATAGACGTTTTAACCAAGAACATCAATATTAAGATATACCATTTACTTTCAAGAAAATTAAAAAATCTTCAGAAAGTGTACATATATCAAACGTTCATTCCGTTTACTCTGGTTTAGCCGCGCAAATTCTACTGTCAGTAACTGTCACTTCTTGACCCATCATCAGTTGAAATTCTTTCACTGACTACTGATAATATGAAAAAAAAACCACTGAACAACATTCATTTATAACAAAACAATCTAAAGATATAAATAATACCGTTCTTTATGAAATAATATAAAACAGATTTCGAATTTACAAATTTAAAACGAATAGATTTCTATCTAATCAAGAGTAGATAATGTTGAAAAAAAAAAGGTTGCAAAAATTTTTTACTTCGATTCAATTAACTTCAGATATATAATATTTGCAATTTTAAGCAAGGATTGTTAAGTTTACATGGAAAAGTTTTAATAATGAATGATTGATTTTCATAAATGACGGTCTCAAGCTACGTCGTTTTATTCTGCCATCTGACTATGGACAGTTAAACTCTTGTAACAAATATTGAAGTTTATTATTATATGCCTATATGGCTATTGTGTACTTTATCTTTGCACATAATCAAACTAATGATTTACCAATTTAACTTACGAATCGTACACCGATTTAATTTGGGATGATTATCAATGTTTTTAATGTGTGACCTGCATGAGATGACAAAAAATTTGCAAGCATAATAAGCAGGTCTGTTATCCTCAATAATTTGTCTGCGTTTTCGGCACGTTTTATGTGTTCTTTCTCGTATTTTCTTTTATTGCGAAATGTAACTTTGTGCAATTTTACCGTGTAAGTATATCAGCTACTTGATTTAATACTTTATTTGTACCAACTATACTTTGTTTTTTTTTTTTACGTTGAGGTTATAAATATTTTTTGTAACTGGGCAAAACCCCTTAAGTGTTGTGTATGTTAATAATTGGAATTCTATGTTTTCTTATTCATACTTTGAATAACTGTGCTTCAATATTCTAGAAGAGCCTTGCGAAAACATTTAAATGTTTCAGAGAACTTTAATTTCTGTTTGAGAAGTTGTACTCATGAAACAATAATGAAAATGTTTCTTAATCCAAAGCAATTGGATAATAAAATCATTAATTTGATACAGCTGAGAGAGATACAGGTATGACGTTCTTATGATATTTTTTAAATATACTATATACTTTCGTAGTACATTTCTTACATAAAGCTTTTGTTAAATTTAGGAATCAGCTGCTCACGTTGTATCTCAAAAGTTACATGTCACAGAGAACCTAGTGGCTAGATTAGGCTTGGAGAAGGAATTAAGTGGACATGGAGGCTGCGTTAATTGCTTAGAATGGAACGAGACTGGAGAGTATGTATAACTCTTGAGTAATAAGAAAAAAAAAAAAAAAGATAAAATAATACTTCATTTTTACAAAAAAGAAAGACAAATAAAATTTACTCTGGCAAAGTTTTTCACTTGATAAGTAAACAGTATTTATTTATTTTTAGAATCTTAGCTTCTGCATCCGATGATGTACATGTGATATTATGGGATGCTTTTCGGTATCAGAAAAAATTGGTTTTACATGCTGGTCACAATGGGAATATTTTTTCTGTAAAGGTAAATAAATTTGCTATAACAGTTTTTAGAAATTATAATCATCCCTTGCTATATCATACTTCCGTTTCAGTCAGTGAATTTATTTTAGTTTTTAACTTGTATTTCTAGTTTATGCCAAAATCGAATGACAGTATCCTGGTGTCAGGTGCAGCGGACTGTAGGATCCGGGTACACGACCTAGTACGGTCTGATACTATTCTGGCATGTAATTGTCACACTGGCCGTGTTAAACGTATAGCAACAGCACCCAGCGTACCGTTTCTCTTCTGGAGTGCAGCCGAGGACGGGTTGGTATTGCAATACGACATTCGGGTGCCGCACAATTGCAATGCTAACGATCGCAAATCCGTCCTTGTTAATCTCTCAAATCATTTGGGTCGCTACGCAGAGGCAAAATGCATCTCAATAAATCCAAGACGACCTGAGTTAATAGCTGTTGGTGCAAACGATGCATACATAAGAATGTATGACAGAAGAATGATAAAACTTGCATCGTTGCAGGTAAATTTTTGTTATATACAAAGAAATAAAACTGCTAGATACGTAATTATAGAGGTGAAACTGGTTATGTTGGATATTTTTATTATTAGGTTCCAGCAGGTGCTTCACCACGTACCAATTGGGACGGAGCAAACGTCAATGGCCAACGTGCTGGCGAAGGCGATCCAGAAAACAATATCCCACTAGAATCTGCACAGTACTTTATCGCTGGTTCGTTTGTACGATCACTCTCTGTCCCTAACCTTGATGTGAAACATCCTGTAGAATTGCTTGAATGAGGATTATATTTGTTCTTTAATATTGTCCAGGTCATCTTCATAATCATAATCGTGATCACAACAGAACTCTGACTGCTACGTACTTGACATTTAGTGCTGATGGAAATGAATTACTCGTAAATATGGGTGGTGAACAAATTTACTTGTTCGATATCAATAATCAACACAATTCAAAACTATTTGCTCCTCCGCAGAACATCAAATTTTCAGGTAGACTTTAAATAAGATTATTAATATTTAAAGCATAGTGAATATTCTTCCATCTGTCTTTTGTTGCACTTTTAGATACTTGTTGGACAGACACATTGAAGGACTGTATAGGCTCAAACAATAGAACAACAGAAGATTATTCATTGAGAAATACAAAAGTTTTACCACCCCATGTCGAAGCCATCAAGTTACAAGTATTTTTCTTCTGTGAATATAATTCATTTTTTAATGAATTTATATAAATTATGATCTACACTTTCAGGCTAACGAAGGATTCGAACAACAAAAATACACATTGGCAATTAATTTATACAACAAAGCCATCAGCCATTGTCCTACTGCAGCTATGCTTTATGCTAACAGGGCAGCGGCACTTATGAAAAGAGCATGGTGAGTATTTTATTAATTAGTGTTGCACATAGTTTTTAATAAACTAGTTATTCACTGTAATTTATTATTCCAGGGATAGCGACGTATACGCTGCCTTTCGCGACTGTCGCATGACATTACTCTTAGATCCGGAGCACGTGAAGGCACATTTCAGGTTAATTAAACAATACATTCATATATTGCTAAAAAAATACCAATTTCAGGTAACTCTCTATTCTCTAAATAAACTTACTTATTTATTTTATTTGCTTCTACTCAGACTTGCACGCTGTCTAATCGATTTAAACCGTCCAGCAGAGGCGTGCAAAGCAATTGAAAGTTTTCAAGAAAAGTTTCCAGAATATATAACGAATTCGGCATTCCGTGCTTTGAAGAAAGACATCAAGGAAGCTATGAACAGTGGTTAGAAAAATAATTAAAAATCGTTATATTCAATTGAATTTACTACAATAGACAAGAAACTGAAAAACAAAGTTTGTAGGAGAAGAATCAACAAGAACCAATCATCCGTCATTACAAATGATTTCACCGCACGAAGAAGAATGGCGTCGCAATACAATAGATTATAAATTGAGATTCTGCGGTCATTGTAATACAACAACCGACATAAAGGAGGCGAATTTTTTTGGAAAGTACGTAAAAAAATCAATCAATCTTCTTCTGTATCATTTATTCAGCACCGATCAAACCACTAATAATTAATTCATTTCAAAAGCAATGGACAATACATAGTGGCTGGTTCGGACGATGGTTCATTCTTCATATGGGATCGTAAAACAACAAACATTGTTCGGGTATTGCAAGGTGACGGAAGTATAGTAAATTGTCTTCAACCACATCCTTCGACATGCCTTCTAGCAACTAGTGGTATCGACACAGTCATCAGATTATGGAGTCCGTTGCCAGAGGTTAGTAAAAATATTTTAGTCACCGTAATTATAATGTCCAATTAAATTTCTTTTTTACTCGCTAGGATGGAAGTGTCAACGAGCGAGAAATTCTAAATCTAGACGACGCCGCATCTGCCAATCAAATCCGCATGAACAGCGATCCGTTCGAGTTGATGCTGATGAATTTGGGCTACCGATTTCCGGGACAACACGCTGCCGGCGACGAGGACAGCGACGAGTCTCAGGAACCACCTGTTGCTCAAGCATTAAATTGTAGACCAAGTTAAAGATTCGTTCATTCTCGATTCAAGGTTTTTTGGGAATCCCGTGGGTTTATAAGACTTTTGAAAACTATGGCAAACGCATAAATCTAAAGCGTTATTCAATTTAATTCTTTTTTTTCTTACTTGCTTCACATTTTTCCTCTTCCTATAAGTTATCGCCTCTTGCCGATAGCATTTAAATACGTTCCATATATTTCTTAAAAGGTTGTTAGAGTTAATCTTCAAGTCACGCAATACTCATTTCAATAGCTTAAAGAAACCTCACATATAATTAATTTAATGATGCGCATTTATCCCATTTTAATGTAATTCTAGCCTTATGTAAAACTCTATATATCGATAAGACACGCTTTTAACTAGATGGTAGTAACTCCCAAAGTGTTTGCAGAGTGCTGCCTTCTTTTGGTTCCTCAACAGCGAGACCCAAATAGTTTGAGAATTTTGGTTCTCTTTGTTGCTGTCCACCGTCTGAGAAATACAAGCCGAACACGTGAGAGATTTCATCATTACTGTCTTGAATCTCTTTGAAATTTTCTTCGCTAATGTCCGGCTGCTGCGTGACAGCCTGTACAAAGTTAAATTTTATAATTTCTTTTACTTTCTTCGCAGTGCATCGCTCGACGATCCATGAAATAATTACATGGAAATTCTCACCTGATGCTCGAAGGTGTACTCTACTCCAAAAACTGGAGATCTCTTATAAGTGGCAAGAAGCGCTGTTATTTCCTTGTGCAAAAAGTTTAATTTCTCAATGGAGTCCACGCGAAATCCCAAAACGTAGCCGTCGTTGGCTTCGTTACTGGTAACGACAAGGACAGTACCGAATTTCGAAGTTCTTATATTGATCTGGCAGAATCAACGAAAAAGGAAAATATTAAAATCAAAATGATAAGTAAAGCAAGATACGATTTCTCTGAGAATTTTGAGTTTTCTTCTAATTATCACGGTTATCGTGTTACTTGACATCATTTAAGGATTATATGCAATATTTTTGACTTACGCTGGCGACGGTAATGTAAGGCACTGATACATTGAATTGATGATTCATATCCGCGAACCATACAAGTCTTATATTTGTTACTATAAAGGTACCGACGTTTCCCTGAAAACGAAAGAAAAACAATATTGTTTCTACGAGAAGGATCTGTTATGAGTAAGATTATCATGTCTGTTATCATCGTGTATATCACGTGCATCGAACTGATATAAGATGCAATAAAAAGTCTTATTTATTATCCTGTTATCACTTGAATATTTAGGGCTTTGTACGCCATGGAACAGTGCAGGCGAATTTGAAAGTTTAACAGGGGCAACGTTCATCCTTTTTCTTTTGTTATTCTTCCTTAATTGTCTTCTCCTGCACGTTATACCTGCTCCGTAGACAAATTCCATACTCCTGGCAATTTTGTATGCACTTTTTCTTGTGGCAATAACATTAATCTACCTTCCTGTATTATTCCTACTCGCAATTTAACTTCCCTGTAGATTTTTGAAGATATGTATGCCCTGAAACGATTGATATTGTTGTTGTTTTTTTTTTTTTTTTAATGATAATATAAAATTAATTTTTATATACCTGTAAACTCCAATTACGGATGTATAGTGTCGTGAACATTTTGGCATTTGATTGGTGAAAATAAATTCGTATCTGGAGCTTTGATATGATGTCAAAATGTGAAGAGCTTGAGTTTGGCCCCCGTGAATCTAAAAAATATTCATGGATCAGAAATTAAATTTATTGTAAGTTCATAGGACAGCAGGTGTAATTAGACAAACCGAATTAACTATTTTTGTTGTGGCAGTGACAAAAGTATTGTATCCAATGCCTGTAAGAGTTGTTAGTGAATTAATTGGTTCTTCTTAGGGTGTTAATTAGCCAATTGTTCATTTCTCACTTAAATTAATACGAGGCAGAGAGACAGAGTGCCAGACAATTCGTAAATTTGTTACCAATAATCGCCCAGTATCACCACTGTTGCCTTTTGTATCCTCGATCATGTCTAGTCTGTCAATAAGAAGCTCACCGACTCGAAATTGTATTTGTCTGAATGAAAAATCAAATACAAAAGAAAATGTATAAAGATCCGTAAATCAGTTGTCCATTATAAAAATTCTTATTTCAAATAGCCAAATAGCAAATATCTTCTACTTGGCACCACTTAGAATTTATATAGTAGAAATATAATTACGAGAAAGGTATGTCGAATCTAACTTCATTATCTTGCCACATTATAATTGCTTTTTAATTTAAAATTTTATATAGATTAATGAGTATTTGAATATGATTCTGGTTAGGCCGCAATCAGCGTGTAAACTAGTGTAAGATAAGACGTTCTACCATTTCAAATCAATACAGTTGTCATGCCGACTAGAATCTACAACAAAATTTTTGTGATCGCTTGGAGCTTCGATATTTATACAAATATATTTCACCCAGAAACGATATTAATTAATAATGTTAAGTAATAGATATTTGTTTTCAGACTAAAGGCTAAAAGGACTTTATTATTAAAATAAACATGTAATCCTTTTAACAGGAATCATATTTATTTCATTATAAAAAATGCGAATATATTAAAATTATTTTGCCCCATAAACAATAATTATTAAGTATTATTAGTAAGTTTGACTTTTAACACAGCTTTGTATTGTCTCTTCATATTGTTTCATCGTAGCAAACGTTAGTATTCCTGAATTTTCCTTGTACCACGTAGATGAGCACAACACTAATTGTTTAGTACGAAAGAGAAACTCCACCAGCAAGTCTGCGAACAGCAGATGCAACATCCTCAGCAATTTTTTCAACATCTGTCGAATTTTCACACTCTGCATAAACTCTGACAACGTCTTCGGTACCAGATGGTCTGTAATTCAGGATTGGTCATTTGTTAAAGTTTTGAATAACAAAATTTATAAACAATTTGAAATTCAATGATTTATAATATGAATTACATATTTTTCATGTATAAATTCTCACCTGATAAAGGAACGACCTTTTGGATAACGCGAAACTATTTTGTCAATTTCTTCTTGCAATCCAACTGGCTTAACGCATTTCCTTTCTGCATCTGTTGTAGAAATTACATTTCTGTCTTCGACCTTGACCTTAACTTGCTTATTTGGAAGGTCATTGTAACTGCTTTCCCAAGCAAGAACATCCCAACCGTTGGCGTGTAAGATTGTTTCTACCAGTAACATGTCACTAAGAGCATCGCCTACAGTTTGATTGATCACTTCAATTGCACTAGCTAATTTGGAAGCTGCTTCCTTTTGAGATTTTGAAGAACTGCAATTAATAATAATGTCCATCAGAACACTGTGATGTCGAATTAAACATATTTTAATTGTTTCGAGGCAATAAAAATATAACGCGCTGTAAGGAAGAAGAGCAGAAAAATGTTTCTTACTTGGAGCTCACAGCTGTTTCTCGTATGGCTTTGGTGGCAGAATCCCTGAAGACAACAGTTCCATGGCCATTCGCTTCGAAATAAATTCCAATATCAAATTCTAGTGCTTTATGATGTAAGTGCTTAACACCTGTGGGTACACAGGCCACCGGTACTTTCTGAAATGGAAGTAAGAAAATATAAGTTTAAGTAAAGAGATTTGTCTTTCTCTTTTCTTGTAGTCTTGTAACTTGCAAAGATGAAGTTTACTACTTACTAAAACGTTTTCAATATAATCGGTTGAGCCACCATTAGCGTATGCTGTTTGAACCAATCCAAGTTGCAAATTTAATCCACTTTTATTCAACAATTCTTTAAAGTATCCTGCTACCAGAGTTGCTATCCTGTCACCATCCAGAAGATGAAACTTTGCTTTTTCGTCTATGTAATAGTAAACGACTCTATCTGCATCGCCATCGATACTGACACACCTAGAATTTGTTTCGACAGGAACACTTGGCGGAGGGACTTGCTGAGATTTAACATAATCTGCTCCACACTTTAAGAAAAATCATAAAGCAATCAAAGATAAATACAATCGCGAGGAAATTGTTTAAAGTAAATAATAATTTACTCTCACCTCATGATTAAGATTTTCATTGGCATCGTTGTAAATTTCTATATTTAAAAAACCTTCTAATCGCTTTTTAAATTCCTTCGCAGCTGTTGCACCAACACCATTGGCTGCATCCAGCTTTATAGATGGGACATATTTGTCTGAACTTGGTGAATCTCCTCTGATACTTTTAAAAGCATTACTTAACTTACGATAATATCCTTCTAATGTAGGATCACCATAGCTACCATTCGTATTGGTACAAACCACTAAGTAATGCAGTTGCGGAGTAGTAATAACACCAAAGTCTTTGAAAGTACCATTTGCAGCTGTGACACCAGCAATCGAAGAATTTGCTAAAGTAGCACCACTCGTTCTGGTATCCCTACCAATTATTACTGACGCTGGAGTATTAACACTGATATTCTGTTCAGAAATAATACGCTGTACAGTAGATGATATATCAGAGTCATTCACGTTTGCTAATTCAGTCGCTATTTTTTCCCAAGAAGCTTCTAACATTTCTCCAGCAGGATCGACAAGCTTTACTCCATTATCAGGTTCTGGATTATGACTAGCCGTAATCATTAAACCAATGACAGCTGTAACAAATACAATATAACAAAATATTTATAATCACGTATCATTATGTAACATAAACAAAAATTGTTTAAATATTACATTAGATATCCTGAAACAAATTGAAATAATCGTTACTATCAGTCTTTTGAAAATTAAACTATACGTAAGCAAATGAAATTATATCAAGAACTAATACAAATTAAAACCGTATTGCCAGAGACTATGACTATCACCCAAAAATTGCAAAGAACCTGGGAGAAGTTGCAGAGTGGGGAAACTACTTGTTGCCGCATTGTGAGACAGAAAGTAGCTTGTCGATACAATAACGTAAGCAAAAGTGGATGCAAGATAGTAAGCTAACAATGATTATAATAAATTAAACAATTATTTATCGTTACCATTTTTTGCTTTAGATCTTAAAACTGCCAAAGTTCCCATTCTGTATAAAACATGATCCAATATGGTAGCTCTATAAAAAGTTAAATAATTGAAATATTGTAGTGAAAGTCTGGATATTGGCTTAACCTATGAACTCATGAATATCTAGTAATAAAATTTAAGTAAAAATATGAACATTTTTTTAATATTTTTTCATACCTTGTTCTGAAGCCGGCTGTACCATATTGTATGTGACCATCATAAGTTTTAGGATGCTGCGTTTTACCAATATTTTCAATCACTGAAAAGTCCATGACGGCAAGACGGTAATTCCAAGATATCCTTTAGAAAGGTACTGGCCGTACAGATAACAGGAAATCAGGGCAAAAATGATAAGAAATAACGGTAGACGATATGCCTGTGGTTAAGCGTTGTGCAGCCTAGTGGAGAATAAAATAAAAAAAGCCCAGAAAAGAACCTTTCACTTATCATGTACAATAAATATCGTGTACGGTGTCGGTAACGGTAAAAAATTCAAATATATATATATTATCAAAAGAATTTCTGCACTGCCCAACTGTATACGTTAATTTTATTATAGTAATTATGCAAAAAATAATTTAATAAATAACAGTTCTCTCCTTAATCTTAATTTTCTTTCTTCGCTATGAAACATTGACATTCTGTATTTCCTAATTCGACACGAATGTCTCTAAATAATTAATAACTCTTGCAGTGTCTTGATTAAATCGTTCAGAAGATCTTTTTTTTCTTCCAACGACTACAGTTGCCGTAGTAGCGGTAGTGCTGAGATTTCGAAAAAGAAGCTGTACGAAAAAATAAAATAAATATGATTTAGAAAAAAAAAAAGAACCAATAAGTCGACAGTACTTTGACAAGCATAACTCAAAGTAATAGAATTATTTGTTTTAAAAAATTATATCAGACTTACTATAACTAATCGCACGAGATAAACAGCAAAAGTAAGAAAGGAAATAGCCATAAGGGCTCCTTCTAATGATGGAAATCCTAAACTGTCATCATCGCCTTCGTAATGATCTCCAGAAGCACCTCTGATCTTTCTGGAAGGTGCTAGAGTGGCAGCTAATCTAGATTCTGTAATTTAATAAATTTACTTTAATTACTGATTCAAAGAATTATATCAAATTAAAAATTGTATTAACTCTTACCAATTTCCCTCATCAAAGATCTCTCGAATGTTTTTAAAAATCTTATTTTTCCCTTTATTGTAGCAGGTTGCGATTTTAAAGTTTTATGAACACTTTTCAAAGTCTCCATTGGTAAATAATCAAATAACGATGATTCGTTATTTATTCTTTCGTGCCGCAAATTGGCACTTTCGTTGATAATTGTATTTTCCGTAGTGGACGAAGCATCATTAATCTCAAATTCATTCTTTATCACTTTTACAGGCGATTCCATTTGAGTCTGCATATCATCCATATATTCATCTTCTTCGATATCGATCGACACGTGATCATCGTCGTTATCATATTTATCATCGAAACTATCTTTGATACTTTCTTCGTTAAAATCTATTTTACCATCCTGCGGCTTATTACTAAATGGCCAATTATTTTCCCTGATTCGAATTTGTGTTAATGATTGTGACGTAAGATCGGTATCATCATTAATTGTCTCTTTAACTTTATTAACATCCGTCATACGAACCACAGTCGATCTACTAACATTTCTTAATTCACTACGAATAGGATTTCCAAAATGCATTTTATTAATCATATCGTGTCTAACGGGTAATCTGTAAATTTTGGATTCGTCTGAAAATTGTGGAATTTCCACCCACTCGGCAAAGATTCCATTCCTGGACGAGACGAAGAAAAGAAATAAAACTGTCGATAAATCCTGCACAAACATTTTACTTATTTTTCAAAACTGTCATTTAAAAAAAAAGCAGATATATATTATCCACAACCGTCGCTTTGAAATTCAAATGAAAACTGAGTCAAGTTACCGTTTATAAAAGCGTCGTAAGAGCCAAGCAATTATTTCGAGTAGACTTTTTGTCGTTTAAAATAACAAAACACATATATGACAAAAAAATTTTTCTAACATAATTCAATTGGTCTGATCACGTGTCCCAAAAGAATACATACTTCTTACAATAGGTTCATTTGAACAATCAAACAAGCGACTTTATTCCATTATCCCATTTTTTTGCCAGTGCGAAGTTTCTAGAACATAAGTTATCGTTTTCGTTATCACAATTCGACCGGTGGTTTCTACTCACCGTGAAGAGAAGAAGATTGCTCGACAGGCTTCAGAAACTTTGCAACGGTATATTTTGTAATCACAGTTTCCTCTTGAAAATAACTGTAAAAAGTATTAAATAAAATGTCAATTCCTCCAGTCGACAGTTACATTTTTCTTGATAGTAAAAAATCTTTTGTTCTTTTTTATTAATACGTTGTGCCCTTACAATAAAAAGGAGTACAGGTGTTTTTCTCAATATTTATATACTTTGTAACAACCTTTTAATAATACTGTTAATGTTAAGCAACACGCAAATTCCTACATAGCGATTCAACGATATCAAGCATAGACCTTTATACATATAATCTTATACATATAGCAAAGAAATATGTAGAAATATATGTAATATAAATAAATGTATATATATATATATAAATCTCAAGAAACAATACATAACAGTTTCAAAATTCGGTGATACAATAGTTTTACGCACGTCAGAGGTTTTTTACAACTGTTATATACCTTGACGTGACCTTTTTAACGTTGTAAATATGTAACTGTTATTACATTATTTACTGGGATATATATATATATATATATATATATATATATATGAAAAAGCACAAAAAAAAAATTCTGAATTTCATAAAACCAGTCGACTTAATTTTTCCTTTAATACTTCCTTTTCTTAGGCCCGTTTTTATACGTATATATATATTTTTTTTAATTACTATTTTGTCGACCGGTTGCTATCATAGATACTATAATTATTATCGTTTAACGTCAAATTGGTTCTTACCTTTTTTAAGCGTTAATACAGTTAGAGAATATAATATATTGAGATATATCGATCAGTTTAAAAAATTTTTAACGTCAAGATCTCTCAAAGATAAAATTTAGTGTTGTCGATGGCGATAATAATAGATACGTCCAGAAACATAATCACCCTTATCATTACGTACCTATAAAAACTTTTTGTTTTCCTTGGCTTTGTTCTTCATTGTTCGTAATTATAAAAAAGTCTGCCAACAGTTAAATTCCAGCACGACGACGTGCTCTTGTTTAATTTTGTTTTATCTTAAATCGATAAGGCAGATACAAAGATGCGATTAAATGTAGTTTTGTGCTATTGGCTAAGTCGCCTACACGCTTATTAGATCTTAATAATTAATTAAAGTTTATAAGATAAAGTCAAAGACGAGAAAATAGAATATTGGATACCTAAATATTTTGTAGAATTAAATTTCGTATTCGTAGTCACGGCGAATTCGTACAATATCAAATTAACCTTTGACACTCGGATGTTTCTGCATAATGCACGTCGCTTGCGTCGTTCTAAAATGGGATGAAAAATCGTTGGATTTTAATATTTAAATAATTTACCTGTAAAAGTCGTTATCGCCAGTTTTGAACACATGACAAATATTTAACATTCAATCGATTTCTCTATCTTTCTCTGCTTCTTTACGGGGGTAATTAGTAAAAGAATATTCATATAAGATGAACGAAGAAAATACGTGAGAAAATTAAAAGAAAGTTAGTTGTGCGAAGTCTCCATGTACGACGAGACGATCCTGTAATGCGATCTGGATTAATACGTATGTAATAATATGATATATGTAATTAAAAATGGACTTAACAAAGAACCCGGGAACATTTAAAAAAACGCCATAGATATAAAAGAGACGTTATGGAATATTTGGACAATAAAGTTTAAAATGGCAGCCAGCGTACAGTCGATTAAAAAGATATTATTATGACACATGAAGTAGGGGAAGCATTAAGGCGCGAAATTCAATTTGAATATACAAACGCGTAAACTTCGATTTGTACCAGTGTAGCGAGTAAATAAAAGGAAATTACAATTTGAATTCAAAATTCTCCGGGGAATCCTGTCGTAAAGCTTATTTCGTGAGGTTTTTTAAAAAGCTTTTGGAATGTTACGAGTTTTCATGCATTCGCGTGTTCGCAAAATTACACGTATTTACCAGGAACTATTGTCGTGATTTAGAAACAGACTCGTTGATATTTGGCACAATTTACTTTACATACGCGCTCTGGTTTTTTCTTTATTTTTATCGCGTGCCATTTTTTTCCCTTTTCTTTTATTTACTGCGTAATCATTTTTTCTTCCCTTTTCGGCAATACAGACGAAATTGAGTGAGCGATAAGCCAATAACACGGTTTATGTATTTACATATCTAATTACGAATTTTTTCGACAGTAATTCAGATCGTTCGTGGATCGTCCATTTTTGTACTTTCTAATTTATCAAAAATCTTGATACAGAAAGAAAGCAGAATAGATTTCGATTAAATTGTAGCTGAGCTGTGTATAATAATTACTATAGCAATTATAATAATTACAGGTGTCGTATGTCAACCTTGCAGAGACAAAGCGACGGTAGAAATTAGCATAATAATTGGAATGAATAAAATCTTGAATTACGTCAATTATAAAAATCGAACTTTCGTACGACCTTAATTAGATGAATGAGAAGGAATACTTCATTGATTACTCTCTAAATTTTCATTGTTTCTTGTTTTTTTAAACATTCACGGCAAATTCACAATCGCGAGAAGCAAATATAAGCGAAATTTAAATATTATAAAATTACTTTTGTTCGTTTTTCACGGCCGTGTGTACGATAAGTTTTTAAAAATATATTTATAATGAGTATTTTTCAGTGTAAATCACGAGCACGGAAACAAAATTTTTTTCGAGACAGAAGACACGATTCGAACATATATATATATATATATATATCTATATATATTCACATGAATATATAATATACGTGTCTGCCAAAAATTTGAAAAT
>JASANN010000080.1:287777-329833 GCA_031762395.1 Calameuta pygmaea | reverse complement strand
TTAAAAATGTTTCAACAGTAGCCTTTGTCAGTGGTTCTTGAGAAGTTCTATAGTTCCCGGTCTCGTTCTAAGGGTTGTTTTGGGAACCAGCGGTGAGTAGCGGAGAACCTCTGCCCGCCCAAGCTATAAGTTCGCGTTCACGTTTAGCTCGGCTATGACGGAATACGCATTGTGCATCTCCCTAGTGATCTCTGCGTACAATACATTGTCTCGCGAGTCAGACAATTGAGAAACTAAATGCTGTGGCGAGATAAAACTCACAGTTCTTCTTCTTCGTGTTCCTTGTGGCTTTATGCCCTCGTAGAGGGCCAAGTGCCAGAAAACTCAAAGTTGAATTTCAATGGATCGTAGAAGTTTATATATATGTCGCTAGGTGGCAGCACTTACCGAAGATCCCATCCATTCGCAAAGTAAGTTAGGAATGATGATCGGCTGGATAACCTGCGGGAGAAGAATGAAGAAATCATTTGTAAAAAATGAGCTGTCACTGACTCATTCAAAACTTAATTCAAATATCGATGATCTAGACATGCGGGTCTAACGGAAGTTTCCAAAACTAATAAAAATGTTCCCCACAAAAATACAGTTTTAGGAATTTATTTTTTAAATTGTCCCCTAGCGGAATTTCCCGGAACTACCGCAGGTGTTTAACAGCGCCATCTGGCGGAATTTTCCGAAACTAACAGAAATGCTCCCCACGAAAATGCAATTTTAGGACATAATTTTTTAACTTGTCGTTCCACGCCCCCTAACAGAATTTTCAGGAACTACCGCAGATACTGAACAGCGCCGTCCGGCGCTAAAGTTTATATATTTGAGAAATTAAATCGATTGCACGTATGAAAGGGATTTCTCTCAATATTCATTTTATTTAATGTTTATTCCATATTTGTACACGCCCTCGGCATGCCACATACAATCAATATAATACAGTCTAACGCAGCCAAGGTAGAAGTAAAATACAAAAAATATATATATTCTAAGTCGATATTATTGTTACCACAATTGTTATAACGTTGAATAATTATGAGTAGTGGCTAAGAGTATATGATACAAAGAAAGAGTGCTGGATACAATTGGGACATATAATTCGGATTGGATTGCGTCGCGATAATCGCTTCTACAATTCTCACAAAATATCTTAAACCGATTTATACTAATGCCTTTTCACGATAGAACGTCATTTCGCGTGTAAATCAAAAGAAAAAGATTATTTGCAAACGTAACAAGATAAAATTATTTTTAAAAAAAAGTCCATAATCATCACAGCATTACGACGCACTCGAAAAAACAATGAAATACAGTGCGCGACGAAGATAAGGAGAAGAAAACTGGAAGAAAGAAGAAAACTAAAATCCAAAGAAAAAAATACAATCTTTTTCGCCGATTTAAAACAGTCGCGATAATAGCCACATAAAAAAGAAAGATTTAAAAAGCTATGTCTAGAAAAATCCCCCCCAAAAAAAACAGAGAAGATCGATTCTTCCGAAAAATGTATCTTCCCCCGCTTCGTTCGATGATCGAAAAACGCTTGAAGATCAAAAGACAAAAGGAAAGGACGATTATAAGAAGGATTTACACGATAAATGTAATAAATGATTCGCAATATACACAATATGTGAAATAATGAACTTGGCCAGTACTCTCGTTCGTCCATAAGACGCTGATCGTCCCGACGCCCAGTGTCTTCGTATCCGAAAACTCAACCCTTAAATACTCTTATAAGACTTAGGGATAGTATCCATAGGTAGTAATTACAATTTTGTAAATTACATAATCAACGCCGTACATCGGGCCATGTAATATCGCTTTACTAGACTGTTTAGCGTAAGAGAAACGCACGCCTAATTATCTCAGGTGTCTCCTTAATGCGGTACGCGTAAATATATATTCATTACAATTTAAAGATGGACGCGAGATCGGTCGCCATTACGCAAATCTCTTGCGAGATTGTTTCCCTAATTTGAGAACAATTGTAGCTCATCAGCAGCGACAGCAGCAGCAGCAGCGTTAATTAATAATAGCAGCGGTAGTCATCATGGACGTGGATCATTTTCGCGCGTTTTCCAGATCGACCGACTCTGTAATTTCTTTGGATGACTTTTCATGTACGCATTGGCCGTGCGTCTGCGACTCTCGTCGCGCGACCGTGGCACGTTTTCTATGGCAGCGTCAATGAGGATTGCTGATGTGCGAACGTGGAGGATTGCGTTCTCGAGATCCGACAATAACAGTACAAACGATTGGAAATGATGCGAAAGAATCGAAAGACAATAAAGAAGAGAAATAAAAACCTAACCCAACGTAGAAAGAATAATAATTAATCGTTTAACAATAGGATTGATTAATGAATAATTAACGTAGCGATTGATAGCGCATGTTTCTTTTTTTTCCTCCAACTAAGGGTAAAACTTCATTGTGTATATGTATATATATATATATATATATATATATATATTCATCTTTTGTAAAGGGATAATTTTAGGAGCAGATGGAGGAAATAAATGTAACGAAAGGATTTTGGGAGGATTCACAATGTCTATAGTTAATATTCTTTGTCTTCGAGTTACTGGTAATTCATGAGCTATCGACTCTCATTAAACTTTTCCTTCCTTCGAAGGTTCACAGCGACTGGAATAAAACTATCTAAGTGTGTACTCGAGTTATCTTTTTTTCTTCTCCCTCTCTTCGATTAATCTGTATCGACCATAGAGATGTTTTTTTTTCTTTTTAAACGCATATCTTATACCGTGTACGCGTTTGTCCATTACTAGATTAATACTATTTCTTTAACCAGTTTTACAACTAAGTTCATCAATATGGTTTATTTATTCTTCTCTTCCTTTCTCACTCTTGGAATATACTACTCTTCGCATACACATTCTCTCTATGTCTCTTTCTTCGTTCCCATATTTTTCAAAGCTGCTTTCACACACACACACACACATCCTCTCTCTCTCTCTCTCATCCTTTCATACATACAATCTCACTCTACCGCTCTTACCGTTCTTTCACACAAGGCGGTTCATAGTTCATCCTGAACAAATGTATAAGCAACGTCCAGGAAAAGAAACATTAATTAACCATGAATCATCCTGTAAAACGTTACACTCTCTGCCACGAGGAATTTCTCTATATATTATAAAATACATTAGTTTACAAACAATGTGGATTAAGAGTCACCGTGCTCCTGGGTAATGTCTACGTAGACCAGGTCGAACGTCCAGAAGAAAACTAAGGTACAAACGTTACAAGAATTGACAAACGTAATGGAACATTTTCACTCGGCAGCCACTTTCTCCTTCAGCTCCCCTCCCCCCCAATAATTGACTTTCCAAACGCCACTGGCAGACTTATTTATTGTACTACTCGAAGCGAGACAGGATATCCATTTATATATATCTACAAAGGCTGCCAACATAATTCGATCCGGTTATCTTGACACCAGCTAAATATTTGACTCCTCGATGAAGAGACACATTTCACTAGATGAGCTTCCAGGTCCTCGCAAATACAATTACCCTGGAGACGGTCGACCGTTAGAACAATAAGTCTATCTTATCGTGCTACATACATATTTACAAGGCAGCCTGACGAACGTGGCCACCTCTCTTTGAATTTCTTCTCTGTTATCGTCCGGAGTCTTACACATCCTCGCACGCATTAAATAATTCAGGATAAAATCTTCCCAAGATTCGTCCTACCCGATTCCTCATATCTTTCGTCCTTCCAACTTTCTCTTGACTCCACGTATATGCATTAAGTCTTAAGCGACGCTACGTCCTGCGAATGTCTTACCGAGGACTACAGTAAGTTACCCCCACTTGGATATACTAGAGATCCTTCATAATGATCCTGCTGGTGGACATTGTTATCGTCATCCGGGTTACTCGTATCAATTAATTATTTATTTCTTTATCCTGGTACCTTGTGTTATCCTTATCGACGCTCTTCTTCATCGCGTTCGAGAAAGGGCGCGGAAAAAGACTTATGGAAGTCCTTTACGGGATTATGCTTTTTCTTTATCGTTTATCCACTTATCCTTATCGTTTCTAAAGAAGGGGGGGGGGGGATACCACGAGAGAGCCGCCTCTCGTATCAAGGTCAAAGGTCGGTAGTATTAGTATTTTTTTTTTGACCTGCCTAACGTGAACTCCGGACGATTGAGGCAAGAACTTGTCAACGAATATCGCGATGTCAGCGCTCATAAGATACGTCTGACTCAGAGCTCCTTGTCAATTTACATCTTCATTGTGACTACAGCAATTCGAAAATTGCGAATTGAGATATCGTTCACGATTTATGATTCGTTGACGATCAATATTGATGATTCGTCACAATTGTGGAAGATAAGTTTGACGTGGAAAAGAATCGGTTTGGCTTGTTTCTTCTTTTCACTCATTTTCGGCGATTTTTAATTTTAGACAGTAAAGGACAATTTTTTCAAATGTGCCACCGGCTCTTCCCTCATTTCCAATTGGTCTACTTGTACTTTTCCTCTTGTCGTATCCGCACTGAATCAGACTGTCGCACATTGAAAGTGAATTGTCCTGTACCATCAGAATCTTTCTCAAGAAGCGACCATCGAGAAAGATCTTTTCGTTCTAGAGCGAATGAATAATGATAATTAAAGGGAAATTAGAGGATAATGATAGGTTAGAGTGTTAAGATGTTCTCGGACCACAATCTCTTGCGAACCCTCGCCCGCTCGCGTCCCTACGTGTCCCTGAAAGTAAAAAAAAAAAAAAACATTGATAAATTTTCACATCAAAAATCGATTACCCTGCAGAACTTTATTAAGAAAAAAAAAAAAAAATCTTTATAGGTACCTTAAAGTAACTTTGTCCATGAGCATGGATAGCCGGCCGTCCGAATGATTAGCAGGAAGCAAAGCTTTCAGGACTTCCCGGACGAGGGCTTCGCTCATACCAGGTGACGTGCGTTCCGCAAGTTCAAAAGCGCCGCGAAGTTCGTCTATCGCACCGCCATTTTTCCCAAGTCCGCTGCCACCCTCGCCATTATTGTCCCTCGTCGTGTACTGATGCTTCCGTTGTAGCTGAAAAGCATACAGGATCCCTCGTGTTATCAGAACTGTATTGTATTATCGCACAAGAGGCTGTAACTGATAAGATCAATCGAGCAACGGCATTCAGTTGCGCACTTGATAAAGAGAAATGACGAATGGCGACTTGAAAGAATAAAAAATTTATCAGTTAATTAAATCGTCTATCACCTCTGAGAGAAGCGGTAGAATAACACCAGAGAGCGCCGCGCTTCGAGGATGCTTCAATTCCTGGGAACTTCTGGGTCTCTGCTTCTCTTCGGTAGCCCTGTGGTCGACCAGCGGTACCACCGGAACTTCCGGTTTGCTATTTCTCTTCTCCCGTGTATTATCCCTCTCTCGTTCTCTCTCTCGCTCCCGATCACGCTCCCTCTCCCTGGACTCTCTCTCGCGATCCCTTTCTCTACTCTCTTGAACGTCGCCGCGCCTCTCCTTGGCGGGAGCCCTCTGATTGGATTCCCTGCTAGAGTCACGGAATTCCCGACTCTCTCTGTTTTCACGGTTATCACGATTTTCACGGTTCTCGCGGTTCTCTCGAGTCTCCACCGGCGGCGGAGGTGCTGCCTCGTGCGGACGCGACTTAAATAAAGAAAACACAGGTTAATCATCGAACAGATCAATATAACAAGAAGAATAATTATATCTATAATCAATAACGAATTATTGATATCTCTGAAGAATTTAAGATCCCCTGATAATTATCGTTACACCATACCAGTCGATAATAACCAGGATATGAGAAACACGTTTCGTTTATTTATGACTGATGAAACGTTCAATTAGTTCGCCTGCGATTGGAAAACTTTGATACAAGACGTACGATACCTTTTGTATGTTTTTTTGCTCCCCATCAGAAAAAAAAACCCAGGTTACTTATCGACGTTGCACAAGGCCACAATTTCAAACTGGTAGTACAGTACTGATACAGTACAACAAGAGTACTAATAAGTTATAACGGTACAGTGCGAATGAACGTACCGGCGTGTGCTTAGACTGGCCTTCCCACAGTGAGTCCCTAGACTCTCTAGACTCCCTAGAGTCCCTGGAGTCGGTTCTATAATGATTTAAATTAGACTCCTTTGGCGGCGACCTGGAGGCTCCATTAGCATGTGGCTTGCTTTGCGACTGATTGTGATTAGATGATCTGTGATTAGGAGTGTGTGTTATGGTTAGCGATGATGGTTGATCATCCAATGGCAGCATTGGCAGAACTGACCCCTTAACACCATGTGGACCCTTCACTGTCATTATCCATGGTTCATCCATGTCACTATCCTGCTTGGACTCTTCCCTGAGGATCAAAATGAAAACCAGCATGTACACATATGTACAGAGATAAATTTTTTCAAATAAAATTTATCACGTGACACTCACGAGTCTGAATTTTCACTCTCCGTTTCAGATTCCTCGCTTCGTTGAGACTTCCACTTCTTGTACCTGTCGATGAGGTCGATGAGATACGAGTTCTTCTTGGCCTTCCTGATGAACTGGAACTTCAGCAAATCCTTGGCCGTCGGTCTCTGCGCAAGAGGATTATAAATGAGTGACATATCGACATGATGATCATCCCCGTAACAAACTCGGGTAACGAATATCCTGTCATGTCATTTCCGCCACGAGTCTCGTGCTTGATCGACCATGCGATTCCTATAAGGTCAATCAATACCGTCAACCCGTTCCGTATAAAATTACCCACAAAATCCTCAAGGCTAATCCACACAACGAATATTTATTTTCATTTACAATATCGAAACATCATTGCCAAGTCCACATAATGTACTCGTTGACAAAAGTTTCAGAGTCAATGAAAATATAGTAAGTATTATTTAAAAATAATTTTTTATCATTAACAAATATCGTATAATCAAAAGGGTTAATCGATATTTGATTGATTCAATTATCCTTGTGAATTTCGTTGGCTGGCGATTCGCTTTATTAATTGAGCGAATCCCCCCATTGGTTAGCGAAGGTACAACGTTAGTCAGTGTATTTAAAATGATTTAATATTATCGTTTCCTCTTCGTGCTCCAGAAACTTGTAAATGTTTACGAAGAACTCGTATCCCGCTGCTTCTGACAGGATATTGGAGACTCAAGTATCTCTAAAGAGACTCACGTTTTCCGGATCTTTGTTCAAGCAGGCCTCGACGAATTCCTTGAACTGTTTCGTGTAGTTTCCAGTCAACTGTGGCGGATTGTTCTTCGGTATAAGAAACAGCACTCTCATGGGATGTAGCTCGCTGTTTGGAGGTTCGCCCTTGGCAAGTTCGATCGCCGTGATTCCCAGCGACCAAATGTCAGCCTGACCACCAAAATAGAGAGTGCGTTATACGTAGAGCACAGCGTTAACAAGGCGTTAATGAAAACGTGACCGTACGTGATGTTACGGTCTCTGAAGTTGGTATAAGGAGAGGAAGTTTAATAAAAAAAAAAAAAAAAACAATTCAACGTCACTCCACTTCATGCACTTCCTTACAAAACTGTCTTTCTCTACCTTCGAATCGTAGGCTGACTGCTTAATGACTTCCGGCGCCATCCAAAATGGGGTACCGACGAAAGTGTTTCTCTTGCTTGTCGTGTTGGTCAACTGACCGGCCACACCGAAATCAGCCAACTTCACGTCGCCCATCTCGCTGAGAAGAACGTTGGCGGCTGAAACAAGTAAATAATATACAGGGTTAACGAATCAGTCGTTTATTAGGCAAATCGCGAGTACGTAGGTACTCGGTGATACAGTGTGGACCTACCTTTAATATCACGATGCAATTTACGCTCGCTGTGCAGGTAATCCAATCCCTTGAGGACTTCGCGCAGAATAACAGCAATGTGCATTTCTTCGAAGCTGCCGGCCTTCATGAGATCCAGGGCTGAGCCACCGCCCAGGTACTCCATGATGATCCATAGCTTTGTGCCCTGAAAGTAAATTCAAGAAAATCGAAATTAGATGAGAAATATTATTTTATGGATGATAAGAGACGTGTTATGGATAATCGAAGAAAAGATAGCAGACTGTTATTATTATTCAAATTGACAGAATAACCTCGAGTCTACGGTTGCACGTAAAGCGACAAGAACTTAACCTAAAAGTTTTCTTTCACGTGCCAATAGCAATATACATTAAGTTTAAAGAGTTCACTAAGAATAGATCATTGACAGTTCAGCTTTTTGCTTCTATGTAAAATTTATTCTATTCTTCGTTCTAGGCGTCACTTTGAAAACGGCGCCGACGCGCCATCTAGTGGGTCACGGGTGTAATTATAACTATCGGAGGACAACAGTAGCGACCATTCCCTACGGTACAGAAGGTTCAGCTGCGCGATGCGCCTGATGCTATCCAATAGATCACAATAATGGGATTGCCAGGCGATAGAGCGAGCGCGCGATATCGCTCGTTAATAATCCAACTGATTACCCGACGATCCGTGCAAGGCCGACGGAGATGTTGTTTAGCTTGTTTTGTCGTCTCTCGGTTGATTTGGGCGGATGAGCGAGGGAAAAAAAATAAATGTACAGAGAGTCGGTAAGGAGGATAAAAAAATTGTCAGTGAAAGAAAAATATAAAGGAAAAATACCTGCGTAAAGTTCAACGACGTATCGTGCTGGAAACTCATGAATTGAATGTAGCAGGGAAGGTCAAAGGTCGAGGAAAGATATTCTTGTCAAATCGGAGGATTCAAGGGTGCTTAGTATCACCGCAGGAACTTCTGCATTATCGCGGCACGGACGGTCTTGGAAACTGTACAAAGTCCTGAGAAGGCAATGCTCTTAGAGAAGAAAGGATGACAGAGTATACGGGGGGGGGGAGGGGAAGACCGTCTATTGGATTTCCTGGTTTAGGAAGTTAAGCCAGCTTCCTAGAGTGTGCGGCAGCAGAGTATAGGTTAGGTTGGTGTACCGATGTTGTAAGCTAGACATAATAGATCATTGATAAATTTAATTTCTAATTAGCGACTGTCGCCAATTTTCCAAGGACTACATAAACAGAATACGTCCTCGAGAACGTAGATATAATTTCAAGATAGAGGAATCTCTTGGTGCAATCTCATATACGGATTGCAGTGCTTACGGAACATTTTGTAGGGTTCTTATGTGCTAGGAAAATAAGGTTCGTTTCCAAAGTACAGATATTCATGAGGATGGGGTTTAAGGACCTTGGTGTGCCATAAAGTTATGTTATTTATTTAAAGCTTGCCAGGGGAAAGAAGCGTCCCGACGCTATCGACGTCGGTCGTTCATTCTTATGCAGATGTCGACGTGGGTGGCTCTCTTGTCACGAGGTCACTGAACCCATAGTCGTAAAGAAGAATTCTCATTTTAAGAAAAAAAAAAGCAGTTGCTCATTCTTATCCACTGGTCATTGAGAAATATTATTTGCCAGTAAAATCTATGGATTGGATAATAAAAGATTTTCAAATAATTATTTAGACGCGGAGAGTACCTTAAATGTTATATAGGGTGAGTAAATGGTCAGAGGAAAAATATGTCGCTCTAACGACTTCACGTCGCTCGGATCAGAGCGACATCATTCGACACGTTATTCGTTCCGAGTGCGACCGTTCAACGATTACTTCAAGGCTGACATCTAACAATGAGCGTTCCAGGAAGAAATCTGGAACTTCCAGCGTCTACGTCTTGGCCAATAGGCTTTTGCGACAAAAGGATGATGAAGGGAACTCTGGAACTGAGGAAACAACGTCCGGAGGCTTACGAAGTATGACAAGAGCACTCAGCCTCAAGCTTTTCCAACGACACGTTTAATTTTCCAAGAGACGACTTACCCGGTGAACCTATTTCCCTCAATTTCATGTCTTGTCTCCTCAGTGTGAACGAGGCTTTATAAATGAGAGCGAACGTCGCGTTCAGGATCTTCATTGAGCAGTACAAAAGTGACGCGACGCTTGATTCATTCCGTATCGCTCCCGCTAAACGTCAACAAACAACTAATCGCACTCGATTTCGAAACTAGACGCCAGGCGTTCTCAGTACGACGCTTTTTAATCAACACGTCTCTTTACAGAGTATCCTCAAGGTTCGTTAACCCTTTCGATAATAATTTTTATTTTCGTAACGCTCGCTTTGGTCGTCGATTTGACTCTAGCAGTACCGCGCATGCGCACTGCCGACGTAAACACCAGTAATGGACGCTCGCACGAAATTATTACCCCGGCAGGAATACCCGGTATGCTATGTGATTTGTTTTCTTGAAAATCGACCGAAGAACCAAAATGACATTTGAAATACTCCAAGTAGACGACTTGAAGTGACAAGAGAGGAGAAAAGACTTAATGAGCTGGACTGTTTTACGGTATTTATGAAATCATAAAATTTCCATGTTTTCCTCTTTTCGCCATGAAGTCCAAACGCTCGACTATGGGAGGAGTGAAAGCAGACGATTCCTCCGGCTGTCAATTAAGCGTAATTGCGACAAAAAAAAAACCAGTCCATGTTGTGTCGAGTCCCAGTCTATTCCCGGACCAAGTCGAATAAGAGGTCCGAGCCATTAGGAAATTGCTTGGCTAATAATAGCGCGTTGCCAGTTGCAACGTTACATAAAGTATAATGTAGTAAGCCGATGTATAGGTATTCATGTTCGGCGTTACTGGGTAGCTAAGCTGCTTTCGGAACGTAACAAATATTCTTTCACTGGACTTTCATACAGGGTGAACAATAAAAACGGGAGAGACGTATGTACAATTTATAACAACGATAATGGCCGTCTAATCCAGTGCAAGAGAAGTGACGAGTTAAACGGAGAAATTTCTCATGGGGGTCGATTAAAAGATTATTGTTTCCGGACGAGTACTCATTTCTCTTAATGAGTTCCAGCTAATCCTCTGCTCATTAGGTTTCACCCCGTATAGAGAGACGGTACGGTGCGGCATTAACAACGCGCAGTTTATGTTTCTAAATGACTGCCACGTGTCCCACGCTGAAAATGGTGTCTCGGCTATTTGTTTAATTGAAATATCGATTAAACGAGCAGGACCGTAATTCTCATGAAAATTCAAACAGTCTCAGGTATAATTGCACGATAAATTAGCATACAAAGCCAAGAAAAGTATCGGCAGACTTCAAAATTACAATCTCATCTGCAATTCGCTGCAGTACGGATATACACCAGGTATTTTTTTTTTTTTTCTTTTTTCTATCTGGACCAAATGACTGTCATCTCATCCTAATCACAGACTTCTTTGAATTCAATGCAAATTCAACCACACCTAATACGATGGTATCCATGAAAATTTCCATGAAGATACGAATTTTCAATCTTCTCTCCGGTCACGAGTCTCTCCATTTCGATCTCACAGTCACGTTTATGCAGGCCGCTGCAGTTTCCCAACAGATTTCTCTGCTGCATCTGTGCACAGCCGTCATTGCGTCACGGCAACGAGACTTTCGCGTTGTTACTCCGCATGCAACAAAACGTCACAGAATCCACAACGCGCAGAATCCTGGTCCACGAGAACAGGATGAAATTTTTCGGAATGCACAAAAGTTTGAATTTTTTTAAAACTCTTACTGTATTTTTTTTACGATTTTCAAAGTCGCTCGGCTCTGACTTTATCTCAAAATCAAATATCCCACTTTTCCGAATTCTCAATAAAATTTTTTTCCCTATTGATTCCCATCCTACTCCTATCCTTATCGCTCCCGTTTTCTGTTCACTGTACAAGGACCCTTTTCCCGTTCACTGTACAAGGATCCTTTTCCTGTTCATTCCGAGGCACCCTAAGGATCTCACCAAAGAAAGGACAGTAATGGTTCACGTCAATTAATTATACAATACAAATTAGAACTGAACTGAAGGGGAAACAAGGAAGGGATGAAAGATGAAATTATTATCCATGGACCCAGTTCCAGGGTACAGGAAAATTCAAAATGATTACCAATGCGCAATAGATCCTGAAATTTAATCTCCTTAAAAAAAGATTTTTATCTGAACAATGAACGTACAGTGAACCTCAACGATCATCGGGCCTGAGCCTTGGATCATTATCAAGTACAGAATATACAGTACTAAGAGGATCTCGAAAAAGATTTCGAACGAGAAATGAAAGTGATCAAACGATTGCGTAATTAATTAAAAAGGTAATTAAAAGTTTTTATGGAAAGTTTATAGCTTCGTACTATATTGCGCAATATTTGCGATTACAATTAATGTTTATACGAAGAAATATATTTTTGCCAATATTACTAGAGAAATCATTAGAAGTAAACGAAATTTAACTGGCAGATTATCGTAAAACCGATCAACCTTTTCGCTCCTTGTGAAATCAAAGATCGAGACGCGGATCGGTAAAGGATCGTGAAATCGTGTCGCATTTAAAAACTATCCCATAATCGCACGATCGACCTCGATGACTCTCCGTTACGTGAGCAAGGTATAGGTTAAAAAGCGATCGAAGCGTGACATTCGATTTCGGGAAAGATATCACAATATTTCATTGAAATATATATATATATACATATATGTATAGTATAGTACATTAATGACACCACGAATCTCCTCAAGACTGTTCTCGTAGATATAATGACTGGTTCCGGAAGTATCTACTCGAGTGTAGATATATTAAAGAGAGACGATTGAATTAACCGGAAGTATTAATAGAACAGATAGAAGGGTAAAGGTGAAACCGGAAATGGTGTCTAACAGAACGTAACGCCCTTCCCATCTTGAACCTGACGCTGCCTGGTGTACGTAAGGTACGACGCCATTTTGTACCACGCATCGCTGCCGATACGAAAATCACAGTGATCCAGGTAAAAATTGTGACATAAAGGCGTGTTCGGAAAAAGCGACCGAACGGCCCCGATGATAGACTATTTATAGTTAAGGTGTATAAAGGTACTCGCCTTGAGGTAGGAACCGTAGTACTTGGTGACGAAGGGACTGTCACATTGTGACAGCACCATAATCTCTTGCTGGATGTCCTCGATCTCATCTTCGGCTTCCTCGAGATCGATGATCTTTATGGCGACGACCTGTTGGGTTCTGTTGTCGATGCCTTTGAAGACCTCGCCGAAGCTGCCTTTGCCGATTCTTTCCTGTTTCGTGAATATCAGCTCGGGGTCTACTTTCTGCAATGAAAGAGAAAAGACAAAAATTTAATTAAAAAAAAAACATTTTTTTTTTATTTTAAATAAAAACCAATCCCGAGTTTTATCAAAGATCTTTATCCCGTGGGAAAAAAACGTACTAAGAGTTACGTAAGACTTTCCCCGATGCACTCTCGTCCTTCGGCCATTAATCGAATGCACTTATGCACCGCTGCAATGCAGTTCTCCTTGGCTCCTTTCTAACGGATGATACGTGCACCGAGAGGAGTCACGAGACAAAAGTGCAAATCGCTATGGTGCTGCTAATTAGGATCGACATCGAGTGTCAACGTGACGTTGGGCTTAGAAGTGACTGGCCTGGTCTATTGGAGGCATAGCTCGATGTACTGGGTGATCCATTAAAAAAAAAAGATAGCCGACCGAAAGTTACGTGAGCACGACTGCAGTCAGAGTGACTGAGAAATAAAATGAGACGGGGTACAAAGTTTGACTTAAAAAAAGATTTTTGTAATTTTTTTTTACAAAAAAATATTATTATTTTTGGACAACCCTGTAGATGAATATTGAAACAGACACGGACCTGCGCGCGACAAGGGACGACACGGACGCGCGTCGATTCGACATGCTAATATATTCGGTAAGCTCGTTCAAGTTGGGAGCCATTGAAATTCGGCGGGATATTTAAATATCCAAGGAAAGTGACACCCTCGTTCCTCGGGTGATATCGGAATCTGCAAAGCAGATCCACCCGATATATCAAACAGTCCCGATGCCGGTAGCCATGTTGAATTTTCATGAAATTCCTGACAATTAAATTTCATCCTGTGACTGGAATTGCGCGATCCGCTATTTTCCATGTACAGTCAAGGCGAATTTACATTCACGATAGCGTTCGCGTTGCCCAAAGGTTTTCGCGCTTCGCCAATCCGGCCACCCGTAAGGTAACCGAGTCGAGACTGAGTATAATCAGTCCTGAACTTTTTCCAGTAAAAGTAACGAAGGAACGAGGAACCCTTCATAATAAATTAAACTAGACGCAGAGATAAGGAACGCTGGAACACTTAATCCATGAATTAAATTACAGTCTCTAGGGACTCGTCGAACAATTCAATCTTTCAGTCACTTGACCTTTCAACCGTCCAATTACACCCCCCCGCCCCCGCCCTCGCCCCTATCACTCCACCAAGAACCGGTCCATCGGTACTTTTACACTATTTCACAAAATTTCACCTTTTTTTCATCGAATCTCCGAGATATTATTTTTTTTCACCAGTTTTCTCGTCGTTAACTATCTTTTAGCATAATTAACATAATTAGTAAAAAAATAATAAAAAAAAAATATTTATAAAAATCTCCGCGTGTCTATGAACTTTCGAAACTTCTTTCACTTTCGTGTTAAAGGTCAAACCTACTGGCTTCCTAGATTAGACGCATCCAGGTACTACATGTTTCAGTAGGCAGATAAATTTAGTCAAGAAATTCCTTAATTCATCAGTGGTAAGGATGTAGGTAGGTCTGCCTAATCCACGTAAGTATAATATATAGCTATACAGGATGCTATAGTCGGTTTGAGGTAAACGAGGTAAAGGACTATATATCACACACACGCACACAAACACAAATATATATATATATATATATATATATATATATATATATATATATACAGTACTAACCCCGAGTTACTGCACACTCGAAAATCTCAGGCATGCGAACTCGCGGCACAAATTATAATTAGTGAGTGTCAGCGACACAGAATCTCAAGTAAACGGCAGTGCCACTCGAGTAGGTCAAAGGTCGGTAGGAGGCTGAATAAGACGAGTGGCTAGGAGGCGCGGCCGCTTAACAAGGCTTCGTTGATATTGCTTAGCGAAAGGCGATAAGACCCATCCCTTAAAGTCTCCAGTGGGGTACCGGGGGGGGGGGGGGGGGGGTAGTAAAACAGAAAACAAGATGGTTGACATCGACTTGAAAGACCTGAGGAATATCTGAAAACTCCTCGAGAACTATCGAAAGAGCCTATTGTTGAGAAATTAAAAAAAAAAAAAAAAAGTACTGTGCCAGCTTAATTCTTGGAAAATAGGTATTTTAACGACGCTACGTAGCAGAGTCATTGTTAAAACCTATCAGGAACTATAGAACTCGTGGAAAACTATTGAAAACGTGTATTGTTGAAAAATTTTTGAGAAATTTCGGTGCCAACTTGACAAACGGGTAGCGGAAGGGGGGAAAGAAAAGGAGTGGAAGGATGACAACGTGGTTTCGCTTTTGGCTCGTGAGAAATTTCATATTTCACAGGAACGTGGTCTGGGAGGTATTGTGATAACGTAGAGATGGTATATATATATATATAGCCATATATACTATATATATATAGCTGCAAGTTATTATTGTTATTGATGTTTTTTTTTATATTGTTGGTAGCACGTACATATATATATGGTTCTAACTTTGGTAATGAGACTAATGTTGGCGCGCGGTATGCATAGGGATTGTTAGGTTAGGTTGGCAGGAGTGGAAGGACGGTTGCGTAAACGACGTAGCCCACGCGATTGAATGCAACGAGAGTCATCGGGCGGTTGCAGAGTTCAGCGGCCTTTTAATTTCACGGGGAGAAAGTGCATAGGTGAGCGAAGGAAGGAACTTTGGAATATTTATTAATTGGATTCCGAAGACGTATTAAATTACGTTGAGAGTTATTTCGAGCGTGGTATAGTTGCACGGTATAGATATATAGATCGCGGTAAGATCGATAGATTGACTATACCTTTCAGGACGGGGTTGTCTATTAATATCGCAC
Source organism: Calameuta pygmaea (assembly GCA_031762395.1). Taxonomy (NCBI): domain Eukaryota; kingdom Metazoa; phylum Arthropoda; class Insecta; order Hymenoptera; family Cephidae; genus Calameuta; species Calameuta pygmaea. Next base: position 313,914 of record JASANN010000080.1, on the reverse strand, counting down.
TGAGAAATTGCGCAAGTCAATTAAAGCGTCACAGTGTATATTTTTCGTAACGCGTATTACCAACGTTGGTACATAGGACTTTGGTTCACGTTCATTTATTAAGGTTGGTATAGAAATTTTTTTTTTTTTTTTTTTTTTTTTTTTTTTTTTTTACGTTACCTATGCATTTTCATTTTTGACCAGAGCAGTCTTCTGCCGGTGTGGCACGCATGAATATTCATTTAATTAAAAAGGAATAAAGGCGGATGCTCAATAATGGTCGTTGCGGCTATTTCTGGTGATTTTTTTTTTTCTTTTCTTCTTCTTTTATTTACCAGATGAAGGCTCTAGCGATATATGGCAGGGTGAAAATTGAACTTTTAATCTTTCATTAATTCTACGACTTTTTGCCCGTGGGGCCAATATTCCACCGCGGTGCCTGGTATTTTATTTCTAGGGATTTTTTTTTGTTCAGTGTCCACCTGCATACGACTGTCCCCACTGACCACGGTGGCAGCAGAACTGCGCAGAAATCTTTTTGGAATTCGCTGACGGTGACTCACGGGAATGTGTAAATTCAAGAATCCGGGTCCACAGCCCACGGGTCATGGACGACGAGGAAGACTCGGTCGAGTCCCTCAAGGCCTGTTTTATACATAAGGTTGGTATTTCACCCCAAGTTCTTGGCATCACTGGTAGTAATAAACGAGGGAGGACTCGAGCGCTTTAATTCGCGATTTAAGATTATAGCGGGTACTTTTGCTTTTTTTTTTCGTCCTCCGCCTTTGGATATCAAGTTAAGGCTACGCCGCTGGATTCTTGACGTTTCGACATTCTCAGTTGGCCAAGGAGTGGATGAAATTATTTGGAGCCAAGATATATGCTAATGACAACGTGTAAACGTGGATGGCTTACGTGGACACTGTTGCATTATGAAAAATTGCAACGGCGCATGCGCAGTTGAACATTACAGAAAGAACGAAGTACACTGGGAAAATCGATTTCGCTATTTTCTTGGATTCCGACCGAACCCATTGATTGTCGTTAGGTGGAAGGACGCGTGATTTAAGGATAAAATTAAAGGTTTCCCATGTGTTACGCTATGAGAAATTAATATTTCGAATTATCGTGACATGAGAAAGTAAGACCAAAAGACTTGTAGCGTGGCCGTTATTTGTCTATGTGATAAAAAAAAATGTACACAAAAAATCCAATATGGCTGCCACGTGAAAAATTGTAGTTTTAGAAATAACATTTATTTTTTCGCATTTTCAGGATACCCTGTATATTTATATATTAGAGTAAGTACAAGAGACCGAGAACCAGTGGAACAGCAGGATTCTGTACTTTACACTCTCAATGATCGTAGTATCATTCGCCTCTGGTAATATCCAATTTAAATGCAAATAAACGTATCTCGAAAGGAGGGCGAGATGGAAAAAGAGGAACTCCGAGAAAAAAAAAATAAAGAGTAGATCACTGCTCATTCATAGGGATATCGTGTACCGTTTAGTGGTTACAATCCGAGGAATTTTAAATGTCTGCCATCCCCTCCCCCGCGCCCCGCCTTATTCGCGAAGATAAAAGTCGGACATTTCAAAAAAAAAAAAAGAAAAGTAATCCCGAGCCATGCGATGTGGGACCATAGGTGGCACATATAACCACCACACATGTCTACGTAAGTGGGTAAACATAAAAAATAAAAAATAAACTGACAACATCTCGCCTGAGCGAATTCAAACTTCACGGTATATCACATATACCTACACTAAAGCAAGTATGTCCCAGGTATACGGCATTAGTCCAGCTTCACGTTTACAGTTCTGAAACCAGTCCTGTACCAGTTCCTGTTACACCGGTATTCCTCTAGTATACGAGATACACAGGAATCTGTAAAAAAATATTATCCCATTGTCGTACCCCCTCGGCGAACGGTGCGCGGCCATTTTGTAGTCCGCCGGTGTAATTTCTTTGTTAAATCATGAAAATGGGATTAAATGGTAAAAAATGGGGAATTCATAAGAACGAATACAACTTATAGTCGGTTCGGTGTAACTTTCACTGGGCAGGACAAGTTGGCAATAAAAGGGAAGTTATAGGTTAGGTTGGACGAGGAAAAAGGAAAATGTGCAACAAAAAAAAGTAAAACGACAAAGCATTTTTCGTTTGAGCTGTCCTCGCGTCCAGCCAAGGTCATTCCACTAGGTGAGTCCACTTGGGTCGCAGATGCCTGCAAGTCTGAGTCCAGTCTGAGGTCTGAGCTGCCATACGAGCCTGGTGCTAAACCAGACAAGAGAATCCGATAGTCTGTAATACGATGCCATCGAGTACTTTCTAACAGGCGAACTGAACTCCTGCTGGACAGAGGATGGTTTTCTTTTTTTTTTCTTTTTCAGTTACTCGAGGTCGTGGAACTTTTAGCGTTGAAATAAAGTCTTGTGGGATCAGGCAGATCCCTAGGGGATTATGTTCGAATGCAGTTTGCGGTTTAAAGTTGTGGTATGAAATTGACCGATTCAATTTTCAATTTTATTTACCCGTAACGACGCTCGGTTAGGTTCGGCACAACTCGGCGAACATCGGCTAGTTGAAACGGAATGGTAAACGGGACTACGTGCGCGGAGAAAAGTTACTGGAATATCTGTAACGATGTTACATGTAAATTCTAGGGACTTTTTTTTTTAAAGGTTCAAAACCAGACAAATTCAATTCTCGTCGAGAGTATTTCGATTTGAACTTTTAAGTGAATTGGGAAATCGGTTATGCGCTGTTGAGGTTAGCTCTTTTTTTTTTTTTAAGATAAAGTTACTAACTATCACAGTTGAATAACCTGGTTCTAGTGACAATGCGTTTTAACGGTCTGCGTGGATGTACAGGGTGACACGATTTTTTTCTTTTCTTTTTTTTGTGGTTTTTCTATCCTGTCGATTCTCTGTAGTCCATTATCGTACGGACACCCGGTATATTCTAACGCCAAGCCTTTCTAGACCTCTAAGCCTTATACGTTATTCCGCAGCGCGCTTTTCTAGATACTCACGGCGCATAAACGGCGTCTTTCTCGTACCGTTAATGCTTAACTTCGTGGCCGAATGTGCTTTGGATTATTTATGTAGGCAGCAAAGGAGTGGCGGGACGCGATTAATACTCATTAATTATACTGGGTGTCGGCGAAGGACGCGACGATGAGTAAGACACATTCTTATGGCCCATAGTCAAACTGAAGAGAAAAAAAAAATGGTAATAGTAAAAAAAGTTGAATAGTGTTATCGTGAAAACAATGAAAAAAAAAGAAACAATCTCGAAAAAAAAATTGGTCATTATGGAATTCCGCGATATACATATATACATCGATACATAAAACCGAGCAAATAACACGCATGAGTCAGTCGAGCGACTCTTGGAATTTCAGAGTGAATAAATCGATAAGAGAAAAAAAAGAGGAACGAAAGGAAAATAAAAGGAAAAAGATTTCAAGTGAAAATTTTTTATCGTCACGAGATGCTGTTAGCGCGCGATAACGTAAAACGCCGGAATGAATGTTTTGGCAAATGTTTTTAAGCCCCACGCACAACTCGGCGACAGTATGGGTACCGGCATTATTATTCCCAACGCTCGCGTCGTAATTTGTTTTACGATTTTCAATTTACGCCACGCACTATGGACTTTACTATATATACGCGTGTATACATATATATATATCCTTAAGGCGGATATCTATTTCTTTCAACATATTGGTGAGACGTTCGCGAATTTTTATCTGATAAGTCATTCGATAAGCACCACTAGTTCACTCATATGACACATGAATAACTGTTTAAGATATTTATCAAAATTTTCATATATCCTGTAGGCATTTTTTTTCCAATTTACTAAGTTCAGGAAAAACTCACCGATGGCGCTGCACTTCGATGGGTTCCACTTCGCGTATTCGGCAACGAAGCACTTTTGGGGTTATTCGCCAGAGGCCTCTGACTTTCGCGTCTTGAAGGCGGCGGTGGCGGCGGTGGGTGCGACAGGGGTCGACCGGCACTTCTTTGATTCTGAGAATGATACTGACCCCCGGACCAGGGTTGACGAGACAGATAGCCGACATATCCGCCGGAAATGAATTGCGCCGAGCCGTTCAGGTGGGGCGGTGCCATTACGGCCGTTTGTTGCGTTTGCGTACCGTTACGCATTTTCTTTTTTTTTTCTTTAAGCTTCTATCGGCGGTTCAAATTTCCCGCCTTTCTTTTTTTATCCCTGTTATAACCTCCGTACAGTCCACTATGAGATTCCACGACGTTCGTACACTCCGGACATTTTTTTTTAGATCAGACTGTCCCCTTCACGACCCCCGACACATTCTTCGAGGATTTTCACTCTGTTGCTGCTCTTTTTTTTTTAATTTCTTTTACCACACGGATTTTCTTCTTACTTTCACTTCTGGTAAAAATTTTTCTTTTTTTATCTCACGGACCCTTCGGGCAACGAGACTTGGGGGGCGAAACTTGGACGATCGAAGGAATGGAAGTCGAGACTTATAATTTTCAAAATTTTCAACACGTTTTTTGTTTTTTTATGAAAAAGCAAAATTATCTATATAAACGATTTACGCGCGACTCTTATCTAATCGTGAAATACACTTTTATGAAATTCCTTTCTAATCCGATCGATTTTCAGAATTGATCTACTCGACGTGGCGTAGGATTTTGGAAAATAAAAAAAAATCGTTTCACGTTTCCTCACGGACAATTGACGTCTGTCTAAGAATCTGCCTTTTCACGCCTATGGACTTGCGCTGTTTTTATTATCGCACGGGCTTATCATAGCCGTTTATCTCGGATGAGTTTCACTTGACCAATCACGCAGAGATGACATCAAGAAAACTACAGTATTTACCAGTAATGTAAAATCAGATATAACCTTAAAGTGTCATAGATCACAGCACGGTAAGATGATCGATCGATCGACATGATAATTCGTATCGATTCGAATCTAACGACTTGCAAACGGCGTAACGTTGAGGGGTTGAAAAATTCCGTGAAATCAATGATAAATCAAAAAGGGCCTGTGCTGTATCTAATGTCGTCGATTAAAATTAAAATCACAGTCATCAATTTTTTTTTTCGAAAATTATCGAAATTTCTTAATGAACATTATATATATATATATATATAAAGTCCAATGTGACGTCCTAGATCTTCTCGGTTCATCCATGAAAAAGAAGGATGAATCGGTCACGCCATTACATGACAATCTCCAGGCTATCGACCCAATCGAAAAAGTGTATCGATTATAAGAAAAGGGAAGAGACGAACGTGATAGAATAAGAAGGAAAAAAAAAAAAAAAAATTAGCCAATAAGACAGATTCGCAAAATCATCCAAAGCGTTACGTTAGGTAATTACGAAAGCGTGATAGGTCCTAGTGATTATTGAGTAATTTCCTTGCTTCGATTTGTTATCGATAGAAAATATATCGAAAAAATTTATTATCGATCAGATTCGATTAAATTTGAAAAAAAAAATTTTTTTTTAGCTACGATAAGGATTAAGAGAGTGTCGTCTGTCTCGTCGAGTTACTTTCTCTACGGATAAGAGAAGTTACGATAAAACTGGAGCAAAAGACAGGATCACGATAGGACGCAATGGCGGGCAACTTCGTGTTTCTCGGGTCGTGGCTTCTTCCGGGACTTGGTGTAAAAAGCTAAAAATAAAAGACACGAAGCGAAACCACCGCTGGAGGCGGAAAAAGCGTTTCGTGACTTTTTGTCTTTCTTTTATTTTTTTTTTTTTTTCTAATACCACGTGGTACGAAAGACTGAGTTGAGGTTCTATATATATATATATATATATATATATAGACTCCTAGTAATGGGTATAAGAATGACTGACGAAGCTTGTCAGAAGGAAAAAAAAAACGGTTGCGGTCGCAGATCAAATCGTTGGAGGCAATTTCACGGGTTTAGAGAAATTTGGCGTTTTGACTGACGCTAACGGAACGTCGGAATAACGGTAAGAGGGGTTTCTTTATTTTTCTTATCTTATGTATCTTTCTTCCCTTTCTTCTTGTAGATTGAAGGAGGAACGGCCATTGGGATTCTATTGCGCGCGAAAACCGATATCGAAGTTTGGCGCGTGTCATGAATTCTTTTTTTGGGTTACTATGACGATCGCGTAGAAATTTTGCCGGGATGGCCGAAACCATTTTCTGGATACAAAAAAAAAATAATATGAAGGTAACATGTTCCCGGAATATTTTGGTGTAACTTTTTTTTTTTTTTTTATTATCGCGTATAGCGACGCGTTATAGTTTGAGGGTTTTTTTTTCTTTCGATTTTCATGGTACTCTTAAGATTTGATAAAAATGATAAGCAGCGATATCCGATCGATCTGAGTGGTTGATTGGACGACTTTGTAGAATCAAAGAAGAATTTTGGATTTTTTATAAGACGATTGATCGATGATCGATAAACGATCGATCCGCGTGATACGATATTCGTCTTACGTGAGATATCTGTGTGTGTATATATATATATATCCAAATTTGTGTATACTGAAAAAATTTGTTTATGACAATGACGCTTGATTGCGAGATCAAAATAATTTTGATTTGCAAAAAAAAATGATGAAATATCAGGAGGAGTGTAAAAAATGGAAAATCGATGTATCAAAAAACAAATCATCGAAAATTTAATACAAAGACAAAAGAGCTTTTCGATTAATCATAAAACAAGAGTGACATAATGACTATAGCAAAATTGGTTAACGCCGTTTTACCTAATTGGTACATACCGTTAATTGCGGCATAGTCGAGAGTGAAAAATCATTAGCAACAAGTATGAAGCCATTAAGCGCGTTGACAGATACAATGCAATTGTGAAAGTAAAAATTACCCAGGTACGGAATTTCGAGTGCACAATTAATTTCTCGAAGTGTAACGAAACCCACGTAAGGTGAACGTTCGAAAGGTCAGAAGGATGAATAATTTCGCAAAGCGAGCAAAGTTTCGTCCGCCTAACTTCGCGTCGACTCTCGTTTTCCATTTCCGTGTCGCAAGTCGTCGGAGCACGAATCGGAGAAAACGTGGGAAAATTGCCATTAGCCAAACATAACCTAAAGCCACGGGTCAGGACCCGTCTCGAAATACAGACAGTTATATAAGGGAATAATAAAAACAAAGTCCCCCCTCCTTCAAAAAAATCAAAAAATTCGAAAATTAAAAATATTTTTCAAAAAAGAAAATAGAATAACGCGCGTCCGCCATGTTCTTAATATACTAACGTCCTGTGCGCATGCGCCAGATTGTTTACTAGCGTTGCCATGGTTTTCGCCATAGAAACAAACAAATCACGTAGTCGATCGATGGCGGGAGAAATTGAAGTAGTCTTTAAACGAACTTTAATTGTTAATCGTATCGCGTAAGCGGATACGAGAGCTACTTTAGGTCGTAGGTAACAGTGTGACGGTACCTTAACGCGCAGCTTGTATTTTAATGCCCAGGAGTAACTGTATATACGTATATATATGCACAATGGTCAGAAAAATATAGGAAGAGCGGTGCCTAACAATCCGGGAAATTCGTCTCGGCTTTACCTCTAAGTTTCTTATGGGTGGTAACCCTGTGCAACGCGTTTCGAAGTACCAGGGATGAAAGTCCCTAGGTATATATTTATCTATTGGACAATGGAATATTACCAGGGAATTCAGGCACGGAATGGGCACGGGTCTCGGCCGAGTACTTCAAGTAGGTACTTGACGTGGTGGGTCAGACAAGGCAGTACACGTGATGTGTAAACTGCAGTGAGTAGTAACGGATAATAAAATCGTCAGACAGTATAATATACATATATGCATACGCCAGATGTTACTACTGATATGTAAATACAGAAACAGAGTAAATATTTTCTAGGGAATTATCGTTGAATAAAAGATGAGTTAACAAGAGACGCTGATAGTCCAAGTTGATAAATACAAAAATTCCCTAGAAATAAGCAAAAGACTGTTTAGAGTCTGAAAAATGAATCGGGTAACGTTAATTTTGTTGTGTTCTAATTTATATAACGTCCCGGTCAAAGTATCCTGTTTTTTTTTCTGTCTTTCTCCCTGTCAAGTGAAAGTGAACGAGCGAACACGCTGGATACAGACAGTATAGACTTGGTATTGCAGTTGAAGCGGAGAAACACGTTCCACGGAAGTCAATTAGCGCGGAGTGATTTTTTTGTTTTTGTTTTTTTCAAAAATCTCCGACAGATTAAAAACCCAAAGTTTCGAAATATACGTAACCAGGAAAGTGATGTGTCAAAATAAAAAATTGTTCTCCAGCCGCAAGTCTTCAAATACCTGAAAATTCAATCTGACAGCTGTCAAGTGAAAAGAGTCATATTAAAGCCAGACACAGATCTATTAAACCAGCGCGACTTTTACGAGTAACAATTATTTCCAGCAGCCAAAGAACCTACACAGCCTCAACCTCCATTCTCCTTACGACACACGGTATATATACGTATGTGGAATCACCCACCGTCCACTCCACATACGATAGTTTTATGCTCTATATATCTTGGCCACAACTAGGATTAACCTACCGTGCCAAAAAAAAAAAAAACACTAGCTTACTCTATCGAAGTGCACAAAATCTCGCTAATCAATGATCATCGATCACCAAACACATCGGCAGATCGATCACTGGATTTTAATAATAATAAAAAAATTTCCCTGAAATTCACCAGACACACACAAAAAACACCTTAACGACGCGGTTTGATCTACGCGCATAGATCATTCGACACTGTGGGATCCATGGGATCGATATATGTTCACTTTGGATCATCCAACGTACGTTTACTCCTATGGGCCGCCTATATAAAATTCCACGCTCTGATTGATCCTGGCCCAATGCTCATGTGTCTGCTTCCTTAATTTGCCAGCCGCACTGATCACTCACGTGCGCGTCGAAAAACCCATAAAGTCCAAACAGTCGCATTTCCCGTATCGAGGGATTCGAAAAGCGCGCGGATCTGTCGGATATTCTCCGCGGCCGGATCGTAACTGACACGAGGTGGCGGAGTCGCGCGAAGAAAGGTACGTCGAGTCGAGTCGAGTCGAGTCGAGTCGAGTCGAGTCGAGTCGAGTCGAGTCGAGTCGAGTCGAGTCGAGTCGAGTTCGAGTCTAGCCAGAGGTTCTTCGTGGGACTGCGAAGCGTCGAAGTGGGGACTGGGCTGAGGGTCATGAAAAATAAAGACACCGAGTATATACGTAATGCCTTATGTATACCAGGCGCCAGGTCCTCGATAGAGACAAACGCGTTAACTTACCGTACACATGTAAATGCATAATTAAGATATCATTAAATCGATTAAAAAAAAAGCCAATATACATGGACTCGCGGTATTTTGAGAAATATCAAAAATGGTCAAAATTAAAAAAAAATTCATAGTACGAAACTTTTCAACGGAAAAGTAGCTTCTTTGTGTTCGTTACACTAATTAGAAAAAGCATGTAATTAATTAATTTTTTAATTAAAGATATTTTCCACTCGTGTATCTTCGATATATGCAAGCGAAAAAAAAAGTATCGTAATTTATTACGTAATTCGTGTAGAAAATTATAACGCGTGTCTGGCGAAATTATGAAGCGTATCTGAACGCTGGTTACTGCAATTTTTGTTATCGTGACTTTTGCGTCACCCTATGTAGCTATCGTCGGGATTGAAAATTAACTTGCTGAAATATTCGTAACTTGTATTTTTTTTTTGTGCCTGGAAAATTCAATTGGAAGACGATTCGCTGCACGGATTAACGGGCCTTAAAACCGGAAGTCGCTATTGTCTATTGGCTCATTGTTCGAATTCTACGCTCGAGCGACGCTCAGGGACAGACGCGGTCGGACATTGTTTGTTTTGACGTGCTTGCGTTCCGTCGCTCCTTTTAACGCGATTCTCCCGATCCCCGCGCATTTCGCTATAACGTAAAGGGCAATGGGAGACACTTGGACGATACGATCTGCCCTTAATACGATTGTTCAATACTTTTCACGTATCTCTTACGATCCTCCTATGAAACGTCGATAAGGCTGATAAGCGCGAGGGAGAAAGTTTTGTTCGGTTAGGAAAGATACGTATATTGCGTCAGGGATAAAATTTGTAGAAAAACAAAAAAAGAGGCAAAGTTGGCTGATTTCGTCCTTGACCACCCGATATAACAGGGTAGCAAGAAAGAGGGATGAAAAAAGTGCAGAAAAGATTTTTTTGGGGAAAAAATGACGGGGAGGACGTGAGAGGGAAAGGGGGGTCGTACAATGTAAATAAAATCGATAAAATTAAAATTATTTGCAATTATCGATTTTTTTTTGGTTTGATTTCGACCAAAATTGAACACGCAATTTTTCTTCGTCCTTGCGTCAACTTAGGGATTTTGAAGATTTTTGGATTTCGGAAATTTTATACGTACGACAACGAGATCGCTGAATTATAAAGAAATTCAGGGGTTAGAACCGATAATCGATCGATCGGTGATATCGATCAGGAGTTTCGATAGTTCTGTGAAGTTTTTTTCTTAGCGACCTTCGTCCGTCACGGCTAATTATTTGACTCGAGCACGATGCGTCATACGTGCGTACGTCGAGCTTAATAAAACTGTGATAAGAGCAGAGCAAAATATTCGTATCAAATTTACTTAATGCGTATGACGAAAGACTGAATTGAGTCACCCTGTGCTATTCAATAAGAGATAACGAATTACGTACGAACTGATTAGAATCGAATCGACAATCAACGCGAAATCAGAGTCGAGTCATTAAAAAAAAAAAAAATCCATAATCAAAATTTACATTTTTATATTTATTCGTAAAAAATACCCAAAAAATCCTCATTTTCGATAAAAATTCTAGCAGAGATTGTCCCGCGAGTGATTTCGTACTAGTCGTAGCAGAGTTACCAAAATTAAAAAAAAATTCTTTTAAAAAAAATATCAGCAAGTCCCGACCCTACCCTTTGACCCTGACGCGTCTTAGCGACCCCAAACTTTAAATGACCCGTTCGCCAACTTGACAGGTCATTAAATCTTATCGCACTGAACTCAGGCAGCACAGAAGCTGCGTCAGGACCGATGAATCGAAAGTACGCAGGTACATTCGATCCCATAAATATTAATGAATCAAGCGTAAGGTCGATTTTCATTATCAAAAATTACTAATACAATATCTCGCGCTACATATAACCCGTGTCGATTAAATAAATATAGCGGCCGATCTTATCCGTCCAATCCGCCTGGAGAGTCGCTCGCGTTTCGCAATTCCAGAACTTAAAATGTCGTTGCACAACCTTGCTGGCCGCGCGCAGCTGACAATGGCGCAAAGTTAGTACAGCGAAGTGAAAGGCAGCAGCAGCAGCTACAGAGCACCGGGTAGATATCGTAAGGGACGTCAGAGACACAATCGGTTGGTCAACTAGGCAGTTATGCGGTCGTACGAGTATATATATATATATATATACACACACACACACATATATATATATATACATATACACAGAGACTGAAGGTAAGAGTGGCAGTTTACATAAAGAAAGAAAAAAAAAATGAAGTAAGAGAGAACGATGGAAAAGCTTGTAAGGAAGACGAGGAAGAAATATAGCTATAGCCATTTCAAATATATATATATATATATATATATGAACTGTACTAATGTGAATAGATGTCAAACAAGAGTGCAAAAATAGAAACGTGTCTCTTGTCTGATAGTACCGGAGTAGCAAATTTTTTGATTTTTCAAAAAAAAAAAAATATCGTTCTCTAAGCTTTCCTATTGGTCCAATTCGAAAGTCCCATAGTCTCTAGTAAATCTCCAGTGCGTCCCGTAATTTGCACTTGAGATTTAAAAAAAAAATTTAAGGTAAGCAAGTAGTAAGTGGTGCCTCTACGCGTCATTTTTTTGAATTTTTCCAAAAACTATCGTTTGCTAAACTTTCCTATCAGTCCCACTCGAAAGAGTATAGTCCCTAGTATAGATATATCGAGTCCCAATAAGCATTTCCTATTACGTATCTGCATCCTGAATGAATCGTCACACAGCGACGTGTACCTGTACGTTGTAAAATAAAGTTTTGAGGCGAAATGATTCTCCGTGCGTCGTGGTTTAAAAAAAAAAAAGAAAAAAAAATTTGACAAAATTTTGGCTCACCAATCAGCTGATCATTTACCATTAAAAAATGACATTTATAAAAATGAGATATCAACTTCGCGTTCCACTAACCTATATACAAAAATATACTGAAAGAGTAACGAATCGTAAATTTTAACGAACTTCATTATTGCTCGTGGTTTTGAAAAATATTTTTGACCAAATCCAAAAAAAATTTCTCAAGAAACCAGGCGGTACTTTCTCGTCTAGGCCATCCGTATCGTTCAGTGCAGGCAGGCATGAGATGCTGTAGTCACGTTTTGTTCCATATGCCGAACACATGAGGTTGGCAATTTTTATAAATGCCTTTTTTTTTTTTTTTGGAAAACGACCAAAACTATTGTTAAAGATCATCCGAAACTATGGAATTCGGCTTGATGCAAAAGGAGCTGGGAATTTATTTTGAGAAGCCATCGCGTCAGATTTCGAAATGACATATCGGCTATGTTAATACCAAAAGCGGTTGATATTAAAAGCCATAACGAAGATACCAGCAGAAAATGTCGCAATGACATTTGAGAAGATCCAGCGACGTCTAGTGTTAATATGTAACATAAATTATTTGCAATATCGCGAAATATTGTGTAATTCGCAACAAATGTTTCTTGTACCATACCAACGGATAGTATATATATATATATGATAAACGTGAGGCTTGTAAATTTTTTATTCATCCTTTCAACCTGCAGCAGCACTTTCCCTGCCTTTCCACTCGATTCCCACGGGATACGTAATCAAGCCAAAATTCCCACAGGGTCTGATTAATAATTCCGAGGACTCGAATTCCCTCGCAAAATACGATCCATACCCTGTGTCAATTTTCAAACGGCACATACCTGCCGTATTGGCAATCCTTAACTGCACGATTTTTCACCATTTTGAACACAGGGTTGGTCCCCTTCGTAATCTCCAGAAAAAAAAAAATCCGACATAAAAATCATACAACAGTCCAGACACATCGCACGGAATATTTCGTTCATAAATAACGAATTGAGAACGCGCCCAGTCGTTAGTAAATACTGGATGACGTGGGGGGGTGAATTCGCGCGGAATACGAATAACTGGGTTTCACGTAGCAGGAGACTTGCCAAATTCTGCATTATCGCATTTCCGCCCCCCCCCCTTCCTCCCCCACCGTCAGATCGAATTTCCCTTTTTCGAAAAAAAGCACCGAGAATGGGCGTGGCGAACGACGCGAAGATCAAAAATTAAAAAAAAAAATTGTTGAAAAAAATTGTCGCGGCCTATAGATGCGACAGGTCGTATGTAAGATCTGCAGGTAGTTAACGCTCGCTGCCTGTACCTACAGTCCTTTTCACCTATACGAGGAAGGAGCTTACGGCAGGTCACCGTTTACAACGGTTCTCTCTATAAGGCCATTACGAGGGGGACCATCGGAGAGAGGATGAGTTTTGCCCTGCGGAACTTCCTGCTTTGTGCACTCCCGGTATATACGGATGCATTAATGGCCATGAGCGTTTAATGGTGTAACTCTTGCTATAGATTATAAACCAGTAAAACGTGTATCAGTCCGACGGTAAACAGGCGAGCCACCGTGTCAAAGTTCATTTAACGTCAAACGACTGATGATCTTGAAAGCAGGTATGGAATTAATTGGACACCCGTTATAAAGCACACGGAACGCAGCCCCGTAGTGAAAATCGAAAGAAACGCTTTTAAAGAAGTGAACCTGTACTCGACGTCCTGAGAATCTTGAACCAGATTCAAATAATCTAGTACACCCTGTATAAGCGCCTACAGGGTTCTTCAGATTAAACTTACCGACCGAAGGTAAGTCGGTCCTTTGGATTTCTATGGCAAAGCTCAGCTATCGGTCCACGTGCGTCTCTACTGAATCACCCTGTACGCCTGTGAACCGTGTTTAATTTTACCACGTGAAATCGTTAAGAAACTTGACCGAGCTTTATCGCAGCACCCTGGAGGGGGGCAAGGAGCTCGAAGAGCTTTTCAGCCCCCCCCCCCCACCCCCACGAGTGCAACGGACTTTTAACGAAGCTAAATATAAATTATGTGCTTCATTAATGACGTAACGCTTACGTCATCGGAGGGACGATCGTCATGGTAAATATATATATATGTAATAACCCAAAAAACTCCCTACCTGGTAAATCCTAGTCGAAATTCTTCACGATTATGGATTCTTCCTATTTTCCCTCTCTGTCTCTCTTTTATTTTTCAAAACCACCCTCTTCGCTCGTATCTTCCGAAAAATCCATTTTCACCCCTTGGAATCTTCTTAGATAAAAATAGTGACGCAGATCTGCGTAAGAACACAGCGCTGATTGGAGATCCAATGTATATTGGGAGGGGCGCGCGCGCGAATCGTTTTTCGAGGGTGAAAAGAGGACGTAGAAAATCGTGCCGGTCGATAAGGCCACAACCTACCTTACCGAGCGCGACCTCCTTCGTTACACTTTAAAACGGGAAAGGACCTTCGTGCTTGGCTGACTGATACGTATAACCACCCTCGCGTGCGAGGGTGCAGTATCGCAAGGGTAGAAAAGTTCTCAAGACTCCAAGTATTTTTTTTTTCTTCCCTCAAAACATATCCAACCCCCAGAGTCTTGGCGCATAAGGGAGGCTTCAAAGAGTGATTTAATTATCGCAGGGTGAATTTCCAAGTGGCGAATTCGTCGTCGTCGTCATTACCCCGGTAATGAGATCCTGCAATATTTTCCACAAATTGACCGATGACACAATCCATTCGGCTGCGTTCACACCGAACGAATCTTCATGACTTATATCTGCGTTGAAAATTAAAAAAGAATTTTTTAATAACAAAATATCCTCCCCCCCCCCCACCCCCCTTTCAACTTACACGTACGTCTATCGGCGACGTACAATTTCAGCCATAGATACACTGTCGGGAACGACTTTAATTCAGTCGCTAATTAACTCCTTTGCGTGCGCCCCTTTATAGTCGGTGGGTTATCGGTATCAATGGTACAAAGGACTTAATCCCGCCAGTTCATTTGCATCCGCTCCCTTCGAGAGCAGATCTCCGACTGACGGAACGTATAAGCGTCCTTAGGTCTCTCGGTCCCGATAAACGTAATTGACTCATATATTCCAAGAGCGCAATATATATATATACACTACGTAAAGTCCAAAGAGACTCTTTATCTCCCATACAAAAGAACGGAGCCGCTGATTGGCTCCTCGAACGATATAGGTTAGAATCCATATAAAAAAAAAAGCCAGGATTTGAATATTTATACCGATTTTCACTCCGTCATAGAGAAATCCTTGATGCAAATCTAGAATACAGAGAAGAGAGAGAAGAGAGAATTACGTAACAATGGGCTCTCCCCTCCCCGGGTACTCTTGGCCGAAGTGGAATTCGCTTGGAAAATTCTGAGGAACGTTTCAAGCACCTGACGGAGCAAAATCGTAATAAACTCAAGTCTGGCTCCGGCGCAGGGTTCTATCGCGAAAGGAAGAATGGGGCTCAAGCCGCGTTCACATAGGTAATATAGATACGATTCGACGAGCTTCTGTCAGCGAAATGTCGCCGAGGCGTCATTCCTTTGTCGTCGTGACGACGCCGGGGGTTCGGGTGGGGGCTGGAGAAAATTTTAATACAAATTTGAAAATTTCGCAAAAATCTTCTAGACGATCGATCGGCAATCGGTTCGACTGAAATTGATTTGCAAAAATGGCAAATTTTACGGTAAAAATAGAAATCAGCCTTGAGGGTTAGCGCGACCGTCTCGCGACGTCCCGTTCGACCGTATCGATTTGAGTCACGTTTCGCAATACCGATTGCAGAAATCGATATACCGATATTGTTTTACCAGGTTGGCAATTATCGCTCCGGGACGATACACGAAGTGAAATGCAAATTCGACAAGGACGTCGGAAACGTCTGTTCCGGCTAACTGTAAGTCGATCGGTAAGCGCAACAGGTGCGCCGCGAAAGATAAAATCGAAAACGTCTTTGGGTTCGTGATAAGAGATAAAGTTGCAGTTTTTTTTGCACGTCTTAACAAACGCAACGGAACGATCGCCCGATGACGTGACGCGTGCCGGGTTAAGGTGAAAATGCATTTAAAAAAGAAAATCGAAACCCTCGATCGGTACTCACCGATTTGTTGCCGACAGCCTCGTTCAGGTTGTTCACGTTGTTGTTGATGCGATTGTTGTTATTAATATTTTGACTGGCACCGGTGTTGCCGTTGTTGTTCCCGTGATTCCCGTTGCCGCTGTGCTTGTTGTGCTTATGCAAGATCATGGCGGCGAACATCTTGGCACCGACGTTCCTTTTACCGAGTGGCCGTCGGGACGCCTCTCCGCGTATATTGTCTTTCGGGGATGCACCCTGGCTACTCGCCAGTTCACCTCATAACTCGCGCTAGCACCGCGAGCAGATCGATATGTAGATATTTCGGATAAGAAGCTATACGTGGAGGACACGTGAATCAGCCAATAAAGGAGCGTTCACACGGGTACGCGAAGAAATTTGCGACTGCAGGGACGAGGGAATGAAAAAAAAATTATCATCAACAGCAAAAACGGAAAATTCGACAACCGACAGCGTTTTTCGGAAATTGATTTTGAATTTTCGAAACGATCGGAGCAAATCTCACACACTGGGCGCACATGTGTAAAATTAAGATTTATGTATACCGATATGTATATATATATATATATATATATGCTCCCGTACATACAGAATGTCTACTCGTACTCGCCTAAAGAAAAAAAAAAAAATTCAAAAATTCATAAAGCTACCATCACACCAACGTAAGTGAATCCAGGCGTGAAAATCTCGAGTGCTTAATTGGAGCAATTAACGCGCATCGCAGAGAGGTTAGCGTACACGCAAGGGCATAAAAGCCGATTATAATTAATTAATCGAAGATAATTATTAATTCGTGCACGAAGACAGGCTAATCACGCACGATTAATAAATTAATCCATCAGACGCAAATGATCGAGTGCCAAGCATCGGGATTTCAATAAAATTTTTAATTAACCCCCTCGAGACTCACGTCAGCGCGTTCTCCTAGTACCACGATGCAACTTTAATAAAAAAAAAAATTCCCTAGAAAGGAAAAAAAAAATTTTTTCCACACGTCATCAACCAGGATCCTCTTTAATGAAGTTCAACGCACTCTACGCTGATTTTTCTCCAACCCATATCCACATGGACCAATCCGATTCCCTGGATGCCCCAGCGACCTGGTCCCGGTCATCCGACCGGGTAATGAATTATAATTAAGCTCCCCGGTATACAGTTGCCCACCTTGTATCCACAGTAACCACCCATAACGTAGATCCGTATATACGTTAAGCCACTAACGTTATGTGTATACCTATAGAGATAAACGTGAAGTTCGCCTACAAGAAACGTTACTTGGTTACTCGGCTACTTGGCACCGCGTACGATATACGGGGTGGGTCACTAAAAATAATCACCGTCAAGACACGCGAGGCAACAGGGGCAAAGTAGAAAAATCCATAACCCGTACGACGTAACTATACCGTACGCGGCGGCATTTATCGTCGGGTCGAACATACGTGCACACCCGTTACATACGTACAGCGCACGTAGGTACCGATAGTCGGTAGCGATCAGAGGCAGAAGCGAAGCGGGTATCGATCGGTTATAAATAGCCAAGGAGCAACGTACCGTGAGAGACAAAACCTCCCTCCCAACCACCCCTCAAGGTATAATTTCGATAACGGCCAATAAACGAACAGTGAATTAACTGCCAGAGCCGGTATGACACAGGAACGTTTTGGTGCCGGTGGATCAAGACACGTGATACGTAAGAGCCCGTGCCACACCGGGGAAAATTCATGGGGAACAGTTTAGAAACGAAGTTTTCTAATTTTCCATAGAAAAGAACGAGTCACCCGTTATACGAGGAGGTTGCTAGAATCTTAAATAATTACACGGTTATATGCAGGTTATCGATTAGAATTGATTTTCAATCAATATTAGTTTTCATGAAAATCGATCGCGACCCCCCGACCTGGAACTTTCTAGAAGTCCTGACAGGAGGCGTTGGCGTTGCAATTGGGACGCGTAGCTGCTTTGAGAATAGACCTAATTTCGTTAGAGCCGAATGCACGTGGGACGAAGACCGAGGGTTACAGTGAGAATTTAAAGTGGCGGACCGATCCCGATAACGGGTGTACCGACTGAGCTTCGTTTCAGGTAAGTTTTTCGCGAACTAAGAAGGATCGACTGTACTCGTGTTACGGGTTGGCATGAGAAACAGCACGGGGTGTATACTTGGTGTCCGAAGGTAACGCGATCCCCGTGGCGCCGTATAGCTTCCAGACGACGCCCCCTCCCCCCGCTGGCTGGTTGCGAAACTCGAATAGCCGTTAAAGGAAACAGGTTTCCTCGGACGTTCCGGAGTGCGGAAACCGCATGCGGAATGAGGATCCTAGGAGGTGTCTTTATCGGATAGAACGTACGGTGAGATTTTTGACTCGGGGTCCGCCG
Source organism: Calameuta pygmaea (assembly GCA_031762395.1). NCBI lineage: Eukaryota > Metazoa > Arthropoda > Insecta > Hymenoptera > Cephidae > Calameuta > Calameuta pygmaea. The sequence continues at coordinate 295,297 of JASANN010000080.1, read as the reverse complement.
ATTCCCTCGAGTGAGCTTAAGGGTGGCTGAAGTACCTCCCGAGAGTATTTACGTATATATATATATATGTATACACGCATAGGAAGAAGAGGACAACGACGCCGACGTCGAAATTACCGTCGTAAATAATGTCCCGAGTTAAAGTTTCTTGCAAACTCCAACGTCCTGCACGGCCACCCCTTATCCCCCTCGCCCTGGTATCAGTCATTCCTATATAGATATATATATGTATATATAGGTATATGCATATTCGGTACACGAGCACTTTGAGCTCGTAACAAAGTCATGGCGAATTTTACGATATCGCAGTGCGTATACGAGAGGTAAGGAAAAAAGGGGTGGAAAAGAAAACACGAAAAGCTACGCTACCCGAGTAACGATAATTGCGTGAGGTTCAGGGTGAGGAGTGACGTCACGTACTCTGGTAAAAGGATGCCGGTACACTCACCGGTAAAATTATTCTCCCCATTGTATTCTTGGAAATTTAAACAATTTTTTAAAAATTTCTTGCTATCAATTTTCCTAATCGGTTGCTGTTAAGCGAATTTAATTGATGTCTTTTAGTATGTAATCTTAAGGGGGAAAAAAATGGCAAAACTCGATTTAATTGATATTTTATAGTAATTAAAATTTTACGTCATAGCAAGAAACAAGCATCCCTCGTGTGTAATACGAGCTGTAAATGACGAAACTCAGATGGAAAATTATAATGACAGGTCAGATTTCGAACGATCAATGGAGACGTCTGCTTCGTCGGGGTCCGATATGCCCGCCTGTGCGTCGAGCTTAAGGATATGCGGAATGTGCGTATTGCACGCGTGACGCGTAGCCGTGGACCGCGTGAGTCGAATTTTCCATGCGTGAGGCACACGTGGAAAATGAATTTACCGATCACGTAAATTACAGGTGACGTTGAAAATGCATATTTGTTTATCGACGCTTCCCTTTTTTTTTTATCGTATCTAATTTTTAGGTCCAATTATCGACTCGGTTCTGTAACCAGCTGATGACGTACGGAAGCATGTGTAACGTATGTGTGCTCGTATGTTTCCACCTGCTCCGCTCGTATGCATCCAGTGTTACGTGTCGAATTTGCATAACGCGTGCACATGGAGAAGACTGGAGATCGTGTGTACGTAATATATGTATATATATGTGTATCGGTACGTCATATGTGGTGCTGGTGGTCTGGGGGAGGGAGGGGAGGGGACATTTCCTGTCACGGCGATGGACACGCGTGTTACATAGACGTGTGGACGATTTTAACTGGCACATACGTATCCACCTTGTGGTCGAATTGCAAACGGCGACGAGCGACGTTCATTCCGTAGCTGAAATTATTGGCGATGCGCAATGCGCGAAAGGGAAAATTATGTAGCGACATTTTTGCGATCGGCTGAATTTTCGAATTGGACTTTAGGGTGGGGGAGGTCGGATGAATTTTGGTAGTGGGGATGTATGGGTGTTTGTTGGTTATTTATACACGTGTGGATATATATATATATATAGAAATGCGGTTTGCGAATTGGACGAATACACAATGGACGTCGGGAAAATTCGCGCAATTAAATGATTTGGATCAAACAGCTTTATTGTGTGTCGAAGTTAATTCTGTGAAATTTGGTAGCTGTTTTTGCATTTAATTTCATTAACGTCTGGCCAGACCAGCGCCTGCTGTGAATTTTCATTGGTCGATCTGAGTTTTTGGGGATTTCACGAAATTACCTAATAAGACTAAATATTGGGATCAGCTGGGACAAAGTTGTTTTTTAAGAGTGTTAACTTGCGAACGCGGCTTAAGGACAATGGTCGAAAAGTTTAAATGAATCTGTCGTAAGGAAACAATGCGCGACAGAATGTAGGTTATGTACGCGCATATGGAGATATCGAAAGAGAGAGAATGTCCGCGTCGGAATTGTATGGTCGAGTTTTCATGAATCCTATCTGAGTGCGCGACAGTCGCCAGCCGAAGTTTCGTTCAAGGTCGATTCACAAGAGGCACGACCGAACCGACACGCGTCGAGGTGAAAAAAGAGTCGAGGATTATCCGTTTGACAATTTCAATTAGTTCGAGAAAAGCGCCACGAGATGTCGGGTCGGTCGCTCGAAAAAACCCGACAGCGTCCGTTCGTAAATTCAAACCGACTATACGAATTTTCAGTAACTTCGATAATCGAAGTCTTATCGATCACTCGACGAGCTGCCATGTCGAGCGTGAAAAATAATCAGGATTGCTAATTCAAGCCCGGAAATAACCGATGCATCCCGCGTCGCTTGCCCGAGAGTAACGAATTGTTCGATCAGCTTGTACAGAAAATAGACTTTCGCCCTGGCTAATAATTTTTGTCGCGTCTGTACTATCGAAAATTGATACGTTCTTTTTTTTTCTACACACGAAAACTTCTCTCCGAGAATTTCCAAAAATTTTCATACGAATATCCCGTATCGTTACCACGCTTGGGCGATTCAAAAAAAAAATACGACAGTCCCGTCGATTCTTATGGCGAGTCTCCATGAGCACGACCGGCGACTAAATATGGGCGAGAAGAGGAATTTCGCGAGAGAGTTCCGGAGGCTGAAGATTTCTTTGGCTCGCGACAACCGGTTCTCTCCTTTATTCCCAGCGTAACAGGCAACGACGTCCACCAGTGAACAGACCGAAGAGCCGACTGACGTTTAAGCCGGCGTCGGTGACGTCGAGTTCGTCGTGTGACGATGATTTTACAGCGGGACGAATTTCGTCATTCGACAATGAAATACGCGTGACGGAATTCAACTGCGGAAAGGCACGAACCGTTACGAGCAATAAGTAGATACATTAACGCACGGAGTATAGAATGAATTTTTTTTTTTAGCATTTTCAGGTAAACTCGACGATAACAAAAAAAAAATTATCACAAACTTTATTACGAATTTTACTTACGCAATAATAAAATCCAATGATTACACGCGAGCGGAACTGATAACACAACGGTATACGAAAACAGTGGGAAAATCTTCTGCGCGAAGGACGCGATAAATCTTTTCGATTTACTGCGGGACGCTTCCCCGTGGGATATAATCCCGGAGACAAAGGACCACAGTGATAACCTGTCTGGTTCGTTGAACGGAGAACTGGTTATTGACATTATCGAATTTACGGATTCCCCCTGCGTTCCCTAGTTCCCTGGTTTATCGGAGCTCTCGGTATCTGCCTCTTTCTTCTCGTTGGAATTTCGTAAGGACCATTCGGGGATGCTGCGCGCGGAAAAGTTATCCCTGACAAGGATGCAGGATCCCGGTCGCCTTCTAGCCTTAAAAACTTTTTCTAATTAACTTTGGTAAATTTACACTGTCGTAAGCCAAGAGGTGGTCAGGGGGTGGTGGCACGAAACGATTACCCCGATTTCCTCGGCAAAGACTACGGGGGAGGGGGAGTCGTTCGTTTCCAAGCGGCGATATCGCCAAAACTCTACTTCTACGTTAGCTCCTGTCACGCGACGCAGGTCAACAAGTTGAAAATTGTTATCACTGTTGCGAAATTTCGGCATCTCTTTCGACAGGATATTATAACTGTTTCTGTTTATTACGTGTATTAAGTCGAAAGTGCAGTCTATGTGCATCCGTTAAGATGGTACCCTTTCAATTGTTATAAAAAAAAAAAATTAGTCACTCCACAGGGTTAAATTACCAGAAACGCAAAATTTTCGTGAATTAGGTAAAATACAAATTTCGAAAAAAATTCCTTCCTTTATACGAAGTCTCGAGAGCCCAAGAAATACTTGATACCCAGAGAGCGTAAGTCTCGATTATTTTTTTAATAAAAATAAAAGTCAGCAAATTCCATTCGCCCGGCAGCCACGTCGCGCAAAATGATAACGACCAAAAAATGGCATTTACGCAATTTTTTCGAAATACGCGAATCAAAAAAAAACTTCAACGCACAATGCACCGAGTGTCCTTGTGAGACTGGCGAAGCAAAATTGCACAAGAAAGCTGCGACTGTAGCCGTGGGACTTACAAAGGGGGGGCAGGGCGGAGGGGGAGGTGGGTACGCTCCTGAAGGGGTTGATAAGTCGAAGATATGCCACGAGCGAAGGGTTGATAACCGAGAAGGCCACCGGTACCGAGGGTAGCCGCGCGTCGACTGAATCCGCTTCCGAATCCGCAAGGGGAACGTGACGTCGCCGGGCGTCGCGACGCAAGGCAAACACACCCCTGACTATCGCCGACAACCCCCACTATGACCAACGCACTATAGATATACCGGACGCCACTAGCGCCAAAGGCTCTCAGAGCCTTGCAGCCAACCAAGAGACCATCCCTTACGGCCGTATCGGCACGCGGCCGCCTTTACGTCGGAGGAGGAGGAGGGGGCGGGGGGGTGTCTGCTCCTGAAATTACTTCGCCAACCCCTTCCCTTGCCCCCTCCCTCATTCCATCTTACCAGCAAAAAAGCTTTTCTCGCGAAAAGTTCAACCGCAACCCAAGGGGTGTCTAGTAGGTTTACCGAAATAAATTATATACATTCCGTGTACCGGGAGGATATATGGTTTTCTCGTAACGAGCTTGAGAAGGAAAAAAAACAACCCTTAAGTTGCCACTTGAAATTCCATGGCTCGATAAGGGGGTTGCTGTTACCGCAATCTTTAAATTGCCAGTTCCAATGGTTATAACGACCCTGGATATTTATTGCAATTTTCTATATATATATATATATGTATACATACTCTGTTCTCGATAACTATCGATACTTTCCCTTATCAAAATTGACACATGGAAAATTATCAGAGCGCCCATGTGTCTGTTTGCGAAAGAAAAGAACGAGGGCTCGCGAGTGTCATTTATTGCGATCGATATTGATCTGATAGAAAGACTGTCAATTATCCAGGTGTCTTATCGTCACTTGTTCCATTATCACACTTGCTTCTGCAGACCAGCGAGCAATTCGCGTTAACGTTAAATTCACCGTAGGCAATTGGCGAAAATTGCGACTAGGAGGACGCGATACCATAATCCTCTGATTGGATATCGAGTCGATTATTCGCAATGAAAATTAGCCAAGAATCTTAATAAATGACACTGAGGACCACGTGGACCCGTAAATTTTGACAGTAGGACGTAAACAAAAATTGAAACTTCCGTCCGTCAAAATTCCTGCGAGAATTAAGTTAATTGAAAAAAATCACGAAAAGATCATCGGCAACCGGATAAGCCAGTAGGGTCGCCTCTAGGACCTGGCATAATCAAGTTTCCTGACCACCCTGTATAACGAAGCAGTGCCGCCGCAACGATGGATTCTGCGGTTCTGCTGTTAACAGCAGCGATGCATTATTTAGCCGCCACGCGCGACCGGAATTTCGCGATAAGATAAAATAATAATAATCAAGTGAGTTACCTGTCCAGAAGCCAAAGGCAGTAACGCGCCCAAAAAAATGTTTAGCCGTAATTTTGAAAAACGATGCTGCTTACCTGTAACAAAGAAAAATACAAAGAAAAATATTAAAGCCTGCTCCACAACGATCTCAAAGTCTTGCAAGTATTTTTTTTTTTCAAATTCAAAAATCAAGATACCGTATGCACGTACCGGCGAAACCGCATTAAGCAATAGGAGGCGCAGCATCCCGACCAGGATTCATCTCGCAGTACCGAGAAACGTTTCGGGACGATTATTCATCCGGGTTATCCCGATTTCATGACGTGGGAATAATTTAGGATCCCGAAAGGTGCCTCCACACAGTTCTTTAAGCTTCGGGCGCCGCTCCAGCATGGATATTGAGTGACGAAGGCAGAAGAAAGAGATCATGGACCAATCGATCATCAATATATCAAGGAGGGTAAAAGATTGGCAGGTTTAGCGTTGAATCCAGTTGGTGGGTCAGGGGGTTAAATTTACAGGGTGACTCAAACTTTATTTCCCATAGATATATACACACTTTTCTTTTTCTCCATGGACCACGCATACACTCAATCCATTATATATATATATATATACACACTCGACCCAATATATAGATATATATATATACACACAAGTACACGTGCTCGATCCTAACTTGCTTTATGAACTCGTGCCAGCATCCCATGGTATCCTGAAAGGGGATGGTATACGAGGTACAGTCTCTGGGAAGACGCCAGGAAGACTAGACGAAAATCTCCTTGCCAGAGCCGATGCTCGCTGAATCACTAAGACTTCGCACGAGGCACGAGGTCATCCCGAATCCTCTCCTTGAGGATGGACCCAGGATGAGACTGGGCTGGACCGAATCACAGATCGTGATCGAGTGTATAAAATAATTTTTTTTTTTTCGATAATTCAGAGTATTTACGAATAATATATATGTATGTACGCGTCAATTAATTAATTCAGTGATAACAGTAGGCACGTCAAGATAACGCGATCTGTCTCGTGTTCGAACACCTTCTGGCCGAATGATCGCAGAGACTTCTGAAGTCCTAAAGCGCTACTAAGGAGACACGTGACTCGTGGAAAATGGAAGTAATGTTTTTTGAATCGACCTGTAGTATGACGGGTGCCTACAGAGCCTTTTAGTCGATTGGGACTTTTTTTTTGTGTAATCACGATAAGGATGTCTACGAACGAAAATAGAATCTGCCAAAGACACGTGACCGATCAGAAAGGATACGCGGTTGATGAATAAGAGAATAAAAAAAATGATTTAGTAAAAAAAAAAATTCACACCTTTTAGGGGTCTGTCGGTGGTTGAGATAAAATAAAATCGACAGGACACGAGTCAATTTTAATACAGAGTGTTCGCTTTGTGTGTCAGCAGGATTTCTAATGTATTGGTATTTAGATTTGACAGCAGAGACTAGGGAGGGGGGGGGGGGGGAGGATCCTTTAATCAATCGATACCCCGGATTGTCCAATCGATTCCAAAAACGAGCAATTGATCTCGAATTAATTATACGGCCAACCCGATGGGATCCTTTGAAACTGCCTGTATACACAGCACTTTACTTGCCCGTTGGCAGAATTTAATCAACGACAGATTCCACGAAGAGTCAATAGTGCACGATGGATTCATGAGTCTCCGTGTCCATTCAACGGGAGGCAGTTCGCACTTTTAATTACAGCATATACCTAATCAATTTTTTTTTTTCTTGTTGTATAATCATAAAGACGTAATCGATCGCACAAAAAATCGATGAAATAGCCTATTTCACGTTATCGAAATAATTGGCAAAAATTTCGCAAATTAGAAAAAAAAAATCTTCCTAAATAAAAAAAAAATTCACCCTTAAATCATACGTCGATAGAAAATGACAATTGACAAATCGATCACGACTTCCCTGTCTCCGACTTGCATTCGTTGGTAGTATTCACGAACGGACTATAGGTGTACCACACCACACTTGATTGAGGGTGGTGAACTCTTAGATGTCTATATATGTATATATATATATATATATATATACCCTACGGTTGTTACCCTGAACATCGACCGTCTGCCATCCTCGTGTCCTGGGGCAAGGACCTTTACCCCCGTATCCTTAGAATGGAGTTCCTCGTCAATTTA
>JASANN010000080.1:224307-287763 GCA_031762395.1 Calameuta pygmaea | reverse complement strand
TATATATATACGTGCATACACAGGGTCACCCCTAAGTCCAAGGGTATTTTAAAACGCTAATTTACGAAATTCACCCCTTCGCTAAATCGTATCGATAAAAGTAACTAAAATCACCAATTATTTTCCCTATGACATGTATACATATATATACACGTGACCTATCGACATATATATAGATATAAACTTCTTCACAATCTTCACGTCAATGTTAAGCCTGGCAGGATTAAAAAAAAATTTAATTCCTTTTCCCCTTTGAGCTACTTCACCGGTCAGATAATATCAGCCCAGCCTCCCAAGGTTCGTCCTGTAGCAGAAAGATCTATCTGGCAAGTAATGGTCCAAACAGATTTTATCCGGATTCGGGACGCGAATCCGGATAAAAGCTAAAGTATCTAATTGATCTTCGTTCGAGTGATTGCCAGGTGGATTAATCACCCCCCCCCTCCCCCCATACCTGTGAACAATTAATCATCGAAAAACAAACGACTACAACCCCTGCTCCCACCCTGGACCACCCGCCAATCACAGAGAAGTCACTGCGGATCGGAGTAAACGAAGCGCGAGAATTGGTCCAGCGCGAAGACACGGAGCGATCAATCAGTTCGCAACGGACGATCTCGTTACAAAGAGAGCGGCTCATTTAAAACCGGAAAAAGGATCGTTAGCACGGTGCGAAGTAGCCTTAATGTAAGCAAGCGTAAAAGGCATAACAAAAAATTTTTTATATACACACATATATATATATATACGTGTGCGTGTATGCTTTTTCGCGATGCTGATTGATAATCGCATATGGTCGTTCGTTGCGTGTAAATTTATCGCTTGTCGTGCGGCTTCGCGATATATAGTCGGTTTGACGTATCGCCGTTGCCACAGAAATGCAAGGATATGAAGTAATTGTGTGATCGTTTATGGGGAGCTGGTTCGGCGCATGCGCAGTAGGTATCTGGTGGTGATAAGAAAACAGTGCGGACCGTGTCGAACGAGAAAATAGAAAAAAATATATATAAAAAAAAAACTTGCAACAGTCTGTGGAAACGATCGACCGCTTTTTTTTTGCTTGAAAAAGAAAGAGAGAGAACAAGATGGCGAAAGAGAAAGAGAGAGAGAGAGAGAGAGATAAGATTAAGGCAGCGGTTGGTTTAGTCGCGGTGCAACCAGTTTCAGGTAACGATAATGCGAGGAGACACGGAAACGCCTTGGCGATACAAGACCGGAGTACTGCTGGTCAAGTGACTAAAGGTGCATTCACACGGCGACGTGTTTATACGAATCTTTATAAAATCTTAAAAAATAAAAATGTCTCTTAAATACATTCAAGAGAATCTCCGTTATGATTTTGGCTTGAATTACGAATTCGAGGGAGTCGCGTGAAATTTTGATGAATCGGGATAAAAAATTTGTATGCAAAGGCATCGTCGTTCATAAAGCTTCCTGCACAATGATAAGAGCCTAATGGCAACACGACCAACGGCTGTAAATAAACGGTAAGGACACAGTGCGTAGCTATGTAAATTCTTTCGAGCAACGGTATCGCCCACAAAGATTTCACCATAGAGTCCGATTTCAAATGGACGACAGAGAAGCTACGGAACCGACCAGCAGACGCGTGATTATTGCACGCGGTTACATGGGTACATGTTATAGGTTTAAGGTACAGGTGGGTATGTTGATATGTACAGACACTATGGTAATGCATATGAGAAATACGTGTGTGAAAGAGTTACGCCCGTACCGGTATTTCCTTCTGCTGGCATTGCGACAAGGATTTACGATGGAGAATGTGTCACAGTGCGAGGGACGAGGAAGAAGAAAACTAAAGCCGCATTCTCATGAGAGATATTCAAATAACTGTTTAGCTACTTTACACGGTCAACCGGAGTATTAAACATTTTTTGATAGGTTTAGGAACGCTTTGGTTGTTTCTCGGTTATTGGGACGTTCTCACAGTGAACGGATAAATGGGAGTTACCATAGGCAAACTTGAGATACGGGAGAGAGAGAGAAGGAGAAAGAAAAAAAAAATCACGGATGACTTCATCCCAAAGAAATTTAGACCCACTTTGGCGTTTTATAGCGATGGATCCTTCGGGCGTTACTTACAACGGAACGATCCAGCGAACGGAGGTGCGCAAAGCAAGGACGCGAAATAGAGAGAGACCTGGGTGTTTCGTGGAAAAAAAAAAAAACGAGAGAGGCAGATATTTCGAAAAAAAGTTGGCAATAAAGGCTCCTCGCGACCCTCGCGACTGAAAAGCCGTCTGTTTTAAGCGGCCAGGGAAAAAAAAAGAAAAGAAAAGGTGGACTGACGGTTCTCGTGGAAACGCGCCTTAAGACGTCAGAGGGACGCGGGACAAAGAAAATCTTCAGGCAAATTGCTCGACGTCCCTGTGAACCCACCCTTTCCTTTTGACTATCACCCCACGACCAACCATCCCCTTTCGCGTCCTCATATTCGCCTTTAAGTCGCGCGTATGTCTCTTAAGGAAACAGTACTGATATACATATGTATATATACATACTCTGTATACATATATACGTACAGTAGTAGCACTGCGATACCGCCTTAAGGTATCCCTAGCCTCTTTAACGGGAGATATAAAGGATTTTCTATAACGGCACAGCTGATCGATACTGTCAATGAGAGTTTTCAAGGTAGCTACCCGATACGCGTGGATCATTGAAAACAAGACTTGACGCTTCGCACGTTAATATATGCATGACGGTCGTATTCGATGACTTTTTTTTTTTAATGACGAAACCTTTTTTGATCCATTTTTGTTTGTGTTCGGAAAAACTTCCGACAAGCATCCTACATAGGTAAAGGCCTCTTTGTGACTCGCTGTGTTACGTGGAGATGAGCCGAGACCTGGAGGGAGGGGAGGGACTGAAGATGCACCGTCATCAAGCAGCCATGTTTTTAATGAGTCCTCACGGATCCTACCGAGGTCTCCGTGTATCGTTCCGCTGGTCTACACACGTCACTCGGTATCATTCCAAGGAATTCTGATGAGAAAAAAAAGTACCTGCAAGATACCAGAAGAGGATTGCGCAAAAACAAAGGATTTTTCGAAAGGAACTGTACGTCGAAGAATAATAATGAATGTGGATGAAATCATCAAATTCGTGAACACACCTCGGACCGAATGGCGTGTAACGATGTAGAAATGAATAAATTTTCTTCCACATACAATTTTTCATATTCCAAGTCATATCCCGTTTGAGATCCCAACCGACAATTTCCGGTTTAATTGCTAATCGCGACTGACTTCCGCAAGGGCGTGTGACGTAACAGCTAATCAGTAACGAGACCCAAGGTCCCATAATAACAATAAAGGGTCACTCTGCAACGACGTCGCATACGAGTCACGTGTGTCGTAAGAGGCGCTTGCGTAATCCCTTGCCAATTTCTTGATCCCGATCTTGGTTCCTTGAAAAATCATCCCAGAGTCCAGAGTGAGATGAAGCCGGTACGAGAAGTGCATTATCCGAAGATCAAGGTGCAAAGTGCAAGCCAAGTGCAGTTCCAGGAGAACACTCAGTTCGGCCGTTTGATTCGGGACCGGAAGTGGTGAGAGTTCGACGGGACGTCTGATTGAAATTGTCCGTTTTATTTTTTCGTGGAATTTCGATAAAAAAAAAAAGGTCAATCCCAACCATCCCGAGAGCAGCTGAGTAAGTAGGTAAGAATCCTCAGACAAACGGACGTACGAGCAAGGAATTCCATTATCCTGAAAATGCAGTTTACTTCGTCCTTTTGCTTCGTGGCACAGAGACCCGACAGACTTTGAGTACCTCATTTCCGTCGTCAGCCATCCTTTTATATCCTACGAAAGTCCTTGTCCCGTAAGTGCCATTCTCGCCATCCAATTAACGATTCCCGACCGTCCCAGCAAGATTGACAGAAGATTCCCAAATTACATCCTGCATTACCGACTGCCGATAAGAGCACAGCTGATCCTGGCCTAGGTCGCCTGGACCAACGTAGATATCCCTTAGGGAGAGAAATTAGGGTCCAGGATGCTTTGTGCTCATCGTCGTAATTTCACGTGAGAAGAGAAAGTCACGTGACTTCCGTATAGATGACAGAGGATCAATACCCGACTGAATATCTCGGCAATGCACCAAGAGACGTGCAACACCCTGTGCAGCCTCTTCCAGAAAGATTCTCTAAAACTTTATCTTTGATACTGAGTGATTCCATATAAGGCGTCCCGGATGTCAATGAGATCGAATCTCATTGATAACCCAAACCCGAAATGGCATATTTTCATGATTTTACGAACATCCAAAATCGCTGGGAATGGCAATAACAGGTGTTCGCAAAGTTATCAAATTTCATCCCATGGCTTGAAATACATTATACGAAATTGAATTAAATTATAGAAAATTGGACAAGGACTAAGAACGAACTTGAAAAAAGCCACAGAGTCCATCCGCGTCATCTTATCGCGAACAGACGGCGACGTGCCTGAAGGCTAACCGGGTTATATTTTTTTTTAGAGGTTAGATCGAGGTTTTATCGAGTTTCTCCGCATATGGGATACACACGGTAGATACGGGATATAAACGCACGCGTCAAAGCGGAATCGGAATTTCCTTTCACCGCGTGAGGCCTATACTGTTAAATCACACTTCTTGCGCGCCACGAGCTGCCTCATTGACGCAACCGATTAAAAGTGAAATTTCGAAACGTTCGAAATTCGTGATTTTTAAACAAAAAAATTTATTAAACAAAAAGACAAGCGTATAAGAAAAAAACCGTACAGATAAAAATATACACTTCCCAAAATGCGCTCCGTAACCGGGAATCTGGTACGATGCTTTTAAACAACGATAGGCGTTTCCGCGAAAAGGAAAAAAAAAATATTTATGTCTCACACGGCACTTCCGGCTTTTATTCTAAAATGCATAAACGCGCCTGGACATATATCCTGTAGCCGCTATCGAATCCGGATTCTCCCGTTCCTCGGCCATCGTCGTTTGTCTCTGCCTCGGTTGGCGCCAGACAAAAGGAGAACCGACAGACAACGGACAGACGAACGAACGAGCAGACAGACATATGCCGCGTGTGAAGTCAAAAGGTGCCGTTATTCCCGATTGGATCGAGAGACTCGAGCCGTTCAAAAATGTCGGAGGGCATAGAAATGGAAAAAAAAAATTCAAATTTTTTTTACACCACAAATAAATGACTTGGAGAACCCTTGGCAATCGGTCTTCTGCAATCTGTGCTGACGTGCGGCCATTGTCGTTATAAAAAAAAATCAGTATTGCAACTTTACCATATTCCGATTAGGCAGCGATTTTTATTTTTATTTCGCAACAGCCGCGTCCGACAGGCTCATGAACTTCAACGAGCGAGCCTTGAGCGACGATAAAAAAAAAATTTTTTAAAGAAGAAACATGCAAACGCATAGGCCTCACGATGCTGACGCCGCTCGGTCGTCATCGGCGCGATTCGGGTCGGTTCGGTCGAGCGCGAAATACCAAGTCCACAATTACCACGTTTTACGAGGGAGTCAATAGGTTTACGAGTAACCGGCCGAAACAATGGCAGATGGCAGATCCTTCATGGTTACAGGGAACAATTACCATGAAAAGTTATGGGAGGTCCCATTTAGTTTTTTTTACTCTTATCAATACGTCGGCCATATGCGTGGACTCTAGGTTCTCTCTTCGTCACGCGTACGGAAGAATAAGTACAGAGTAAATATATCCTCAGATCCTGGAATCGAGGAAGAAGAATGAAAATGAGTAAAAAAAAGCTTCAAGGGGAGTTTCGCAGAAACGACCGACTACGGGCAGATTGGTCGGGTAGTTTAATGGTTCAGGTGGACTTGATGGACGATACCAGTTTTAGTGGAAAACAGGGAAATGTAATTTAATGCGAATTACCTTAAGATATCGTGACGGAGTGTGACGGCTGATAACAATGAAAATTTCAAAAATATATATATATATAATATTTTTGTATATTTTTCTTGAATTTCCACGTGTGACCGGAAGTCGTTCCGTCCCGGCTACTCTATCGCATCGAGCGACGACGTTAGTGGCGCCGACATGTATCGCCTCGTGGAAACAATCCTGAAGGTCGCAGCATTGAAAAGCAATCGTCGTCGCATAGAGAGACGTTCGCAGTGACGTGGACGATTAAAACTTGAAAGTCCCAAAAATTAGGACCTTTCACATACATCAGAATCTAGTAACATTTGTATACCCGTAAAGAAAATTTAGACGCTCGCCTAGAAGTCCTTAGAATTGTTTTTTGCGGTTAAACAAAAAATCCCTAGATTACAAAAGTCAAACTTAAACGAGGAAATTTTCAAAATCCACTAAAAAAAAGAACCAATCATGGGAGTTATCGTAAAGATCAGTCCGTCAAAAAATCCCCTAGACAAGTCGAACGTACGAAGGAACGTAGGTACAGTCGGCTGCAAGAGTTAAAGGAACAATGTAACTATATATACGTTTAACGTAAGTTCACAGTCTGACTCATCGGAGCCACACGACCTTATGCATACGTAATGGCTGCCGTGCCGTTGTCCCGCGTTAATTACGCAAATATACGTCGACTAACGACAGTCATTGAAATCCTTGAGGATTCGCCTTTACACCCGGTAAATATTTCATCCGTAAATCGACACCGCGAACGTTCATATATTACTGGGTAAATGTGGCGGATCGAAGACAATGCAACTGGCGTCAAAAGAACTGGACTGTGTCGTGCAAATTTCCGTGACTTAAGGTCGGTGCGACGGGTTAAGCGACTCCGCGTGCATCCTGAGCCCAAAATGGAGTCGCCCATGCGCCATTGGGTATGACCCAAGCCAACTTTTTATTCGTAATTGCGAAAGCTGCCCTCTGCTCGGGCCTTGCCCTTCGCGTGTTTACGAGCGACAGATTTAGGCTGGCGAATAAGGCAAATAATAATAACAACAGCAGCCAGTCACTGAACTCACGTGAGAACTAATAAAAAAAAAAAGAGAGAAAAAAATCGCATTAAAAATCCAATGCAAAAATCGCGTGGGTGAACCAGCCTTAATGTACGCGAGATACACGGATGACTAATAACATCGAGTGGTTAACTTATGAGATAATGAAAAAAAAAAAAGATTTGACCAAAAAATTTTTCTTTTTTAAAAATAAAAAAAAATCATCCCCAAACGCTTGGCCTCGTTTTCCACGTATAAGCCCGCGGCTAGGATACGTATGACAATTCGGATCCACCAGGAAGCCCAGAGCTACACCTGGAAACGCAACACAATGGCGCATTGTCTGCAGCCAAGCGCCAGGTTTAATCACGGATGTTGCCCGCCTTTGTCAATTTACATAGTTCAATCCCTGGGCTGTCTGCTGTATACGAACGCCCACGTATTTCGACGCTCGGCAAGAGGAGCCTCGGAAGAGCCAGGATGATAAACGTGAAAGAGTGAAGAAAAAGAAATAAACAAAATTGACGGCCTCCGTGTACACGCGTGGACAACAAATTTACGTCACGTGACACAATCGTTATCATACGAGGATTGGCCTTTCCCAATTATCTTATCGCATCCCCGTAAGCATATATATATATATACTTACGCGCGCGCATCCTTACGCAACGAAAAATATCAAAATAATTTCAGTCACTTTGCAAAAACTTATCCGACCCTTTTACGGCCAGGTAAATCACGTCATCCGCACTACTGTGACAGATGACTAAGTCCTACGTCGCAAAAAAAACGTGATTCAAGCAAGTCCGCGTGCACGGTCGCCCACGTGCGAACAGTCTCAAATTTATCGAAAATTGTGCACTCTCTGCCACTCACCAACCGGCGGTGTTTAAATTTCACCAGACCAACGGACCCCACCAAGCAGTCGTACCAGCATCCTGAACTACCGTCGACGGCACCAGGTCCGGCTACCTCAGCCTCGGAAAAGGTTACCCGGAGCAAGATCAGCGGCCGATCTATTTTCTGGCAGGCAGTAACAGCCTAGTGTAATTTCTACAGGAAGATTCACGACTCCGCTCCATGCAGCGCATGGGTATTACCTAGGGAATTTATTGCCCGTACGATTGGTTGGTACCAACTGCAGATAACTTCTCGTCACAGCGCGTCTATGACCTTTTCCGCTCAAGGGGCAGAAACAAAGGATTCTAGTGCAGAGTCATGAATTAACAGTAATCGCCCACGCGACCGAGTCGTATATAAATATATATATATACACACACACACCCTCTATGCCCATGTGCGAGCCACATCATGGTTCTCGATAACCATTGGCGAAACAATACACCGATAAATTCCCTAGAGCGATCTTCGAAGCGGTAACTGCGGCACGGACTTTCAGATAAGAAACAATGGAGTCCTGATATCGTTTGACCGCCTGTCATCGAGCTTGCCAACAGTTTTCAAGTGAAACGACGGGAGTCATTCCGGCGGCATTTACAATCATTGTCTCCGTGCAGCTGTGTATTACACGGATCGACAGAGTCCCGTCACGATAAAGTCATTGAGTCTTCGTTGGCATGAATTATCGCTGGCTACTGTTCGTTACGTTAGATTTTAAGCGATCGATCGGAATATTAATATACGGTAGCTACATTTATTTTTCTAACAATCACGGTCAGGCATCGTCATTGTCTTTGGCGCGGACCCGAGTGCCGAATACAAGTAGGTACGGGATGCGCTTTGAGGCAGTCGCAAGGCGAGTACACATGTAGGTAGACGCGCATGCGCACCATGTAAAAGACCAAAGCCGCGCGTAGTAGTACGAAATCGTACAATCGTTCGTACGTGCACTAAGGGAGAATACATATTCGGGCGACAGGAAAGCCGCGAGCACGAATTTAGGCGTCGACCGAAAGCGACAGGTTCGCGCGACATGGCCTTGCGTAGCGGGATTTGAATATCTATGTCGCCAGATTGTATACAGTTAGCTGTGAAAAAAAAAAAAAAAAAAACATCCCGTCGAGACTACCTGAACGTAGGCATAGACGACGTTGTTATTAATATTGTAAATAAATTATTGGTAATAATAAATAACGTGTACGACGCAAGGAAAAGATTGCCGCGATAAATGACTGCGTGTATCTTGACTCGGGAAGCCATAGGAGTGACGTAACACCGGAGTACGAAGGTGCTGAAGTAGAATTGCAACACCCTGGGGACGAGTGCATGTAGACAGAGACAGTAGAATTTCGATCGATACGGCCCTGAGTGGGTAGCAGGTTCTTGTCGCCGAGGGTTGCCGCTTCCACGTCCGTTCGTCGTTTACGTGCAAACCCCCCTTTTTTTTCTTCGCTTTTCATGCGTTTTCCCTCGAGGAACCAATGGTAATTCATGGGAGTCGCAATTAGCACGGGAAACGTAACGGCTTTGTTATTGGACATGGACAGGACCAGAGAGACTGGACTGGGAGAAATTTGATTGTAAAAGGTGATAAAAATCGATTTTATCAAGTTTTACTAGCAGCGACCTGGAGTGGAGTCTTACCGTTCAAATGACGTGAATAACGGTTGGGTTGATGACGTTAAAAAATGTTGATTTGGTACTTTTTGGTTTTTTACCTTTTTAAACCACCAGAGAATTTTTAGGTTAAATGGTGACGGAGATGGACGGATAAGGGGGCAGAGCAAGTGTCGAGGATTGTGATCAATGTAATCCGATCAGAATGTATCAATTACTCTTCCCTTGAGTTCTTCAGAAATCAATAGAGATACGGAGAGTCCGAATGCGCTACGTGAAATTCATTATCATTTTCAGGGTATCGTGGTGATACGTGCCTGTACCGTGTACGTATGTACATTGTAGTGCATTGATGCAACCTCCAAATACATAAAGTCAATATAGCGCGTAGGCAACTGTGAGTTGCAACGTATGAAGAAATTTCAAGGCGCTTCGCGTCACGTTGAATTGTACTGTACGGCGGCACGTGTTACGTGAGAATACGGTATAACGTTTGCTGGGCAAATATATTTATCTTTCGCAACTGCTGGTACGTTACGAATTCGTATAGGAAGGAGTTAACGTTAACAAAGCAAACTTTTAGACGACAGCGTTTGGGTCTGTCGTATTGGAACGGTTTGCCGTGGGTTGAAGAATCGCAAGCAGTTGGCGACGCTTGCATAATACAAAGCCGGTATATTCGAATGTTCGAAGAAGTTTGGGAGATAAGACAAATTATACTGGAGGATGAAAAAGACATTACGAATTTTATATACCGATAAGATTATGTCTTACTGGTCATTCGAATGAATCCAGTGCAAGTAAATCTTAGCTAAATATTATCGTTCGCAATTATATCTAGCTCGTGTACGTAGGCAGAAGCTAAGTAAATAGATGACAATGACGATCTAGTGACATAAGCACAGGTTAATATAGAATATGTGTGAGTGACGTTTTGAAATATTGTCCAAGCGAGGTTCTTTGGTTGATGAAAGTTTATCTAGGCAAGAATGGGATTAAGGAAGGCTTGACAGTTTGCCAGCTGTGCGCAGGAGCCAGGGTTAGGTTAGAATTCGGTAGGTTTTCGGGGGGGCGCGAGATGATCCAAGGAATCGAACGACTGGCCAAAAAGGTTGCGATACTTGCAGCTGGGTATATAGGGATTGAGGAGTAAGAAGTGGTACACAATGAGAAAGATATATAAAAGAACGCGGCGGGGGGGGGAAAAAAAAAAGTAGCAAGCTCACCTCGTTGAAGGCCATCTTCTTCGCTATGTTTCCGGACTCGCGACTCCTCCCGGTGACTCCTTGTCCCACTGCACGGACAGCAGAAAATCCTCGTGATGTGCTGCCCGGCCACTACTACTTCCAGCAGCTGATCTCGCAGCCCAAACCTGTACGCAGGCCAGGATGGGGCATCGAATACACCAGCACTCGCGGCACCACGACGACGACGACGACGACGACGACGACACTCTCGACGGACCTGTCTGCTGGGTAACGTCCGCGGCGGCGGCGGCGGCGACACACATACGTCACGGAACGAACACTTTTGACCCCTGAATAACACCGGCCGAACTTCACCCTCTTAGCATCCTCTTCGTGATCCTGATCGACCTTCCCGAGATCCTGGGAAAATCTGGCATTCCTCAGGTGGGACCGTGGAACACCTTCAACCGGACTTGCCAACAGTTCCACGACACGGATGCGATATACTTGCTTATTGAAAATATTGATTAACGTGTTCTATCGCGACGTAGTTCTGTTATCGATCACTTTATGTAGAGTCAGTCTTCGCACCTGTTCTCAGCGTTGTTTTTTCACGTATTTATATCAGCCGCAGAGCTATCCGCAAACAGATGAGCGCCATCTTGGTTTCTGATGTCGCGAACGAACGATGCGCGCGACGCCGACACAGCTGTGAACGGAGAAGCCGATGGCTGTTCTGTTCGAAAGACCACGTGAGGATAGCCTACAGTTCATTGGCTGACGTTTGGGAGCGGCTTTTTCAAACTTAAATTCGAATACCGGATGATAGTCCCTATTGGGCGAGGATTGAACTACTGTATAGACGGCGATTGGAAATTTAATGACTTCAGCCACTGAACTCGTCACTTATAATTTAATAAGGCACAATTTTTGTTATAATTTATTGCCGACCGAGTAGCAGGTATGCTAGACAAGGTTGGGTCAGTTCGTATGCCATCTTGGGATTTAATACGAAAATGGCCGCTAGGGCACGCCTTTGCTTCATACTACGGAAAATCGTCGTTGCGGTCAGTACGTGAAAATTGTCTTTGCGACTTTTCCGTGATCCAAGTGTCTTTTTTCGTGATTAATTGTCTGATTAAACTTCACGTAATACTCGCGAGTGTTACGTGGGTACGCAATTCGCAATTGAGTCTAATAAGAGGACTGTTAAAGTTGGAAAAATGGGTAGGTCTAGGTCGAGAAGTAAATCGCCTAGCCGGAGGCGTCACAAGAGCAAACATTCCCGTAAACGCTCCAAGTCACGCGAAAAGCGATCGAGTAGCAAGTACTCCGAGAAGCCAAAGGAACGCAGCTCCAAGTCTAGGTGAGCATCATCTTTTGGAGAGCTATCTCGTTTGGAATTTTTTATCGACCAAGTGTTCTGTTGTGTTTCTCGCCGGCCATTTTGCGATTTTCTTTGATTTTTCCCCTGGCACTGACCACTCAACTTTTGTCTAAGGCACTTGGCATTGAGAACTGTTGATAAACTTGTTTACCACGTTTACATTCTTGCGTAATTTGTATCTCTGAAATTTCATGACATTGCTGATCAGAATATTCCATGTTTTATAATTCTACTTCATGTATGTATAACATGAAGGATTATAGTATGCATGTTTTACCGTAGGAAGAGATCCCACTCTGCAACATCCAGTAGCGGTTCAGATGTCTCCGATGATGTGCATATTGTTAGTCACAAAAAACGCTCCTACAGGGATAGAGACCGAAAGATGGATGAGGTCGAGAGGCTGGCAGAAATGGAGCGACAGAGGTAAGGCACAGAGATATGTCCTGGTGTCCTGTTCCTCTTTGGGTGAACACGGATGTCTCTAAAAATAATGTTTTACAGAACTCTAAGTCTATAAGTTGTTTTTGTGATTGTGTTATGACAGGAAAAAGAAAGAATTAGCGAACAAAATCCTTGCCACGAGTGCGATTGGGTAAGATTTGAGTATCCAAATTTCAAGGTGGTGGTTAACTGGTTTTTCAATCTTGAGCTACGTTCGTGTTAGACTTTTAAGCATGCTTTCCATTCTTTCAATTTTAATAGCACGAACTCTATATCTATCTAAAAGAGTCTAAGTACTGCGCAGTATTACATTATTAAGTGAAATCCGTGTTTACTCGATATGACTCGGGCTAACATGTGTAAAGTAAAGATGAAATTAAATAGCATATGCCATATCGTAGTACCCTTACATGGGTAATACGTTGGATTAATATCAGAACCAGACACCCGATGCTCATCTGCCAACAGGAGGCAACGCGAAGTCGAACAGAAGATGGTCGAGGAGGAGGCTGCGAAACGAATAGAAGAACTTGTACAGAAACGTGTCGAAGAGGAACTAGAGAAACGTAAGGAGGAGATCGAAGCCGAAGTGCAGAGGCGAGTAGAAGAGGCTAAGAGGGCCATGGAACGGCAGATGATGGAGGAGATGGAATGGCGCCAGGCCAAACTTCGCGAGGAGGAGAAACGAAGAGAGGTAAGACCAATCCAGAGAAACATTGGCCGGTATTAGCCCAAACGCTGTTACACTTAAAGCGCACAACGAGAGGGTGCTGCTTTAACGTTGCACCAACTCGTTTCAAGAAAGTTTTCTACTAAAGACACGAGGTTTGTTTCGCTATTTATCCCTTGAACGGCAAAGAAACTTAAAGTATTTTTACCAACTACGAAGCATATTGAAACACTGAAATATTTTTTACAAATACCTATCGAAGAGTATTTTCTCAAAGATTCTCATATCTTTCATAAAGTTATAATAATTTGCTTCAGCGAAGAGTGCAGATTAGCTTGTACATTTTTATGAATAGTCAGTCTAACAAGAATTAAATTTTCGAGCATCGTGCCTTTCATGTCTCACGTGGAATCAACCTCCATCATTTTGTGTCACTGCCATGAATTCATCACATTTAATGGCGCATCGTCACAGCGTTTGGGCTCGAAGCGTTGTGGTTCGCGCGAACTCGCTGAAAATTATAAATCTGACGACCACATTGCTTCGCCTTCCCAACATCCACCGAGGTCGCGCTGTTGGGGAGATATACTTTGATTTATTTATCCTTCTTTTTTGTAACCATTGTAAAGGTTCTCGTACCATAGACGCATGCGTCGGTTATTTGCGAACGGTGTATTGTACCTGTACCATGTATATATCTACATAACAATATAATCAATGGTCGTGTGGAGTCCTGACCGACAGTGATATCGGTGACTGAAAGATCCACTGAGACTTCGGTGGGCGATTAATACTCGCCTTTAGGATTTTCCAGTTCGTCGATCGTGTCAGTCGGGCGAACAATGAATTTAGTTTGTACCTGCGAATGTGAGCATCCAGGTTGTCGTCGCTTTATGGACTTTAAGGACTTTAATTAAAAGGAAAATACGAAAGTATACAAAGGAAAAAAAAGAGAGAGAGAGGAGAAAATAGAGACCATGGAGACAAAGGATAAAGAAAATACGTAGGAGAGCGCGCGGTGAAAATTTAACGAAGTAAAAGATTTAAACACGGAAAGAGAAAGATACGTCTGAGTGACTACGAAATAGTGATCCCAAGAGAAAAGAAAAACTTTGTAATTTATTTTAACTCGAAAACTCGAGATTTAATCGAGGATAAAATAAAGTTATTTATTTATGCAAAACATAGGTCAGTGGTATTCTTCCCCGGGCGGTCATTAAACGTTAACTAATTGTTGCTACTTATTGGAACGATATATCATATATGAATTATATTCGCACCGGTGAACCGCATTAGTCGCAGATACGACAGGGAAAATTGATTTTCAAAAATATCACAGCGACGTACTTGGCACGTTCAAAAAAAAAAGCAAACAAAAAAATTCACCTCTCACCAAACTCGCTTTGCAATGCACGATATCGAACAAATGAATTCCTTTGTGGTCTGTCACCTTTGACCTGCCTAGTAAAATCGTACATCAGGTCAAAGAGGGTTTCCGCTGTTTGATCGAAAGACAGAAATAAAATCGATTCGCAGGCATCATAATTCTCTGAATAAAATATATCAGATGTAGAATATTTATTTTTCTTTTTTTTTTTTTTACTTAAAACGTATCCATCGAGTTTCGCGTCTCGGTCCTGGACACTTTTTCTACAGTGAAAATGATCAAACCTCGTTAAGCGTCCTGATTTCCGGTCAAATGGCCAGTGTCCCTCGTATCGAGCCGACATAACCTTTGACCCACGTTACAACGCGGATATTTAATAGGCTTGGACCAAGAGCGCCCTATGAATCTGGGGGAGAAAAAAAAAACAAGAAAACACAATTTGATTAGAATGGGGGGACCATAGAATTTAATTAAGGGGCCAGTATTAGAATCCCATAGCAACAAAGCACGACCTAGCGATATATAGGTCGCCTTCCTAACTGACTACCAACAGAAGATGCCGGTTTTTTACTCACTGCCGAGTGATTGTCGATGAAGAAGGCATCCCCTACGTGCTGGCGTGAGCTTCATTCAGGTATTATCCAATTTATATATTCATAATTCATTATATACCAAATATTATTATTATCGTTCTTTATTGACACACTTTTTACCACCAGTTTCATTAATAGGAGCCACGATATATTGTTATTGGTTAACATACGGATTTATCGGACGGCCGCGCACCGTCGACAGGTCGGGCGGATGGCACGATATTTATTCTTCTTCCCCCGCTTGAAAGAAAGGACAAGATAATAAAGGAAATAATAAATTGCAATTTTTTTCTTGAATTGCTCTATCGTCGTCTGGCCATTTTTATCGATCGCGAGTCTCCTGTCGCCTTTTTTCAAGATCATCTGGCGACCTGGTACAACGATATTTCTGCATGCATACCGATTCTATTGTCATGGATTCGGACTTTTTCATAATCGATGGCATCTTTACCCTTAGAGTCCACTGTGTCTCTTGTCCGATTGAATCTTTGCGAATTTACTTTGTAACCTGGTCAATTCGCAAGGGAAGCTCGGGACGAAGAGATGCTCTGTATAAGAAATGTGAGCAACTGGTTTTTTTTTCTTTTTTTTTCGACAACGTGATCAAGTCACTCCGAGCCATCCACCCTCTCTGGACTCGACCTCTAAATTTCACCTATCCCCGGCTGCCTTCCCTGCATAAAAGAGGTTCTTAGGATGTGTTACACTAGGCTCTTGACATAGCGGCACTATGATTTTTGGACATGAACGGTGTAAAACGACAGCAGCTAACGCCAGCAGTGTTATTGCGTTATGTAAACGTTTGCCATTGTCGTTGTAGGAGGAAGAGCGGAAAAAGCGCGAGGAACTTGAGAGGATCATGGAGGAGAACAACAAAAAGATCGAGGAGGCCCAGAAGAAACTGGTGAGTAAAACGATATGGGATTTTGCTTTTTTTTTTTTTTATCTCACCTACCAATCTCGAGGATGATCCTATTTGCGTCAATTGGGTATTCAAGTGTCACTCATCCTTATGTGTCTTTATGCTCGTCAGGCCGAGGAAAGACTGGCTATGGTCGAGGAGCAACGGCTGATGGAAGAGGAGAGACAGAGAATGAGAAAGGAACACGAGAAGCGTGTCAAGGAGGAGCAGAAGAAGATCCTCGGCAAGAACAACTCCAGGCCCAAATTGTCATTTACGCTTAAACCAGTTACGTGAGTCTCTGTAATACCTGCGCGGCAGACGTGTATGTGATATCCGTGCGTTCTTGTCGGTTCTGGGAGGACCTTTTCAAAACCTGCAAGAATCAACAAACTTCGTTAGCTACGACACGTAGTGTACGTACCTTTTAAATATGTCGTAATAAGGTGACTGAACCGGTTTATACAATCGGATAATTCTCGCGACTACTTTAAAGGACCTCATTTCACTTCACTTCTGATTGCTGAAATACCGCCGGAGCGGTTAATTCGATCGTTTTTGGGATCCTTTCGGATAATCTCGAAATTATTGGATTTACCGACTGCGATGGCGAGAATTTCATGCAGTTGTGTTCACGCGAGTTACGTCATTTACTAGAGGGACAAGCTCTTTTTTTCTTCCCCCTCCTTTTTTTTTTCTCTGAACTTTTAACGTTACTTCGAGAGAGAGAAGGTCTAATGATTTTTTATCAGGAGATTCGGGTCGGTCTATGAAATCATGCTGATTTGGATGAACCAAATTTCATCCGTTGATATTTTTATTTCAATCTGGTTACGTTGAGAGTGACCATTGTTGATCGTACCACGTGGTGTAATTTAAATCTGACAGATCAATTTCCATATGCTATATTATGTTTTCAAGGATTTGATAATATCCTACCAATGAATTGTCTTCTATAAATAGACAGTTAGAAAACAACCCCCCGTCGCTTTGTTTCTAAAGATATCGGGTAATGTCTGACCGGTTGTGTCATTTTACCTGTGTAAAGTGTTGATTTATTCTAATAGCGAGATAGTGTTCATTTCGTTCATTTTATTTCTCGCGAATAGATATGTCGTTAATGCCCACGAGAGCTCACTCTGACCTGACGTATCTTAAGATTCGATTGTACTGTAAAATAATCATGATTCCATTAAAGTGTGCAATCGGACGCAGACGCGAGCAGAATGCCGTTTTGTACGAATAATCAGTAGGGATGGGAACAAAGCTATACAATTGTAAAATGTTCCGTACCTATGTTTGTATAGTCATGCCGCAAAACGAAATCTGTTGATACAAGATTGTATAATCACGAAAATGTTACTTGTAAAATAAACGGGTTTTTATTAGCCGGTCATTGTACCTCATCTAATTACTTCTAGCTTATGTTTTGTAGCCTTAAGAGAATATGGAAAATCAAAGTTTGCATTGTGTAAAATACAAATGTTATATTTATACTCATCATCGGATTTAATTGTTTGTAGTTTAACAATTATCAGTTGCTTTTTTTAGTATCCTTATTTTTCTCTAAATATATATATAATTCTCAGAGACACCAGTGGAAAAATAAAGTGAGGTTATGTGCTGACTCGAATAAGTATCAGTATCATTTGTCGAAGACAGTTTTAAGGTTATTAATCAGGTTTGAGGGAGTGTATTTTTCTGTCTAGCATTTATGGCTTTTCCAAGAATAAACATGTTAGCCCCTAAGTAGGGTTGAAAATTTCTAACTTGCTGTTGGTATGCCAAAACGAAGTTACCAGTGTCAGCCTTTGGATTGGATGGATAATCCAGTATTACTGTGGAACAAGTAAAGCTGGTACTCATTAGACGTTTAGGAGATTGATGTAATCAATTTAAGTGATATTAATTCAGGTGACCTTTTATTAGACTCTCCAGTACTTCCGGATACAGTCTTGCAGTTACTCGAGTACTGGGTGGATGCATTCGAGGATTGGTATTGATCTCTATCAGCCACACCGATAAGTCATCCATTATCATGAAGTCTGCACCGTACAATTCAAAACTACAACGACGTTTATCCATATGCTCCTGTGCTGCTATCGTAGTGGCTACAATGGCTTCACACATTTTTGGATAAATTTTGTCGTACCAGGGTTCACCCTTGTGACCGGATTTTCTGTAATAACTGAGTTGTAAAAAAAAAAGTCTATTTAGAGATAACAAGTAAAGTTATATACTTGAGATAATCATTGAGTTTTTCACAGTCCCAATCCTGGGAGCGAACAGAATTCTTTTGATCTGCATATTTACACTGTACTGCGGTGTTGCAAATATGAACAGCTTCATGATAATGAGAGAAAGTAAATGGTCTAGAGCTGAATCGTAAAAGAGCTTCCCTTGAATATAAAGAGGTCAATGGTATTAATAAGAATTATTGTACTTGTATAAATGCTAATGATGACTGCGAAAGAAATACTTGTATATCCAAATGGTTAGAGGATAACTTTTTGTTACCAGGTACCATTGTCTCACATCAAATTTTGTATCATGTACAAGTAATGGTCTCTCTATAATTATACGGTACACTCTTAATAGCTGTCTTACATATATTATTTAGAAAGTTACAATAATCAATAGACAAACCGATGTATTTTTGTACAACAAAATAATCCTTAGGACTATCATGAACTTTTTTAATGATATAAGTCAACTTGTGACTTATCACAATACCAGTTCCGCAGCAAAGATCACTGGGTTTCAAAATCCATATATTTCTCATGCCATTTAATTTGTATTGTGGATCAGCATCCTCGACTCTCTTTAAAGTCTGCACAGCTTGTTCGTACAATTCCTAAGAAATATTTTAAGAATGAAAGCGAATGAATTATATGGAAAAAAGGGGTAAGGAAGCATTAAATTAATATATCAATGAAAACTTTTGTACATGTATCGACAAGCCTTCTGTGCTTGCCAAATTATCTTGTTCGAGTGGCAATAGGCCACTTCGACAATGAACAACTTTTATGTAGTCATCGATAAAACAATCCCATTCCTGATAAGGTATCTCTATTTCAGATCTATCCAGGTACTCATTTTCAAGCTCAGCTACATAATCTTCGCATCTTTTAATGGCAAATTCAATTTGCTTTGCTGATATTTTATTGGCACCTATTCCAATCAGTTCTGCTTCTTCCTTGACACGATCCACGAACCATTTTAAAAGACTCACTGCAGCTGTTCTTCTATAATCTTCGACAAAGGTATTTCTCTCTCGACCCACATTATAATTTCTTGGACACTGGACACTGGATACATTTTCTTCGTAATACCAATGGACGTCTTGAAGTATAGTCGCCATACCCAACTGTCAAGGAACCATGAGAATTTTTAAATTGCTTTAATATCCATTAATAGCTTGAACAAACCTTGGAAGTGTAAATGAAGGATTTTTGAAATCTATTGAGCAATGTGTCTTCCTTGATATTGCTGTTCCAATCTACGAATTCGTTTCTGCAATCCCAGATGAAATTTGGCAAGGTGTGTTTCAATGCATGAAAAATTATTGCTTTTTCGTTCAAGCTGCCATCCTGGTTTTGAATGTTGCCTAAAGATGGTGCATCCAGACTAGCTACGCTTCCTGAAATATAGAAATTTTTGAGATTTTTTTAATTCTATTTTTTCTTCCGTTTTACGCGATTTTCTTACCGTACGGTAAATTTCGAGATTTTGTCGATTCGTATTTCTGTACCCAGCCTCTTTTTTTCAAAGAATCTTCCAGGTACGGAATGTCTCCACGAATTAGAAATATTTTGTGATTCTAGATGTTAGAGTGATAAGAAATTGAGTCTCGGAGACATATATTGTTTTGATATGGATCTGACTGAATTACCTTTATGGCTTTTTCAACTTGTTGCTGAATTCTCACGTGGTGTTCTTTTTTATTAAGATTATTCGAGGAATTACGTGAGCTCATTCTCAAAGCTTCTTCTAGTTCTTGTTCTTCGCAAGTTTCTTTTTTTCGATTGTTACCGTTCAGAAATTCGGATAACGGATCAGATTTTGCGATCGTTAAAGATTCCTTGGGATTGGAATTATTTTGAGATATTATTTGACGCTTCTGGGGAGACGGTGATAAGTTTTCGTTCGGTGATAACAGACGGTTATGTTCCTTTGACGTTTTTACGGAGCTCGTAGAATTCGTCGTTGGATTTGTTATCACAGCTTTTGCAACTTTTGGATTTTTCTTGACAGTTTTTGCCAATTTTAATCCATACGTCGTAGATCCGTAAAAAGCAGAATGATAATTTTCATTGCCAAATATATTTGGAACAGGTCGATTCCATTTTTCAAAAACTCTTTGAAGATGAGTGTCTTCCCTAGATTTAGATAATGTCTTTGCTTCATCCTCCTGCTGTTTTTCGGTAGTCTGACTTTTGCCAAAATTTATTTTACTATCTTTTTTAACGTTTCGTTTAACATCTGGATCTTAAGAAAATTATTTACTATCAACAACAAAACTTCCTTTCTGCAAGAGACATTAAATTCAAAAAAAAGTTACCTGAATTATACAAAGGGTTAATCCTATCAGCATATGACTGACTGACAGGTTCCTGTATCAAATTTGATTCTAGCCGCGTTTGATCATTTGACTTTGCCATACTTTTCATATCAGTGAACATGCAATCGGTGAATCCTGATTACTAAAATTGATTTAAAATAAAGACCGTGATAATTTTCGAATGATTAATCAGGAGTGAAGTTGATAAGAAAATTTTGTTAATTTTGTCGAAACGTCACCACGTTCATGCTTATCGCTTTCATTCGTCACGCGTTTTCAAATGCAACGCAGTATCGTTATCGTTATCTATTAAAATAAATTATGCATAATTCCAATTTTTATTCTTTGCCTAATCACATAATCAAGTATATTTAAAACAATTAAATACGATCCAATTAATTATGCTTTCCAATCGTCCGAAATTCGTGAATTACTTAGCATTGAGACTGCGTCAAAAAGTATTTATGAATCGACTGCCACGACTCGAACGCTGGAAAATTCTGCACGGCCGTTTCCGGTGACTCTGAGCACGTTGACCTTGGCTTTTTCTTTCTCTTAGTTGGCGGCTCGTACGACGCATTTGAATTCGCCATAGAATTTTTCATCGCCAAATCCTTCCAAGTTTCGTGCACCCGTTTGTATCTGTTCAAAGCATCCTCCATGTCCTGGTCCAGCATCCTCTCAAGGTCTGCATTCTTGAAGATTGGCTTTCCATAATTAATTTTCTTATCCGTCGTCGTTGACAATTTTTTCGGCTGCTGATTTTCATCTCTACGTTCTAACGAGCCATTGGAACCAGTCATTGTTCCTGCCACGTTCTTGACCGTCACCGGAATTATTTTTGGATTTTCATCCTTCGCAGACTCCTCGATATTCTCCATGGCATCCATTATCTCTTGGACGTTTCTCAAAAGACACCTGTTTCTCTCTAATTTATATTTCATTGATCTTGTCCTATTCAAAATGTCCGCGCTATTGACTTCTTGCTTCATCTTATCGACCTCACTACGACCGGGAAGGATTTGAGAAATTTTCGATCGATTTGTGAACGCAAAACGTACTTTTTGAACGGGTTCTGTTTCCTGTTCCCCATTCAAAATCAGTTCATCGATTCTCTTTGAATTCTTCTTGCTCTCAACCTTTCTTATCTTTCCCCTTGGTCCAGGCTCCGTCATTTTCTGATTATCAGCCATCGTTAACCTTCGTGACCTATGACCCAACTTTTTCCTAGAACCCGACGACTCCTCTGTCTCCTTCCTATCAGACGATTTTTTCTGGCTTTCGTACTCGCCGATTGGTAACTCTGCAGAATTCGGTCTTACAGATAACAACTGGTCCATCATCTCTCTCACCTGCTTCAACTCCTCATGCTCGTCCATTCCTTTCACCGAGTCCTTAATCATCTCTTTTCTTTCAAAAAACTTGTCCTCGTCATTCTTTTCAAATTCCAGCATCCGATTTTTATCTTCGCTCTTAATCTCTTCAGAGTTCATTTTCGATTTATCTTTCGAGACAGGATCATCATCGATCTTAATATTATTTCTTCTCTTTGTAAGCCTCTTAACAGATACTGGCTTTATGTATGTCCTTGTTGCTGAAATATCCTCACTTTCCCGATTTGAATTTCCCGCCATACCAATACCCGAACTCACTGATCTTATTATGGTGTCAGAATCCCAATTATCTTCAATCTTATCAATCTCTATGGAATTGTCAATATTAATTCCTTCGGTTCCAGGAACATCTTCTTCTATCATATAAAATTGCTGATCTACCGGTAGAGACTCCAGCCATCTTACAACTTGTATCGTGTTATCAGACTCGCTATCAGATTCGCTATAGCTGTCCGATAGTACAGGTACGCGATTGTCATCGCTCCAAGAGATGTTCCTCCTTCCTGTCCTGGGTATACGATGACGGAAGTAAGTGCACTGAAAGTTATCACGTGACTGGATCATCCGCAACCCATAAGGATTCTCTGCTTCCGTCGATCCGATTTTCGGGGGATTCCCCATTGTCGAACCTTCTCCGGCGGCTCCTCGTCTGCCGGAATTCGCGAGCAAGACGGACTGCGCCATTCCAGGCGATCAGTATGGCAAGAAAGAATGCGAGATTATTTAATTGCTCGCGAACTAACATTAAATTATTTTTCAAAAATATATTCGAATCACTGTTGCAGGAATGATTTTTGTTTGGTTATAAAATTCTATTAGAACTTTCCATTGAATTTACGTGTTATTGCGTGCAAAACGGTTATTGGGAATTTTCTTAACTTTTTTTTTTTTCCATATTTATAGAAACATCCAATTCTATTGTTTTATTCGTATCGATACTGCAACGAGTGATTTTATATTTGAGGTTATGGCTTACTTCCCTTTTGTTTTTAGGAACATCTCGATACTTTATTACCGGTACATTATTTTTGTAAGATTAAATATAGATATTTAATGATAATTAAGAAATGCAACGTGGATTCTGTTAGGAGACAACTGGAACTTATTGATGGGAAATTTGTCATTTTGCAAGACTCAATCCAACAGCGTACATGTCTGTTATGTCGAGAAGAATTTTTTTCTTCTTCTGTGGATTTTTCTTTCTTTGAGCACCTTGATTTTTGTTCTTTGTCGTTCCTGTGCTGCTTGGAGGTAGAAGAGAGGGCAGTGGTGGCACCTCCACAGGAACTGTTCCATTTCTCTTATATTTATTAATAGCATCCCTCATGGCAGTGCTGATAATCTGCACGAGAATATAATTTTTAAAATTATTTATGCATTCGAGCAACTCGTACATTGATATACCTTTTCTTCGTTTTGCCTAGCCTGAGATTTTTCAGATTTCAAAAGTACCGAACGGTCGTTTTGTTGCTGAAGCTTCATAATTTTCGAAATCAAACTTTGCCGCTCCGATGACGCATCTGATCTCGTATTCACAATGGCGCTAGCCGCAGTTCTGTTTTTGCTCCTAGTCTTTTGTCTTGGACTCTTAGAATTTCCAATTGGCTTAGAAGCAGAGTTTTTCTAGGATGAAGAAAAAGAAGCTTTGTCAGCTGTTACTCCACCGTCCAAATAAATTCCTCTTTTACCTGGTTCAATGCTGGTGACTTTGTTTTTGCATTCTGCGACGTGATGGCAGCACTGGTACTCGTGGCAGTGGATTCATGTTTTACAGATACCAGTGACGTTTTTGATGACTTACAAGGTGCAGTAGCTGGCAATGATTGTCGCATCTTAGGAGATTCCAGCTTGTAGCAGGAATAAAATTCTTGATCTAATTGAATTTCTAGTTCCTCTATCAAATCCACTATCACCGGTCCTATGTAGCTATGCACTGTTGTTTTCTTTTTTGGTAGAGACATCTACAAAATTGTAATACCGGTATGTACCCGTGCAGCAATTAGAAATTATTTCTTCCCTAAGCAAATAATATTACCGGTGGCGATTTTGAAACTAGACTCAGCTTAGAATCCTGCGGATTAGAATTTTGTTTCTTCTCGCAAGTCGTTATTCTCGTTCCTTGAAGTGACAGAGCAGCACCCAAATATGGCTGACAGCTTGGCATCCTTTGTCTATAAGCCAACTCAAATTCACCAGTGTCTGCATTTTTATCCTCGCGAAAGTCGATAACCACTGAAGATAATAAATCATGAAAATTTTATAATCTTTCTTATTGACGTAAACAATTGTTTATTTACCTTTAATAGTGTCTTCCATAACCTGTCGACATAAACGCGTAGTCACACTGGTAGTGTAGTTCATATCGGGATGACTATTAATCTCGATCAGCCAAACAGAAAAATCCTCCATTACCATAAAGTCAGCGCCGTACAATTCAAAACTATTTTTACGTCTGTCCATGGCTTCCTGGCTGGCCAATAAGGAGCCAACCAAACCCTGTTTCATTCCTGGATAAATAAGCTCATCCCAAGCGTCGCTATGACCCTGTGACCTGTATAAAAGTTGAATTAATAATGAATATGAAAAAAAATTCTAAATAAAATAACGATTGGAAAAATCGTGGAATCTTACTTCAGGAATTGCTTAAATGTTGTGGCGTCCCACATGTTATCCGACGGAAGTGCAGGATCTCTGTCGTTACTGTTTTTGTATTTGCACTGAATAGCATGATTGCACAAATGAATGGATTCATGAAAATCCGTAAGACAAAATTTTTGTGAACAAAACCTTAGGTAGCTTTCTCTGAAAAATATAATAATATTTGACACCCGACAACGATATATTTAATTGCCTCATGTACATATTTTCTCAATCAAATAGTGCCAATGTATAAAGCAACGACCAAATCTCTACGGTATTCAAATTGGTTTAAGATTGATTAAATTATTAAATAATTTATTGCAAGCAATATAAACGCGCACGGATGATCGGAGTTCTCTAAAAATAATAGCTTATTTAATTATTTTTATTTACTGGCAATTCGTGACAGTTACTTTAGATTTAGTACAGGCATAATAAATTTTCCTCAATTATCTTTATTATTAGGCTAATTACCACCCAGGATTATATTTAGCGAATTACTATAATTAGCTACACTCTGTCGGACGGATATTCTATTTATAAACCGAATAAAACGAACCCTTCTATTAAGGGATGGTAATGTAGTGACCTACCTGTAGATCCACAGAGTCAAGGGTTGCGCACACGAAACAATGAACCACTGTCTGATGTCAAATTTAGTACTGTACACCAAGAATGGTCGTTCTGTCAGTAAGAAAAATGAGTAATTTATTAAGATAATTATATTATAAAATAACGTATTAAACAAAAAAAATTACCAATATATTTCTGAACCACGTAACGGGTGTCTGATTTATTAGCTGGATTAACTTTAGCCACTACATCCTCAAGTCTGTTCATCAGAGTAATTCCGCGACCTCTACTTTTATTTCCAGGTTTTAAAATCCAAACGTTTGCGATGCCATCCATGTCCAATTGCGGCCAGTACTTCCGGATCCTCTTGAGGATGTGCATCGAGGCCAGAAAATATTTCTAAAGGAAGTCAGTGAAATGTAAGAAATCCAAAGTGTCTTCCAGGATGTTTGGAACACCCTGTATATACGCTTGTTGTCTAACTCACATGAAAAGGTACGTTGTTTCTAACAAAAACGGCTTGACCCTGAATGATCTTGTAATACCAGCAGATAAATTGATCCCATTGATGAGACCAGACCTTCTCGACTTCCTGATCGATATCCTCGTGCGATTGGGCACCAATATAGTCGCTGCAACGTCTAATAGCAAAATCTAATGCTTTCAGAGGAATTGTACCAGTCGGTGACCTGGTTGCGTTTTCGCCCTCGGTGTTGATCTTGTCCACGAGCCACTTGAGTAAGCTGAGACACGCAGTGAACCTGATGGAATTTTTATTATGGTCTTGAAGTTATCACAAGGTACTGGAAAATCCATTTTGTGTGACGCGATAAGGCGACGAAGTTATAAGAAATTTGTGAACCATCATGTGAAACCATCTCTGATCGATTTCACAATCAGAATTTGTGTCTGATCTTACCGGAAGTCTTCAACGAAGGCGTGCATTTGATCACCCTGACATATGTTGTAGCAACGTGGAAATAACGTGTTGGCAACACCAGCTTCGTAGTACCAATGCATTTGTCGGACATTTGAGCAAAGGCCCACCTGAAGAATTGTTTTTTTTTTTTGTTTAAGAATAATTTTTAAATATTTATCTTAAATTTATTCTGCTCCAGGTGTGTGTGTGTGTGTGTGTGTACGTCAAGCTCACCTGATACAATTCTACAGCCATTCAAGTTGAATCTGTGATTATTTTTACCTTGGAGGTGAAGCCAGCTCTACAGAATCTATTGAAGATTGTAGTTTTGTTATCCTGGGTTGGCCATCCTGGCCACTCTGAGCCAGTGTTCCAAAGGAAGTCGACAGTGTGGTTGCTGAGCATTTTTGAAATTAGTTGACGCTCACTTTGCTGATCCTTGAGGTCACCTATTCCAGCTAGTAGAGCTACTGGGCTTGAATCGACAGTCATATGCTGATCAGCTATTAGTTTTGTGATTTGTTAATTATTAGTATTGGTATATAAACATAAGGCAATTGTATCTAATAGTCTGATTAATACCGTTGGTAATTTTCTTATAGAATTTCTCGCACCATCCTCTCTTCAACATGCATTCACGAACCACGCGTGATCTTCCATATATCATGAAAGTACGATGAGCAGCAATTGCATCTTTTACTATGCGTTTTATACGAAGAAATCTTTCTTGTAAAGTCGGTGGTAAAATTGAGTTCAATTCGTTGCTGCCCGTCTTGGACGAAACGGAGTCACAGCCTTGAAAGAAAATCAACGTTTTGTCACAGTAAGGGTAGGGTCGAAAAAATTGGTCATTTTATAAATTTACCAACCATTTTGAGATTTCAAAATGGAATCAGTATCCCTGGTGATCGCAATGGATTTCTCGGATATATCGAAAGTCTCATCCTTCCCCTCGTCCTTTTCAATTTTCTCCATTTTTTCCGCATCTTGGGACCCAGGACTCTCCGATTCCGCATCGTTCACGTTCATGTGGTGCAGGCTTTACCTGTCCTGTGTCTTGACCACGTAGACGTCTACTAAGAATTAAGTTTCATTTCTTCACGAGATTTGATTAGGGTCCACCTGGTTAGACGAATCTAAAAATTAGCTAATAAAAGTCTGAGGAAATCATTTTGATCTTTTTTTTTTTAATTATAACCGTGTCAAGTTCAAATAAAATCGTATCTCAGGACAACTGAAAACCTTGACCTCGATTTTTCAACGAGTCCGGTGCTTTCAAATCGATAATTACCAATCATCCATCCGTTCCTATACCTGTTGAGCAATTTATACATTTCATCAATATTACTCCATTTTCTTTTTATACGGTATAAAATAATTCCTTTTGAATTTCCTATCTGGGAATAAGACCCAATCTTCCTGCCGCAGCTCCTCCAGTTCAAAATTCCAAAGAAATCAATCGACCGTAATCTGATCCCATTCTAGTTTAATTATCAAACACTGATAGACCGCCACCCGCGATATCCGTCTCTTCCATGAAACTTTTTAATTATCTACCGAAACCCATGAGAATTCCAAATAAGACTTTCGTTCATTTATTTTGTCATAAAAGAGACCCGTAAGCCCCGCCATCAAGTGGTAGCGGTGATATCTTGTATGACCCAGGTCAAAAATTTGAACTGTCACCATAAGGGTGGAAGCGATGACTCGCGGATGGCGTTCGCCAGCAAACTGATCGGTGGTTCCGCATTTCAACGGTAAACCGCGTACAGGGACCATGTGTCGGTGTTTGGACCCCGGAATTCCGCAGGCGCGAAGGGAGCAGGGCCGAGCGATTCCAGGGGTTGGATTGAAGAAGGTGCGCAGGGTGGCTCGGGATAAGATCGAGGGGCTGTTTTCATGGAGTTAGTGGGTCGGCGGTGACACGGGGGGGGGGGGGGATCAAAGCTTACGAGCGGCGTACCAGGCACCTTCCTAGTCTCCGTTGGGTTAACCTCACACATGCCCAAGAATCTAGGTAAGAACGTCAACGCAATCGGGGTTAATCAACTATCCGCTATCTTCGACTTGCATTCTCTGACCCACTTAGACCTTAGCTACGCGGCGGTTATGCATTACCCTTATTAGCTAATTGCCCCACAGTAATTTATGTTTGACCCGGAGAACTTTGAATTGGGTCTGAAAATTATTTGGCGAAGAAGAAATTACAGGGAGGCATCGACGCACGAGTTACGTGTTTGAAAATAGGTTATGTTACATTTTTGATGGATGGATGGATCATGGGTAATAAAGGCTGCTTGGCCGTTTAGTTTGTGAATCGTATTTTGAGTTTAGAAATTCTATTTCTCGAATGCGTGATCCTGTGTGAACGATTTGGTTTTATTTATGGAAAATTGATTTGTTCATGTACTGTCTCTGCCGGCCGTGTGTGCGGGTTAACACGGAGCTTGTTATTTTGGATTACTATTGTTTACGTAAGGCTCTATGTTAATTTATACAAATGAGCTTGCATACTCTATAAATGTGACTGGTGCCATATCACCCACTGATAAGCTGAATTCTATATGTTGTTATTAGATTGTCAGTTTTATCAACGTTTTAGAAATACCGTATAATTTTTCGCTTTTTAAGGATCTGGATAAGATACTGATTTACAATGGGTTTATTGTGTTGATAAAGGGTTAAATGTTTGACTGACCATCAGAAGAAACTGCTGAGAGTCTGGATGAATTTTAGACTGTCAAAGGATGATGGGATCTTGTAGCACGTACTGATTTTACAATAATTTTCTTATACTTTAATTGGCATATTCGATAATATTTTATTTATAATACTAGAATATTGAAAATGTAGAAAAACTTTATTAATCTTGAAAAAAAGTATTAGCCAAATGATAAACATGTCACTGTCACTGATTCAGTCGTGACTAATTTCATGGATAATATATATTGAAGGTTAATTAATTGAAGACTTATAAACTGCATTAAATTATCAATTGTTTCATATTGCTGTTTAATTTCTCCATGGAGCGCCACGGAAATATAGGAACTCTTTAAACGTCAAATGAAATAAATTAGATAAGGTCCGAGTGTCTTATCGTTGTAAGATTGCTGCATGCAAATTATTCTATTCGATGAGCTAAAAATGATAAGAGACTTTTGTGCATAGTCGATTTCAAAAGTAGCGCCACTTTACCCATCCTAAATCCTGGATGGCTAGTATAGGTTAAACACCGGCTGGTCAATTCTAGAGTGACGTGATACGAAGCAACTGTACAATCGATTTTCATTTCATTCTACGAAAGACCGCGATAGAGTGTGGACCTGGTTGAAAATACATTAGTTCGAAATGGCAAGTTTAGTACAAAAGGCGGCGCTACTGCTATTTACTGAAGGATGCATGGAAGAGTATTTTGAAAAATTTAATTTTCTTCATGGTACGTACTTCAGGGATAGTTAACTGTAATTTATTTTTTAAAGCGACCATAGAATCCTGTATTCTTGAGAGATTGCTAAGGATCATATTTTTTTTTTTAAGGGCAGGACTATTTTTTTCTGCCATTGTTGCTGTGTTCTATGACGGTGGACACGTGGCATGCCGAATTTCGGCGGCCAAATACAATATTGATCTTAAAAATTTACTGGCATTATTAATTTTTTGGACTTAAAAGTTTTTAAAGATGACTTCATTAAAGGATGTTCGTATTATCGTTTCAAATTTGATATTGCTTGTATAGACGAGATATTGGAGCATTGATAAGATACAGATACAGAATTTATTATTATGTCATGGGGATTTTTGTAATTACTTGTTTCTAAATAAGTATTTGTTGTTGTTCATTTGTCTGAATCTGGATGTTGAAAAAATGTTGGTCATTTTTTAACAAATAAATTGTGTAATAATGCTTGTATTTATAATGAATGTTTAATTGTTCTTATTCTAGGTGAATGTTTCAAGGCAACTCTTAGCAAGGGTCTAGGCTTAGGTATCATAGCGGGTTCCCTATTAGGTTTGCATTTGTAACTACTATTATTTTGCATACATGTATTAGTAATGATTATATTAACATAGAAATTGTCTATTTACAGTGAAATTACCACAAATTTTAAAACTCTTGAAAAACAAAAGTGGCGAAGGCATAAACATTATCAGTGTGTTTTTGGACTTGTTTGCAATCACTGCGACAGCGTCTTACAGTTTTGTCAGTAAATTTCCGTTTAGGTAATATTGTGAAGTCTTATCACAAATTCATTCAAAGAGAAATATTATTATTATGGCTTATTTCAGCTCTTGGGGTGATGGAGTATTTCTCGGTGTTCAAACTGCAGCCATTGCTGCTTTAGTATTGCATTATAGTGGCAATACTACAAAAGCAACTGCCTTTATTGCTGCGTACATATCAATTATTACTGCTGTAATAATTGGACTTGTTCCAGTACATGTACTTTGGACTTGCCAAGCATTAAATGTTCCCATTTTACTTACCGGCAAGGTAATATATGAATTTTCTTAAATTCTATTGGCTTCGTATATAGATCATTTACTTATTTTTATCGATTATCATATACAATCCACTGAGCACGACCTTCTGGATCGTAAATAAATTCAATTAAAAAGTATCGAACAAGAATCAAAATCCATGAAATCATGCTCGGTGAATTGTATCGATGACTATCTGGTATAGTTTTTATTGTGGTACAGTCTCTTGATTATGTATAAGCTGCTGATATATCAATAAGTTTTTTATAGAAGATTTCATTGTTATTTTCAGCTTATGCAAGCCTATACCAATTATTCAAATGGCAGTACGGGACAACTCTCAGCTGCTACCTGTTTCATGTTGTTCTTTGGTTCGCTAGCCAGAATTTTTACTTCTGTTCAAGAAACTGGAGACACGATAATTATTGTTACTTATATTGTTGCGACTTCCGCCAATGCTCTGATAGCTTCACAGCTCATATACTATTGGAATGTTGTACCAAAAGCAGCTAAGGATTCCAAAAAGAAAAAGCAATAAAGTTGAACAAATAGTTAACATATTATCTTTCAGACAGATTTAATGTAATTACAGCGTAGAGCATACAGTTTTAAAGAATCGGTAGGCCTGCTCTTGCAGGACGCCGTTGCGGGTTAATTGTAAATACTAAATAGATAAGAAGGTTTCTAGAAAAGAGAATATACAATACCCCAATTTAAAGAGAGACTGAGGATTCAATAGCGTTCTTCATTTACTTTTTTAGTACAATTATTCCATTAAATTATGATTCCAAAGAAGATTTTTATCTCTCTCTTACAAATATAATATACCATTTTTCCCTTGGCTCATTTGAAGAGAGTACTGAAACTTTAAGAAAAAATTGCATCACCTGTATAACAGACTAAGTTTTGAGATTCCAAAAAGAATCTAATAAAAGATTTTCTAAATAACTAATTTTTTGTCTTTCAATAAAAATACACATAAAGATGCCTCTCTTTCGTCATCCGTTAATGTTGAAGTTACTAATAGAAACAACGTTCAAAGGTACCGAGTCACCGGAAGTACTGGCCGGCGACATTTTAATCGATGAAAGTAATTCCCAAAATGTCCGTCTGCGCAGGTGTCGCTATCAACATACCTCGTTTCCGTTTTACACACTGGCGCCGTGACTCATGCAACGTACGACTCGCCGAAAGCTTAGTCGTTTATCGCCGAGGATGGCTGCATACTGACTGTGTTTTTATAGTGTGAATCGTGTGGAAGAGACGAGATATTAATCCAGAAAGAAGGTGAGTAACAAAAGTGGTTAAAAAGTAGAGTAAATATAATATAATATAAAGAGAAACAAGGCGCATAGGCGGTTGCTGGGACGATGTTTGGTCATTGCGCGGTACTATGGCGTCGTAGTCGTTTTCGCAACTCGGACACGGCCAAACGACCATTTTGTTATCAGTAAATCAATAGTGCGCCGACTAGTACGTTGTTCATCGTTTCGCTGGCAATAATACCCTCTGCTATTATAACTCCACTACTCGACGGAATACTTTCTCATTTTGTACGTTCTCTATCATAATACCGGTACGCCCATCGAATTCCTCTGCCAAGGTAACTAACATAACGAACCGGTTCTACGAGCCGTTGCTTTGCGCACGAGCTCTCAGTGAAAGCTTTAGATTTTCATAATTATTTCATTAGAATTACTTCTCACGATCTGATTCCTATTGCTAAAGATTTATATCTTTTTTTTCTTGCCTTCCTTTTTTCTCCCTGTTTTCATAGAACCGTTTGTTTCTCGGTTGTAAACACAGCATCGATGGTAATCGTCTATCGAGGTTGGGTATTATACATACGTAGTGCACGAGTGTCTGGCTTTTTAGATTGGATTCAATGAGATATAGGTTAATATCTCGATATATTGTATCGATCGTCTGTGATCGAGAATGCCTCTTTTTTTTTTATTATTACAAAAATGTATACATTTATTTTCTATATCTATATTTATTATTGAAACCCTGCGATCAATCCGATCGAATCGGTCAGCCTATTTGAACAAGGCAATTTCATAGTCTTACAGGTTAGATTGGTCGCACGGTCGCACCGGTGAGAGTCGGAATGGAGTCGATGGACGCGCGCCTCGTGGCGCAGGCGTTGAACTACCATGGTCAGCAGTTGCAGAAAGTTTGGGAAGGGGAGCGCAACGAGAACGAGCTGGCTATGCTCAATCTCAAGGAACCTAACTTCGAAATCTATCAGCAACGCCAAAAGACCCTTAGGTATTTGATTGTAATCATGTCGGTGAGCGCGCGCACGCTCGTGTCCTACTCATCTGGAAGTCCTTTCGATGCCACACTTCGATTTTGATGAAAACTTTATTGCTTCAAGTATAGTGTTTGCTCACCTTGTAAGAGAAAATCATTAAGGAAATAACTTTAGGGAGTATACATATATAATTTTTTTTTTTTTTTTTACTTAACTCATTTATTACTTATGAAACTTGAATTCATCAGGTGACTGGATTTTGTTTGAAATATTCTTTCAGATTTAATATCGCTATGACTCTGTCCAACAAAATTTATAGAATATCTTGTAAAGCAGCTGTGGTTTGTTCCAAAACTGTCTTATCGTTAATGTGAGAAAAGCACATGTCGATTGTTTTTTTAGTCCAACTAGAGATAATGAAATGGTGATGTTTCATCAAAAATCAGAAGTGAATATGGAAAGATCATAGGCTTCCTTGTATGGGAAAGTATCAGGATCGAGAAAACTCCTTTCGTTCGTAGCCTTGGGGACAGGGGAAAAAGACTGAAGCTTCAGCAATTCCTTGCTAAGAAAGCGGATGCTCTCTATGACAAGTCAAACTTAGAGAAGACTGTCGAGCCCATTAGACAGGAGCTTGGAGACGAAGGTAAGTGGGCGTGGATTTTTGTTTTGCTTCTGCGGAGTGCTGCAACCTATTGCCCAGGGTACCAGAAATTTCCATTTCCTTCCAGAATTTTATGCAACAATGCCGGGACTCGATTCTTTTGTCACCATGGAGAAATCACAGCGCATTAGGAACTTTTTAGAGGTAACTTCATTGCCCATCTGTCTCTGGAGAGAATGCATTTCCACAAAAAGTTCCACATGTGTAATGTTTGCTGCGCCTGTTTGCAGAGTTTGGTTGTCGGGGACGTAATTTACGCTCAAGTGATGGGTAAAAGTGCCGCGGGCCTTCTTCTGAAGGTTCTTTGCAACTGCAGTGACTGTCCCAGAGTTGTCACAGACCTAGGTGTTAAGGTACAATCAATTCCATCCAGATTGAACACTTGAATTGCATGAGTGAGGTTATGGGCTTATTACATGTGGACGGTATAACAAATAGTAAACTCCAGTAAGTTGTCTCAGTATCAGTGAAACTCATGTCTCTCCAGAGAGACTAAAAGATAAATAGTTCAACGCAGAGTCAAGTAACTTAACTCATCATGAATATTTCATATTTTCACAACGACATCAATTTCAAAAAGTTCAAAAGTTACTAGCGTGTTCATTCCAAAGATTCTGACAGTGCAATTATCAAAAGCCCTATACATACCAGTTTAATTAAATTATACCAAATTCATTATAGCTTAACAAAACACCCTTAAATCAAAAGGTCCACGCGTAATAAGTACTAACCTCAAAAGGAAGGTACACATTGATTCCACTCTGGTATGCCCTAACCATATCAGATAGGAATGATGCAGTGGTTACTTCCAGTAAAAAAAAAAAGAAATTGCTTTGAAGCTTCACAGCGATTGTTATGCACGTGCAAAATCATAATGATTGCGACGAATTCGTCGCATGTGCAGCTGTCACGAAATTGCGATAATTTCAATTGTGCATAATTAAATTCAACTTGTTAGTCAGTCACGAGAAAGGTTATGCATAAAACGTTGCCGGTAGCGGTATCACGTTAGAAGCTTACGTTAAAGAACATGATAAATCTAGCTTTGTGAATAGAGACACGAATCAGGAAAAGAAAAAGATGAATTTAAGAAAATTCGATAACTCAGTCACGACAATGCCGTCTCGGTAGTCGGCAAGGGTCTATGGAAAATCCTAACATGCGCGCTCTTTTCGCTAGGCCTTGATATTGAATACGGCCACAGTGCCGGCGGTGGACAAGAAAGGAGTGACAAGAGGCTACATGGCCAACGATCTGGTCTGCGTCGTAGTGAGTGAGGTTAACGTTGAGGCTGAGCGTGTCGTTGCCGTTATGAACGTTCCCGCCCGTGAGGGCCAGGCACCGCACCCACCTATGGGTCTTATCCATTCCGACGATCTGCCGGAGGCTTACAAGTAAGTTACGCCGAACTAGATAATTTAATAAAGCACAAACCGAAACCACTGACTTCCATGCCCGATCTGTTAGATTTTTGTATTTTTCAGTAATTATTAAATTTTGTTTTTTCTTTTTTCTTGTCCCAAACCACGTGTCAGTGAAATGCTCTACCAGGAAAGTTATTTGAATTGTCATAAGATTGCGTCACACGTGACGCAACATGTGCGCGACTGGTAAAGCATTTCTTGTTAACGTGACTGAGACTTCCAGTAACTTCGAAAGTGCCGATACGAAGATAACCTATAAATTAATGTAAAGTTCACGTGCCTGAACCACTTGGGATTGATTCGTAACTTTTGATGTCCGCCATTGACAGAAAAAAAAAAAAAAAAAAAAAAAGAGATTGTCCCTTTGATGAGAATCGTTGGGGAGGATATCCGTGTAGCTTTTTTAATCTAGAAACTGTTACGCGGCAGAGACAATTAATCGTCCGGATGTATATTGTTGTCGAATCTGCATAGTTGTCTGTCGATCGAGTAGAGCCGGTTTCGCATTGTCCGCGTTCACGCGTTATTCGGTACACGAAGTTTGAGCCATATCGAAGAGGGCCGAATAAACGTGAAAGGTAAGGCAAAATAATGGCGATTAATTGAGGGAGATTTGAAATATTATTTTTTAACAATCGCATTGCGATACTAACCACATCAAAGGTAAATCAGACTTGACTCCTCTGACACGTTTTTATGAATCTAGGTGCCAGACACTCTATGTAACGTAAAAGTCGATAGTCGGTATGATGATGAGTTTATAATGCGATACAAATGATTCGAACCTTGAGCATTGGTTGACGTGGCTCTGTTCCGCACACGTTCCTATCTACGTTTGTGATATATTACTCTCAAAGCACCAGCCAAACTATGGCGTCAAAATGACATCAATGTGTCTTTTGAGATTGAATTTCCAGTATGAGACTTGAGCCTTGGGTTGGTCTGATTGGGTGCAGCAGACGGTAGGTATAATAATGATGTACAGTTGTTTGGTCTCTTGATAGGACAGTTAGATCAATCTATAATTATCAATGTCAATGGAATAGAAATTTAGCAGAAAACCATGGAAGATTTAACAATTAACAAGGTAGTTTCTTTATCTATTTATTCCACGAGCTATATCTACCTCATGTCTCATTGATTTGACGACAAACGATACAGTAATCATCAGTCAGGTTATCAGTGAATTATTTTCAATCCAGCAATAATGTGCAGTCAAAGACATAGCAGTTGCATGGTGTGAGAAATTAAAAAAAAATTTTTTGGTTGCTTTAGATTAGTAAAAAAAAAAGTCATCGAGTTCGAAGGAGAGACCAAGCAACAAAAGGTTTCGAGAAATTCAACCTTTATATATATATATATTTATATATAATAGGCTCGAAAGGATTGCGGCTTAGCATAGTAATTAATGCCTCGTTTAAACTTACAGCTTGTATTGACAAATAAAAAAAAAAGATGTCGTTCAAATTGACACCACAAAGCTCAAAAACAGGCGAGCATACTGCTACTACCAATACTACTACTACTACTACCTACTACTACTACTACTACTACTACTACTACCTACTACTACTACTACATCTAAAAAAAAAATTTTTTTGGTCAACTTGGAAGACAAAAATACTCAGGCGTGGCTCCCAACCTATTCTAGGGCTATGCAATTTGTTTTGTTGCACATATAAAAAAAAAATACCTAAAACCAAAAATATCACCATCGATCGATTATAGGCTGTGTGCTTTTGTGTTGAGAGAGAGAGAGAGAGAGAGAGAGAAAAAAAAAACCATACCCATGATTACAAAACCATGATAGAACCAAAAATATCTAA
The DNA here is from genome assembly GCA_031762395.1 of Calameuta pygmaea. NCBI lineage: Eukaryota > Metazoa > Arthropoda > Insecta > Hymenoptera > Cephidae > Calameuta > Calameuta pygmaea. The sequence goes on along the minus strand of JASANN010000080.1, from coordinate 251,008 downwards.
AATCCAATTGAACAGTACATAAAAAAAAAAAGTCTATACGTCTTAGCGATCGAGAAAGGTGAGACATGACTAATGTGAGTTGACATAATAATTGAGGTTGTATCATTGTAAAATGTAAGCTAAGAGACTTTGTGGTAATAAAGGAAGCGCAACGATCTTCTTTATGGCGTCCCTAGCGGATAAATGCAGAACCAGGTTGCTCGTTAACGTTTAAAATTGTGGATTTGGATGTTCTCTAATGCCACATGGTATGATGGACCACTTTCAGGAATACTTTATAGCTGATTAACGAGATAAAAAAAAGATTGCTGGTAAATACCGTTTGGCATTAGGGTGGTATCCTTGAATAATTCATGCAGACCGAAAGACAGGTGGTGATAATGCACAATATAATATATATATATATATAAATATGGAAGACACGCAGAGAGACCGAGAGAGCGAGAAGCCACGGAGGCATAAAAAATAAGCAATGATTAAGAGACACGTATTGGCGCAAAGATGTATCTTTAAAAAGTGGATTTTACCCAACTAGATGGAATTGCATAATGGACAGACAATGCGAACACGACAAGATGTCACAAAGCACTGGATATTAATAAAGATGGGAACCACGATAGCCCTGCAAGTCGTCTCAGAATACATAAAACGTATCTTTTGAGCAGAAAAAAAAAGCGGAGAAATGATTGTTCGGTCGACATGATTATTCGATCTCTAGTTTCTCCGTTAACCGAGCACATCCGGTTTCTTTCTCGGTGGGATTGAACGTGTGATTATGGCCGTGTGATAATACGACGTTCTTTTCTCTCTTATGTGATGTAGGAAAGCAATGGACAACAAAGGAGAGAGTTATGAAACGATCTTGGAGAATAGCACTGGGTTCAACAATCCAAACAACATTAAATATCTATGCGACTTGAAGGGACTCGGACAGGAGAATCATTCGAATATGGTTGGTCTTAGGTATGTTAAATTTTATATTTCATTTATTTAGACCGCAGGATATCGATTTTTCTTTGGACACCCTGTAACTATAAGAAACTCTTGTTCTTCACAGAGAAAGATTTCCACCTAACGAATATGCCACTGAGCTTAGGCAAACTCAAGCAAGCAAGTGGGCCTTCCGTAGCGTCGCTGAAGGGATTGATCATTTCAAGGCAGGAAGACATTCTGAAGCTTTTCAGTGCCTCAATAAGGCACTGACTGTCGATCCCCGAAACGTTGAGGGCTTGGTGGCTCGTGGAGCACTGTAAGTTTGTTATATCTATAATTAGAGGAGTTGGCTTTGCGAGGTGTTCTTATTTGATAGAACAATGTTCTTATCTTGCTTTGCAGTTATGCAAACAGTGGCAGCTTCAAGAAGGCTATCGACGACTTCGAGACTGCACTGAAATTGAACCAGACACATACGAATGCTAGGAAATATATGGCCGAGACTTTGGTTGCTCTTGGCAGGAGTTACGAGGACGAGGAGAAGTTTGAGGACGCCAGGAAGGCATACGAGAACTGTTTAGCCATTGCGCCATTTCACGAGGAGGCCAGGAACTCTATCGAGTATATAAAGACGAAGACGCTGACGGTACCTCTGAATCCGTTGGATACCTTTAAGATAGTGGAGAACGAGAATGAGATTGGTGATACGAAGAAGGAGAAGAAGAAGCGTAAGAAGGAGAGAAAATCAAGGTCGAAGAAGCGTCAGAGGTGGAGCTCCAGCTCGAGCTCTTCGTCTAGTGGCTCCTCTAGCTCCTCCAGTTCGGATTCTAGTAGCTCCTCGTCCTCTGGCAGCTCCAGGTCGGCTTCTCGTTCGCCAAATCGTAAGAGGAAGCATAAGAAGGATCATCGTGGGTCCTTGTCGCCTCTGAGCAAACGTATGGCCCAATATAATAATCCTCCGGCCATTGCTACCTCAGCTTCTCATGATCCGATTACGTCGGTGCCTTATGCCGTTAACGCCCGGGATAAGATGGACGACTATGAGATCAAGGTACGCAAATTCTTCGAGTAGATCAAGGTTCGAGTTCAGTAACGTGGTTCGTTAATAATGAATGAGCTCGACGTTTATCCTCGTTGCTGGAGTCGTTCTTGGTCTGTTCCTGAAATTTGCGCATCGTGATCTCATGTGTTACCCTTTTTTATCTAGGTAAGAAAATTCCTGGAGGAGACTACCAGGTGGAAGCGTGAACGCGAGAAGGAAAAGAAGCATTCCGAGAGCGAGAAGATGAAGAAGAAGAAGAAAAAGGAGAAGAAGGGCAAAGACAAGGAGAAGGAGGACAAGAAGAGTCGCAAGAAGAAGAAGAAGGAGGAGCGTAAGAAACGCAAGAACAAGGATAAGCTCGAACGCGACTTGGAAGCACTGAAGAAGTCCTCGCTGCCCGATCTTGAGCAGCTGGAGTCTAAGTTGAACGCTTATTATGCCAAAGTCGAGAAGGAAACTGCGGTTCTGAAAAGGTTGGATTTCACGTTTTCATAAGTTGTGTCGTACTCGCTCTGTCGCGATTATCACTGCTTTTATCGTTGTCTCATCATCTGCACGATGGTACCTTGCGCTGTGTTAATTCGTTGCGCACGCGTGTCCTGAGCGTCACGCGGTTACACAGTTTTAATTCAGCAACATTAACGGCAGGGCTGGCCTAACACGGACCGTTCGAGAGGTTCTCTTTGCGAGAAAGAGAAGAAGATGAAAAAAAAAGAGCTTTTTGCTTGTTCACTTTGTCCCCCTTGTGATATGCGTGTATCTTTCACATGACACTTGGCACAATACACGGTAGCCGCGTAGTTCAGAGAGGCTGTCTCATTATTATTTATGTTTTTATATTTACTAGGTATGTAGCACAGTATAATGACATAGCTTTCCCTCTTAGCAACGCGGAGAAGCTCGCGGAAAGCTCGCGAAGGGAGGAGGAGCTTCGTAGGGAAAGAGAAAGGGAGCGTGAAAGAGATGAAGCTTCGAAAGCCTACCACGAGCGGGATACCAGGTTGCCGATGTCCGCGCAACAGCGTAAAGGTGCGAATATCAGCTTAGAGAAAAAATTTGAGAAATTCTTCTTTTGTCATTTTACATTAACGTCAATTGGAATTGTCTATTCTGAATTATTCTTTTATATTCTCCTTGAATGTGGAAACAAAACGCGAAAATCTTTCTTTCTTCTACCCGTGGTGACCTCCGTCTCTTTACAGAGATCCAGAGGAAACCTCTCACGGATATATTTGAGCAAGAATCTCAATTGATACACCCTGAGCCAAAGATACCGACTCTGGACACCGCGGCCCTCAACGCAAAGTGGAAGGCTGCCCAGGCCGCCAGGTAAATAATAGCTTCGATAGGTTCCTTCTACTTCCGTTACGGAAGATTGAAATAATTAATAATAATAAAGAATCTATCTCGGGAATAATCAACAGCGTGTGGCTACTACCACGGTGATGTCTCGTGCGACTTAGTTTAGAGTCTTCTAGGAACGTAGTCGACGTTACGTTTAAGCTCAGGTTATGCAGGCTATCATTACTTACGTGGGATATGATCGTATGATTATAGGCAGAAGGAAGTCCATCCCCAGAAGTGGCAAGATATACCACCGGAAAAGAAACTTCCGCCTGAACTCGATAGCGACGAGGATGACGATAACGAGCTGGAAGAGAAACTACAGCGGGTGGCCCTCGAGAAATCTTTCAACATTCGTAAACAGATGCAGAGGGAATTAGTAGAGAAGCGGGCGGCAGCGCAGCCGTTGGCTGCGCCGACACCGCCGCCGCCATTGCCAAAGGAACCGCAATTGCCGAAACCAGCGCCAGTGAAATATCCAACGCCGCAACCGCAAAACAAATTTCAATCTTACAAGGATCCCACAATGTCATTGTCGCAGACGGCACCTGGAAAATTCGGTTCAACGTCAAATCTTGGAGGAAAGTTTCAACCTATCGGACCTAGCGGCGGCGGTATTCATCCTCCGGAACCACCAGGTCCGCGTCCGCCGCCGTTGAAAAATCAGAGCCAGGCCAAAGGACCAAGAACCGATTCGGAAAGTGACAACGAGCGTCAGCACAGGCAAACGCTAAAGAAACGGGATTCCAATGCCAGGGGTGGGATGTCCAAGAGAATGAGCAGAGACCGTCCCGCAAAGAGATCAAGGAGTCGGTCTCGTAGTGCATCCAGTTCAGGATCCTCAAGATCACGATCAGCAAGACGCAGCAGATCCAGGTCGTACTCTAACCGTAGATCAGGAAGTTATGAACGGAAGTACAGTCGTTCGCCTTCTGGTACCTACAGTAGATCACGCTCCAGGTCACGCTCCAGGTCCTACACCAGAAGTCGCAGTCGCAGCAGGTCCGGCGATCGTGGCTACTATCGCAAACGACAGTTCCGTCCTTACAACAATCGCGGAACCTACTACAAGCCTCGTTTCCAAGGTTTCAACAATCAAAATCACCGAGGGGGCAACAATTTCCAAAACCGCAACCGCTTCTACAATAACCAGCACAACAACCGCTTCGGCAACCGACGTGGAGGTGGCGGTTTCAATAACAGAGGCGGCGGTCGCGGTCGGGGCGGTAATCGTGGCGGTCGTTTCTTCCACGGGAAGCAAGGCTTTCGCGACTTCAGGGATCGCCGTGACTTCAGAGACCGAAGAGCCGTGTCGAGGGACAGATACAGCGACAGAAGCTACTCACCCGACCCCATGAGGAAGGTCGACGAGGCAAAGGAGAAGATCAACAAAATGTTAGAAGGCGGCGAGGAACCTGGTGATCATCAGCAGAGCGGAGCGTCCGGAGTGCCTCCTAGCAAGAGACAAGATGGGCCTTTGAGTGAAGGTGAAGAGAGGGACGATGATGACTACGAGAGGTGGGGCGAGGGTCAGGGGGGCGACTCAGCTAACAAGGTTGGTTAGGTCGAGGTTCTCTGTGCTGGCTTTTCGAAAACCAGAAAAGCCCGAGTTAGTCATGATGATGATGAGAGTATGCTAATGAGATGAGAATAATAAAGGATCAATTATAAGAATTAATAACGACGATGACCTTTGAGTCGCAAGGGCGAGAGTACTAGGCCACCGGGCCAAAAACTAACTCTCGTTTGTTGCTAGAGCGAGGAAGTTGGGCCTGTCGAGGATAACCTGGATGGCAAGGAACACTTCATTGAGCGCATGAAGCAGCGAAGCAAGAAGGTTTTAATCCAGAGAGACATCGCAGCTAAGATTTGGTAGAAATATCCTCCTGATCGTGTATCACTCATCGATTCCACTTACCTGTGGTACACTGATACCAAATTCAGAGACACTAATATATACCAATTTCTCTTGTTTTCACTCTTTTTTTTTTCTTTCTTTTTTACCTTCGTCTGTGATACATAGTCGCTCTAGTTAGCCGTCACCTGAACTCTCAATGACAAAGGTTCGCACGAATTGCCAGTTTTGCACAGGACTGTTTTTCTCTTTTTTTTTTTTTAGATACAATTATTCCTAGCATTTCAAACTTTTACCAATCACAGTACGCGTGTATTAATCGACTGATTTAATTGGCATTATCATTTATGCAATTAGCGTTATCACTCTTCATTGCATTTTTCGTTATATAGTTTCTTTTATCTAATCATTCCTCCTCGACACAGTATATTATGTAGTACTAGGTTTCTCTTTCTTTCTTTCTTTCTTTCATTCATTCTTACTTACATTTTCACTTACTTTTAATCAACATCGACACAGACAGACACACTTACCGAATGAAGTGTAAATGGCAATTAGGCACTGCATAATGGCAATTCCATATCACTTGTAGGTTTATCATAATTTGCAATTGCACTTCAATATTGAAACACTCTATAGTCTGTTATCACATGCTCTGATTTCATGACCTCGACGGGTCTTTGGATTACACACTTGCGCTTTTACGTATACTCTACGTAAGTAAGTGTCTCTCCTCCACCGTTCGTTTGTCCTTTTAAAAAGAAAACTCATTGTCACTGCAGTCGCTGTGTTAAGTTTTCGATATTACACAACCAACCTTCCGTTGCATCCTCACTTTTTGACTGTTTCATTTTCTTTTTGTAAATTCAACACCTCTTTATGTGTATCTTGAAAGCGAGAGCATAAAAAAAAAATTACGAAAAGAAAAAAAGACAACTTTCCTCGTCAGGGCAAACATCCTCGTGCGTTCTCATCGAAATGAAAAAGAAAAAAAGGTTGCAAAGGTCAAAGGACATTTTACCACATCGTCATTATGATTATTGACACTTATTTTACAACATTAGTGTACAAGTAACCGATAAGACAATTACTGTATGTTGTATGTAAACGCGTTGCTGTACAATTTAAAAATCCAATGGAAAAAAAAGAAAAAGAATATAACACCTTATAAAGCCACAATGGGTCACTGAGAATAATTTTCTTCCACCTTGTATGACGACCCTCGTTATCTTTATTTGTGGCTATGCTGATTATTCGAGCTACAGAGGGGGGGGGGGGGTCAGTGCATCGCAATGCACATTGCAGCAAATCGACCATGTCAAAGGAAGTCGTTTGCCAAGGAATCGCATGACTCATTAGAGTATCAACAATCTTTAACCAGTTTTCTTTATCAAATCATTGGCATAAACTGATTATGCACTTTCCACGGTTGACTATATAAAACCGAGTGCGAGCTGTTGCACTTTAGTTGCATTCAAAAAATTGCTATCATGAGGTCGTTCGGTCTGCTAGTCCTGATAGGAGTCGCACTTGCTGCTGGTGAACTGCCTGGCCAAGATGTTTATGAGGGTAAGAAAATTTAATGATATTAATTAACCAAAGCTTCATTAATAATTTTAACCCTGCTTCTTATCAATTTTATTAGACAGCATCGATTATCAGGATCACGGAGCCAATCACGTTGATAATTGCGGAAGTCGCGAAAGATACAGCAGATGTAACGCTAATCCAATATGTCAGAGAACTTGTGAAAATATAAGTGCACCGGGTATACCTTGTCCAAGGAACAGGGTCTGCATCAATGGGTGCGTTTGCATCGATGGATATGTACGTTCGGAAGTAAATGGTCCATGTATCATTGAGAATAGATGTCCAAGAGTGAGACACTGAAATTTCTGAATTCTACCGATTGATTATGAATGTTTGATTAGGATTTTAATTTACATTATAAAATTATGGAATAATAAAATATTGATTTCCGGGTATATCAAGAGTTATTGGCATTTCATTTTCCGGTTTTTTTAATTAATCAAAATTTCATCTCTGAGGCGACCACTGTCTAATGGTCACTTGTGAGTGTGCGTGCAATGTGAAAGGGGTGGGAGATGCCTCCGGGGGTGGGGAGTAGAGCGCAATGTGATAGCATCTGCGGTGGTTCAGTTTTCGCGCCGCCATTCATGTGTGCGGTTCGTTTTGAGAATGGTTTATCAAAATTTGTTTATTATTTATCTATGAATTAAAAAAAAAGGACACTTTGATTCCAGTGGTCTCGAATGGCCAGATATCGAATATTAAACTGATGAAATGTTGCTCGGTCGATAATGTATTTTTGTTTATATCTTAAATATAAAAATATATTAATTATATGATCTGTAAAGCAGTGTAAATTGTTTAATTAAAAGTTATTGGCTATTGGTGAATTTTTACTAACCAGTGTTAGTGTTTTTATACCGTGAAAATGTCTATGACGTGCCTATGGATTTTGCAGTACGGATTCTACATCCTTTACGGTAAGTTTCTTTTATCTCAATAATAATTAATAGGATACGTATCGAAGCTTAATTGTTAAAAGGTTTAAAAGCTATTTGATACTGTGCGCAGCTCTGTACTTAATAAGGAACCCAAGCGTTTAAACGGTTCTGATACTTTTGTCGAGATCCCAAGCCGTTCAGGAAGGATCCGTCCAGGTCGAGCATCCATTGTGATTTTAATAAGCCTTATGCAAATTACAAATGAAATTGTCAGCAGCAGGCCCACGGTCTATTCTTCGTCGTTGATAGGGACAATTAGAAGAGCTTTGTCCGCTGACCACGCGTTGTCCGGCTGTCGAGCAACTTGAGTCCCAATCAGAGTACCACCCGCCAACTCCTAATGTTTATATCCGGTCCCTAGGACCGTTCACTTCCGACTTTTGTTCTCCAGCACTGACAGAAGTTTCTCAGCTTCCTGTTCGAACTTTCTGATCGTACCAAAAGCGCCAAAGCCATTTGAGGACACTGAATGGTCATAGGTCGATCCTGGGTCACAGCAGAGAATCCTGCACGGTTGGTTCCTTGTTCGTATATTTTACGAATTGTAAGGGACGAATCGTGAGTGCTCGACTGGAACCCTGGAATGGGATGAAAACACCGTTTAAAAATGGTTCCCCCAAGGAACGGCGCCAAGGCCAACCCCAAGGAGAAGCTCAAAAAAGCTGGGCCAACCTAAGCGGGGTTCTTCGGTAAGAATCGAACGGAATCACGAAGGTTCTTGAGGTTGGAGGTTGGGGAAGAGATAAGTTTTTACGGTAGGGTTACTAACTTACGGACTCGGCATTGTCGAGTTCCCAGTGACGGGAGGACAATGCGCGTTCGGGACACAATGCTTCACTCTGGAATCTAAAGGTCTACCAACCTACAACCCCATCTACCAATACTCACCCTTCCAAGGAACAACCCCCCCGACCATCTTACCGTTTTCTTCCATTTTCATTTCTCCGATGACGATTCCACTTGCGGATCCTTTATATATATATATATATATATATATATATATATATATTCTCCATATGGAAATACTCATCTGGAATAACGGAATCAACCCCGTTACACGTACCCGTAGCACATTCAGCAAATGAATTCTGAATAAGATTCTCAAATTCAATCACATGCTGGTCTTCTGGGTAAAAAGAAAAAGCGCAATAGCAGTTTCCATTAATATATAAAAGGAACATATATATATATATATATATATACCATATTTGACATAGTCAGAGTCTCAAGTATTTCAATCGCTCTTGCCTCTTTGGCTCTTCTATTTCTTTCAGGTACAAAGGCACATTGTTTCATCCCTCCATTTCTCCTGGCTCTGCTACCACGTACTCGTCCCACTGATCCTCGCCATTTCTATGGACACAAACGTCAGGCCAAAATACTCCCAGCATCCCACACACGTGGACCACACGCTTTTCCAATTTATAAACTCTCCCCAGCTCTCCATCTTTCTCGTTTCGCTACTCCCCAGTAGTCGTCAACCAGTCGACTGGCTGACTCTGGTGTTGAAGGAGGAGCCAGGCCAAGAAGGCGCACGCACAGAGAACGACAAATAACCATAGCACAGCGATAGGTCTGCGGGAGTCTTCAGCAACGTCAGACAATCCTTTCTCGTGCATTGAACAGTCGTCGCCCACTCGACACGTCCTTTTGTCACTGTTTATAGTAACCTTAGGAAGGAAGGAAGGAGGACTCAGCCGCGCCGATCATCAGGATCCAAGTACAGACGTGAAGATACGTGGTAGAGATCTGGGAAAATATTAAAGAGTGAGTTTAGGCTTATATTACAGGGAACCAAATCGGCTTAAGAGAATTGGCGAAAGTGACGCTTTCATTTCCACGAATACGTGATAAGAAAGCTACACAAGGATCACCAGAACTCCATAGCTTACCTGAAGAAAGTTCTAAATATTATCTAGGTCCTCTTGAACTCTATAATAAAATCTCCATGGAAATAATTGTCTTTGGAAATTCGAAAAAACAATGCTCTCATGAATTTTCCAAAAATATTTTACCAGTTCATTAAATCTGATACTGAAATCTGTGGTCATTTTACTTTCTCCCTTCTTTCTAACCACAGAATTCTCATGATCCTCCAGTGATACAAAATACAATATACAGATGCATCCATTGGCGCTGGTACCTTTGAAAGATTATGATGAACCTACGTCGGCGGTCTAGCCAGTGTGTGGCCGCAGGAGTGTCCTGCGCTCTATTGATAAACTCTCTTTCAATAGCTGCGGATGGCGGTTCGGCGGTATCGATAATATTCGAGTGGTGAATGGCGAGTGGCTGAATAGCACAATGCGCTCGTGTGATTAATAGACTTCCTGTGACTTTTATCGAACTAAGATGTTACCTCGATCAGTTTCCTCCAGTTGATACTCGCTTAGCGACTCGCGTCGAAGACCAATTGTATTTCTGCAAAATGGAATTATTTTTTTCACAGGACAACTGCACGTTAATAATAATAATCGTGCATGGGTTATACTTACCTACAATTAGTCCGTAGATAAATCCATACTTAATGATCCAACTTCGGATCGTTTTACAGGGTTACGTGTTAGGTTATGTTTCGCTCGGGCCCTGCACATATCGCCGTGGCGAAAAACAAAAAGCTTCGAGATTCGATGTATGTATGCACATACGTTGATGCCAGTGGCGACAGCCCTCTTAGAATTTCGTCGTGCCACCCTATATATAATAATATGAAGTCTGGTATAGAAGCCGGTCGGGCTCTGCTTTGTCATCGGACGAAAGGCTTTGTACCGATTATCTGCATACGCTGCCGAGTACGGCTTTCAACCTACCTTCTATCTCCGGTCTCTTGCCTCGTCCTCATCCTCATTCTCATTCTCTGCCTTCTCTGGCTCCTCTATAGAGAGAGAAAGAGAGAGAGAGAGAGAGAGAGGACACCCGGTATATATGTCCTCGTACACTGCACGGGCTCGCTTTGAAGCCATCACATGGAGTTTAGCGTAATCCGGCATACCCGCGTTTACTATTAGAACTCTATTCGACATACGTTGTTGCTGTCCCTCCTGTTCAACCGACACAAGTTTAAGAGCGAGATGAAATTCCGACTGCAGGATGGCTTTGCGATGCGCCCGGAATTGCCGACCCTGTTTTCACGACGTACCCTGTGGACGCGGCTTAAAAGTCTCTATGGCCGGCGCGAGGAGTGGGGATGGCCCAAGCCTATAGCTTTCAAACGAACGTTGGCAGCTCGGCGTTGCCTTCTGTTAAATTTGAATTTTTACTCGCGTCCTATAAATAAATAATTCTCACTTTTTTAATCGATACTTCGTAGTTATCGTCCAGTGGCTTTACTCTCTTTCTTTTGTTCTTATTTTTACTTTATACCTTTACGTATTCCGTTCTCTTAGACGGAGGACCAACGTTCTTGGACTCTTCAGAGTTTTTGGTATGTCTCTCTCTCTCTTGTTGTGACTTCCACGTCAGGAATTCTATTTCTTTCTTCTTCTTCTTCTTCTTTCTCTCTTTCTTCTTTACTTTATTCTTCTTCTTCTCTCTTTCACTCTTTCCTTTCGTATCTTTTTTTTCTCTTTCGCTCTCTCTCTTTCATCTCGCGCAGGCTTCTCTCCTGGCTACATTCTTTTCAGTATTCATTCCGCAGTTTCTTGTACCGATACTTCCTTCTTTCATCGTCGCGTCATTCAAGCTTTTGATGCCGCGACGACAAAGCTCTTTACTTTTTTCCGCGAATCAATGAAAGCACGAAGAGTCGGTTATATATATTTATATATGGGATTGAAATGCACATTTATATTACAATATACGTGTATACGTATAGAGTCGGCTATGGACCGAAGCTCACAGGCATTGAACAGTGAGTACTTTAAATATTCTTCAGAGCCAAAGGAAAACATCAAAATGGCTGTCGATCTTCTTTGAACGTCCAACGCGATCCAGGGACACCCTTTAGAATCGATGGATCCTTCGTATAAGTCGTCCTTTTACATTAATCAGTCTATTTTTTTTTTCACTTGATATAAATACTTCAGGAAGCTTTGCAGCATTGTATATATACAGGGTGTTCAATACTAAATGAATACCTTAATTTAGGAATATCGAAGTAGGTGTTGTGATTGGGGTTGATGATATAATACAGTCAATATGGCACCCTGTAAGAGTTCGATGGAGGTTTATATATATATACAGTGTCCTAGAAGTTATTGCGTGACAGAGAAAGAGAGCGAAGCAGGCAGAGAATAATAAAGGAAAAGCATAGTGTCCACGAATAACTCGCTCGCTCATTCGCTTGTTCGCTCGCTCGCCAGCAGCGTCATCATAAGACCTCTTTGTTCTCCGGCAATTTCAGCGGCATTGTCGCCGTCAACAATGTCCACTTGACATTCTGCTTCTCGCTCCCGCGCATTGTTAACCCATCCCCGTGTCTCCCTTTCAATCATAAAGCTCATCGTAGACGGCACGTACTGCCCGGACTGGCTTCGCTCGTCAGTGGTCATCATCGGGTGGCCGTGATGGTCAGTGCCAAAAAAAAAAAATAAAAATTGCCATGCTACCGATAACCCCGACTTACCCTTACTTGATCTCGGCAATAGATCGAACACTGGAACAAAAAAAAATGAAGGAATTTCAATTAATCGATTCCACTATTATTTTTTAGACTTTTTCCGTAAAATCTCTTTCCTTCGGGTCTTATGGGATTATTTTGGTTTTTTTTAGCGTTTTTTTCGAAATTTCTCTTTTAAATACAATTTTACGTCTCTTTCAAACTGCAACTTCTTTTACCCAAACAATTCCTCAGGTTCTCCATCCGCGTCAGAGCCGCTTTAGGGAGGCTCTCCGCAATAGGACGAACCTCTCTCGACCCTCTCCTCAGTGCTTTTCGCAAACTCGGCCCCACTCTGTCTCTCTCTCTCTCTCTCTCTCTCTCCTTCTCTCTCTCTCTCTCTCACTCCCACTAACTATCTCCCTATTGTCCACATTGTAAGGTGGCTGCGTCCTTCTTGTGCACATTGTTTCCAGGCATTGTTTGACGCCGGTCCGCTCGCTTCTTCGTCCTTCTCTGCTCGTCGTTACGTCCACGCATTGTTTCCTCGTTGTTCCCTCTTCATCCCCTCCAGGGCGATCTTCGGTCTTAACCAGCCCCTGCAGTCTTTATGAAGTTATACATTGACTTCCAACCACCCCCAACCCTTGTTGGTGGCATCCCTTCTTTATTTTAACACGACCCCCTCCGACTCACCCCCAACCCTTCACCCTCGCGACGAAAGGGCTTAAACGTTTCTTCTCCTCCCCTCCATGTATATAATCAAAAATATATTTTTAGGGGATGAAAAAAATTTTGCAAATTTTAAGGGTAGTTTTTTGAAAAAAAAAAAAATTTCTATCGTCACTCCTTCAGTCAATATCTCCCATATCGCTCGTACGTAACTATGTGATCTTGGCGCACTAGGGGGATGACGAGTCCAAGGGTCTAACGGAAGTGGGGTTGAACTCGTGGATAGTACCTACGTGTGTTTTGCGACTGGCAACACCATAGAGCTTTATTCACGGCATGCATTGTTCTATTGTAACTCGGAGATGAGCGCATTACTTCCCCTTGTGTACCAACCCCTATTATATACTTGGTACATAACCTTATATATACTGTACCTCTGTACCTTTATCCTTCTGATATCTGACGATATTCTATTGCTATTCTGTGCTATTCTGTGCTATTGCTCTTTTCATCGCGAACTATACAAGAATTCATTGATACAGAAATGCACGCTATACAGTCGTACATATAGAAATTGCCAAAACAAACAGACTGACGTATATATAGACACTCCATAGCATATACAGATATATAAATGTGATATTCGGACATTTTGGAATGGTGTGTTAAAAAATTTTCGAAATGAAAAAAAAACATTTTACACCAATCAGGTAAAAGATCAACACACGCGAACAGGGGTGGGTAAGATACATTGAAAGACAGAAATTTTTTTTCTATTGTGCGATAAAACATGGCCGCCACTTCCGACTCGATCTCTTCGATGGGTCGTCGAGATTCCGGTGCATAAAAGGAATTGAGAAATAACAGGCGACGAGGAGAAGAAGAAAGCGAAAGATGAAGATGGGAAAGAAGTAGAAGTTCTCATGCATGAGAAAGAAGCAAAATTTCAGTGCAGACTGAAATGGAGTATATATGTATACATATATGAACTGAGTGTAGGGGTAGTTGGGGGAGGGATGCGTTCGCGAATCTACAGTATGGGGTGGAAGCACAATGCTTCGCATCAATGACGCCATTGTGGACACGAATAACATATCCACCTGTGCTTTGCCCATCGTCCTATGTTCTACCGACTGTTGGTCGTCGTGGCTGGATGTCAGTCAAATGAATAACCAGGCGCCTCCGTACAGTTAAAACTCAGACTTGAGAAGCGTCGATGTGATCTTGTCGGAAAAAAAATGTTCACCGTATATATAGTCGAGTAAAATTATGAAGTGTCAATACTGAAAAACATTTTTTAAAACGCTCGAAGAAAGTATGAAAAAAAATAGATACTTGTCAAAATCATTTTTTTACTCGTCAAAATAACAGTTCGTAGCCAGTAGAGACAATCGGTAACTGGTCGGACAATGGTAGTAGCGAAGAATGAGGTACCAGTATCTACTGCAGTGGAATCAGTGTTTTATGATCAGACACAACATGAGGGGTAAGAAGTAAAATTATTTTGTTCGGAGTGAGTCAAGCGAATTGGGATGACGAGAGATGACCGTGGACCAATACGACGTCAGCCGACACTGGGATGCTGCGATTGGACGAGGAGTCGAGATTTAAATTAGGATCGTGGTTCAAATCGCGATAAAAAAAATTTTGAAGTAATGAGATCTGGTTTGACCATTTGCATTGTGCGATGAAAAATTAAAAAAAAAAACTTTCTAATAGTTCGCTAATTGCGCACTGACCAGAGAGTCTCGCGTTACTTTTGCACTGTGGCCAACTTCCTGTGGTTCGATTTACGTGAATCTATATGCGTGTGTGTATATATAATATATATATATATAGTAAAGTCGTTTCCACAGTCAATTGTTAGGATTTGGTAGAGAGAGAGAGAGAGAGAGGGGGGTGGTGTAAAAGGGCCAAGAAGTACGTAGGCAGATTTAATTAGCATGGACCAAGGGTGGTCCTCGAGGGATGACGCCCGGAGGGGGGTTGAAGGGGTTGTTAGGTATGGTATGGAATCCGTAAGGGTGAGGTGGGGGCAGTTGGAGCGTTAAAGTTAAATGACGGTTGGCGGTTGCTTATTCTTCCCGACAACTGATGCTTGATAATCTGCGAAACCCACCCCTGTCCGACCACCCCTCGCATACTACCCTTGCCTTTTCTGCAGCCAGTGCCACATCGACATCTCAATTCTGCTCGATAGTTGGCTGCCTGCGCAGGCCAATTCTCTCAATGGAACAACTCAGCCACGGACTGACTGGCTTAATTGTAGTTACCCTCCCCCCCCCCTCCTACGCCCCACCTCAATGTCAGAATTTTCACATTCCATAATTTTACTTCGCCTACCCCTCGAAGCCTTTCCGATCGTCGGTGCCTCTGAGGGATGATTTTTTTTTCTCGATCGAAATGGACCAATTTCGTGAACTTCTTATAGGGTGTCGATTTTAAGGGATGAAATTAATTAAGTATGAATTATCGCATGTGCTTTTTCACCCTTGACTCGACCCGTCTACTTCATCCCTTTCGACGTCACACGCTCCCCTACCCCCACCACGTCACTTTCCTCCGCAATTTTTCCGCCACATTTGCCTTTGTCTCGCGACAACAATGCATCGCCGCTGCCGCGATGACATAAAAATATGTGCAGTCTCGTCTCTCTCTCTCGCACTATTCGCTATTCGCTCTCTCGCTCTCTCGCACTCTCATTCGCTACCTTCCTCGCCCCCTACGTAACGTCTGCCTATTGTCAACACGGTCGGACCCGATGCTCGAATTAATTCATTCAGTATTCAGGATACGCCGACGCTTTCGTTCTCCGGCACTTCTTTTTTTTAATAATAAAAATGTACGAATCATAAGGGACAAATACACGTTGACTAGTTACTCCTGCTCATTTACCAGTTCACATGTGCACCCAGTCACTCCTGGTATCTTAGTACGATCAGCTTTCAGTCGTTGCATCCACCTACGGTCAAAGACTCACCTCCCCCCATTTTTTTAAAATTCCCAAAATTCGTCTTCTTGGCACAGTTTTTTTGCGTGGTCTCACCCGACTATGGTCTCGACCTTTCCAGAGAGTTCGACGATTCCAATTGCCACGCGAATATTGTTCCCATGGAATTTCGTCGGATGCGCGAACAATGAGGATGCAAATGATCAGTCGAAGATCAATATAGGTTGGTCGACGATCAGAATTTTCCGCGGCTCGTTCCGCGCTTTCCTGACGGTAGACAAAAGAGGCTGGCGCCGCTTGACAATGTCGGATGGCATTACGTATGCAGGCACAGGGCTGCCTACCTCTTTCGAATTCGCTGCATTCTGCCTCCTGCAGCCTTTCTGTCGCCCTGTGCCCCCCTTGCACTTCCTCGTCCCTTCGCAGAAACGATTTCGAGCTTGCTTTATTCTCCAGTCAAAGTTCTAATCGACGATACACATTCGCCCCTTTTCAACCCTTGTTAACCGTAGGGCAGAGACCCTTTTTTATACGAATTAATTATCAATTGGGATCTATTGCCGATGACTTTTTATGTTTAGAGATGCTAAGGCGCCCAAGTAACGTCATATTTCGTATCGTGAGACAAAACGATAGACAGGGAGCGTCAACGACTACTTTGAGTAAGTCAGTGTTATCAGACACGATCAGCCTGCATTCCCGATGCAGGGTATCGTTGACGCTCGCTGTACTAGTTGTAATTGAAAAATTTGCCGCTGGAGGGCAGCACTTGTCTATCGGTACTCGAGCGGGAGGGGGTAATGACTGGCCTGCCGAAGGATTTATCGAGGTTCTTCAGTCTTCCAAGAGTCGATCTCCTATATTGACATCTTGGACAGCGCGATCTTTTCCTTCTTTCTTTCTTCTCCCTTCCTCTCTGTCTTTCGCTCTTATTATTCACCAGTCGCTTCTTCGTTCTTCTTCTCATCTGTCTGCTGAGGTATATTCGCTTGATTATATAATTTTTTCTTTAATATAACGCGACCTAACTGTTTCTCTTTCTCTCTTTCTTGGTGTTACCTATTTTCCCTATCTCTTTCGCCGGGCTATACCTTCTTCGCGATATCACTTTGGTATCGGAGTAAAGGCGTATGGGTGTCACTTTTAAGTCACCCGGTAGCTTCTAATCAGCCTCTGACGGGAAGACTTTGCGCGCTGATCGAGGGTTAACGGGGTTCGCCTTCGGAGGCGAGACGTGGTTCCTTGCGTCTAACCTGCCCTGGCCGAGAGGCTCGCGGCCGGAAGTGACGTAGGCTGTGAGCATAAATCCAAGATCCCTTGTGGATCTTTCGACTCCGGTCGGTTGCTGCTGCCAAGTGATTCGTTGCGGTCGACTCGGCTGGGGGTGATCGCGAATTTTCATAGTCTGGCTCCTTTTTCGTCTTCCGACTCTCCGACGCAGCTCGGTTGCTTAGTCCAGCCCTTTTCGCGTGATTCTCTTATTTGTCTCTACTCTCTCGTCTCACGTTGCTCCGTTTGTTTTCTTTCTTCTCTTTCAATTGTTATGTTTTTCACAATTCTTTCACATCTACGTATACTTTTTCCTGAGGCCTTCTGTCCTCGGACCTTCAGCCCATTTAGCGCCATCACCCCCTACACCCTCTACACCCCCTACACCTCCTACACCCCTCACCCGGTAGCTCCACTTCCAAAAGCGCGCAGCACCGCGAGTCTATTTAAATCGCAGCCGGTCGCGCGCGAAAATCCGCCTGTCGATTCAGTCTTAAAAAGTAATTAATTAGTGCAGTCGCGTTAACGAATCCCGTGTGCCCACCTACATGGACCGGACCCGTTCAGCATCCACCAGGAACCCTAAAAGCAGCAGATCCAGTGGTAAGTACTGTTTTCACGTAACTTCTATTTTCTACTTGCGACAAAAATTCCTCCCAGCCACATTGATATATATATATATATCTATACTTACTCCTACAACACATTAACCTCAAATCCAGCGCATAACAAACTCGGGCAAAACATAACCTCATAAGCGCCGCACCGTTCCACAGTCTCTCGAAGCGCCAAAAAGAGATTTGTTATTGTACCTTAAGCATTGTTCACAAGTGACGTCCCTCGTCTCTCAATCTCCAAGTAAAAACATTTCGAAGGACCGATTCCACGTGTAACATTCGGCGCGTCGCGTACAACGTTTACCCGTACCCATTGGCCTTACAAGACGCGTGCATTCAGCTACAAAGGAGCGTCCGCATTAAAGCGTCGAGTCTTGAGCGTCGTTCCACGTAGCTGAATATGGCCAGGGCCGCTAATTAGGCAGTAATTGTGACTCCCCTTTGAATTCGATGAAACTACTCCGGCCAAATGGACCATAAGAAAGAAGTTATTAGCAAGGATGACGAACGGCAACGTCTAACCTAACCTGACGCAAACCCAATTGAACCCGCTACGGGTCCCGGACGGACGTTGAAAGACGCCAAGAAAACGTATGACGCAACGTACGACGCATCCCTAAAAAATAGCCTTCGGACCTCCCCAGTTGGATTTCGAAAAAAAATATTTTTTTTATTCCTTTCCCTTCGCCACGGTCCACATCCGGTGCCAGGGCGTCTCTTGACGTCCGCCAGGCAGACGCTGCGGATTTACCCAGAGTCGAAATTTCGCCGGAAACTCCAGCTTGAGGTATAATCAAAGCGCTAGGATCCTGAACGCAGAAAATGGCTGCGTATCCACCGCGCCTTGTAATACCTCCTAGTTAACCAGGACGAACCGTGACCCCGCGGCTGTCGCTAAGTTAACGAAGCTGTTTCACGTTTAATTAGAATCTCGGCTCTGATCCCCCGGCCATTCTTAGGCAGATCTCGCGGTTAATCCTCGTTGGGATATTAAGACGGCAGCCATCTTACCTAGGAGTTTGCACGTGCGGGTTCGCGTCGGGCAGCGACCGATGGAATTAAAATCTGCCTGAAAAGCTAACAGAACTTCGACGCTCGGCGTCGTCATCGGAGCATTCGAATAGCTTGACTCTCGCTTGTCCCCCATTTGGATCTGGACGGGCGGCTGGTTAAATTTTCTTCTTCTTCTTCTTCCTCATAGCTTTACGCCCTAGTAGCGGGCCAAGTGCCAGAGGCTGGTGAAGTCCAAGGAGAGACGGAGGCTTCGCGGGCAGTTTGGTTCGGTCGGCGAGCCGAAGGAAAAGAGGCTCGTCCGAGGAACGAGGAACGAGGAGAGTTCGAAGAACGCGGAGGCAGCGCCGGCGACGTCGGCGTCGTCGGGCGGCCATGCCGAGAGGCCGTCGCCGTCGCCGCCGCGCGGTCTTTTATTTCGCAAACAATGGAGAAGCGCTTTGTTTCAGGCATTGTCAGGCGGACAGTAACGCGCGCACAAAAGTTCTAATGAAACGCTATTTATTTAAATGTATAGCTGCCCGCGCGCCGATTCTCTCTCTCTCTCTCTCTCTCTCTCTCTCTCTCTCTCTCTCTCTCTCTCTCTCTCTCTCTCTCTCTCTCTCTCTCTTTCTTGCCCCGCGTACGGACGCTCCTCTTTACTCTCTCGCACTCGTTACGCATATATCGTAACTGTACACACGTTTACTTACCATCGTCCCACACTCGACGTTCTTATTCCGTATTCTTTTATCCCGCTATCACATTTACCAAGCTATTCTTTCTCTGGCGATTGTCCCCTTAGCGCTTTTTTGTCTACGTTGTTTACGTATGTACGGGTGTATATTGATTAGGGCTCTCGAGTCAAACGTCAAACTTTTGACAAGTACCACGTGCGACAGACACGGTGTACTCGTCACTTGGCAATAGTGCGCGAAAATATTTTATACTCTTATCAGACTTCTTGTCCTTGTCTGACGTCTTTATTGGCCGAATTGCGACGGTGAATTAGCAAACGGACGGGATGCGGTAACTCGATACTCTCGCTGGGGGAACTTTTGATTGATAACGTTAAGAGGAGTTGAACGCGCGTCGGAAGACGGGCTCGTTCGATTTAATAAATAAATAAACTGTATGAGTGGAGATCGGCTGGAGATCGTTTCGCGAAACACGTTAGGTCCGTGCATTTTGACTTTTGGTTCGATAATAATTACATCCGGGGACCCAGCGAAACGAGACCAATTAGACGACTTCCTCCGTGGACGTACGGTTCAACTTATAAATTGCATTCCGTTTGACTAAGGCGGTAACAATGGCCCGGGAACTTAATAACCACTTCCGGTGGACCTTGCGACGCCTGCGCAATGGGTAACGTGTAACGTCTTCTACCGTAACGGGATAATAGCTTGTCGATTGGACCCCCTTTCGCCCCCCCTACGCCCCCTTCCTAAGCCACCTTTCGCCCTTCCCATTGAATACACAGAATCGCAGATGCTCGACCGGTCATTATTTATTGGTCACGCTTCATTATTCATTAGGATCGATCGGGATTTCTTTCGAAATGACTTATTATATCATTACCGCGTGTCAGGATTTTTGACGATTTAAAAAAAATTTTTTCATCGACCTCACGTACATTATCGTTAAGCCTGACTCATAGTGTAAGCTACATTTATTTTCGTTTCAAATTTAACAGACGATTTGGATAATTGACTTTTCGGTTTGCAATATATTCTTTTTCATGTTGGCACTCGTGACGCAATTATCATACACACTGGAGCGCGGATTACGAGTAACCGTGGTGTGAATCGACCTTAATTTTTTTATTTGCAAAAATTGCCAGTGCGTTAGCTTTTTTTTCTTCGCGCTACATTCCACTATTATTTCTCACCCTCGCCGTGAAAAATTGATCTTTATCGGTAAACCTGATCAAACCGACTCACGATGGCCGTCGCGGAATGCGCAACAATGGTGAAAACGTTTTATCACATTCCACGCATTGGACACGTAAAAAGAGAAAAAAAAAAGTATTCTTTTGGTTGTATGAAAAAAAAAAATGTCATTTTCATCCCCCTACTGTCCAAAGAGTCTATACACGTATGACACTCATACGCACCACACGTAACCTGTCTCCTGCCCATTTACCAACGCCGCCCCCCCTCCCCCCCCCCCGATGCCGCAATCTTTTATTCGCATTACGGGGCCGCACGTAGCGCGTACAAACCCTCCCGCGACCCACCCACCCACCCACGTCCATTCAACCCCTAACACATTCAAAGGAATAGATTCTACGATGTGGAGCAGCCCCGTTAGGGGATGGTCTGGGGTTTGGTTCCTTTCAACACGTTGAATGAATCAACAACGTGGCGATGATATCGGGGGTGGTGGTAACAATGGTTATTCCCCTTCTCCCCCTCCCCCCTCCCTCCCTCTTACACACAGTCCGGGACCGGTTCAATGGGTGGTTTGGTTGGTTTTAGGGTGGACCTCAACTTCTCTGCTCTTTTTTTTAAATTTTTTTTTCTCTGCCGACCATGTATAGAAGTTCGTACCTGAGGCACGTGTTAAATGTCCTAGGGGATGCTTGAGACTGTCAGTTTTAAAGATCGTCAGATACCTGGTTACTGTACCGAATAACGAAGCAAAACGATCAATTTACTTGAATTAGATTTTGGAGCATTTTTTTTTATATATGTTTGGGTCATCAGATTTCTTTTTGATCTATTGGAACAATGTGTTAATTAAGGATTTAATTCGTAAGGTTGGTACGAATTTCTGGTGCATTTTTAGGTCTGCATTGATATATAGCACGTCGGCGGTACTCGATAAGTCTTCGGTTATATAATGCGTTTGTTAAAATCATTCTTGTTCAATACACCCTTAATTGAAGTATACAATTTTCCATAGCGCATTCACCATACGCAGGGTTAGAATGGAGAATGAAAATTGTATTAGGATATTCGGCTGGAGAATATCATGCAATACGGGGCGGGGGGGGGGGGGGGCGTCGCGTTAGGTTAGGTGGGAGTCGCGGGATAGCAAAGCTACGGGATCAGTTTGGTTCGGAGCGCCGGCCGAGCACGAGCTCGCTGTGTTCTCTCGGATTCTGTCAGTGGTATATTAAATTGTCAACGAATGTAATTGACAGTTGACAATCGACAATCGAGCAAGGATATACGCGATTTGTGATTTTCTAACGAGCGTCCGAGAAGCATATTCAAACTAGTCAAGACTAGTGTTAAGCCATTGGAATACAGTGCGTGTGACAAGTGACAGTTAAAAATATAATTTAAATAACGCTTGAGCGGTTCTCAGAAGCAATAATTATAAACAATGGAATCTGTGTGTAATTTTGATTAGCTTAAAAATATTAATTTTTTTACGCGAAGTAAAAATTTTCCTGACAATTAATACACTCGCTTGACTTAATTGTCTTTCGCGTCGAGACGAAGTCATAATCAAAATGGTGGTTGATGATCTTATTACGTTAGTGGCGTTTTGTCGCGTCGATGGCTGCCAAAAATGATGGAGTTTATCGCCGGTGGCCCAGTTGAGGATCCTCGAGGAAGCGCGGAGTGTTTTTCATTATTATGAGTGGCCGCTGACCGATGATTTAGAGAATAGTGGTGTCGAGCCTTTATATACCCGGTTGCGTATGACAACGTACTGACGCGCGGACAATGCTCGGAATTTTGGTTTTGAATTTTGCGTGACGTGACGCGTCGCGACGCGACGTTTCTACTGGATGTGTAGTGCGCGGATTGCAATGACGTTCGGATTTGACGGAGTGGCGGTTATGACTGGAGTACCATATATGCCGGGGACGTAATTTATGTTCCAAATTTGGGTATACCGCCTTGTCTATGGTGAGTCGAAGTTTTTTCATTATTATTATACAATGTCACGTGATCCTACTAGTTTCATATATTATTCGTTACAAGAACACGCGTGCGTCCATTGCCTCTCTTGCCTGTACAAACACGTTTAGTATCCTCCTTCTCGGCATGTAAATGCATGTTTCGTTAGTCAAACAGTAACTTGGAGTTTTATTTCGTTAACTCCCAGCCCTCACTCTTAATCCCTCTGTTTCGTTTCGTGGAAATATTTTTTACCTGGAAAAAAAAAGGTCGAGGCTTCGATGCTTCTTTGCATTTGTTGTGTCTACTGTCAAGTCGTGTAATTATCTTTGCGTGGAAGACTTTTTATGGTGCTGTAGTCACACAGGTCATGCCTATAGTAAATTATCTATAGTAAAATTTTTGTTTTGACTTGACCACAACCGTACATTCGCTTCTACGGCGAGTTCTTATGCTCAGTCGATAAAGATTAATTCCCGTGAAAAAAATTGTTGCTGAATACCGGATACAGTCCAACGACGAAATTCCACTTTAAGACGGGGATCCGATGATTATCAAAGAAATTGAAAATCTCTACGGGGATGGGAATGTCCCGGGTGAACGGTGGACCAGGAGGTAAAATTCTTGATGAGTTCGGCAAACGATTCTGGGACGCGCACGTATACCGTACACAGGGCTTTTATAAGATTCCTTTGCCGTTCGCGAGGGCCAAAAGTCTCTCTCTGGCGAGGGCGCCGGGGTCCTACGATTTCCAAAGGGACTCGATTCGGCAAAGCCGTACTGAAATCGTCAGTTGCATAATGCCTACGTAGATAATAATCGTCCCAGAAATTGAAATCCTTATCCGGTGGACGTTTGAAAGCACGAAACGCATAAAAGCCTCATCAGAGCGATCGCTTGAATCCTCATTTGAAGCTGGAGTATGGCGGATCGTTGAGGAGGGTTAGGATGAAAGTATTCGGTAGCTGTGAGGAGTGTGTAACGGGAAGAGAATGAGAGAGAGAGAGAGAGAGAAAATGAGAATAAGGGTAGGCAACATAAAAGGGCAGCCAAGCCCCTATTCCACGCAGGCTTCAATTGTTTTGGGCAGGCAGCGTTCATTTGTTTTTCTTTGCGTGCGCTTTTGCATGCTTCTCCACTCTCTCTCTCTCTCTCTCTCTCTCTCTCCCTACGTTCAGCACGTTCTCTACTATTTCTTTTCTCGCGTCTTCCTCCCCTTCTCCTCCACCTCCACCTCTACACTTTCATTCCGCCTCTGGTGACTTTTGTTCGCGCGACGCACGTCAAATGTAGAATGTGCCGTGGCGCGCGAGGTATATTAAAATCGGGCATTGTAGGTGGCCGGTCTTCAATGACGCCGCACGAGTCGGACTCCCCAAAAGCTTTTGAAATAATATATCCTTCGGCAAACGCTTTACGCTCTTCAGTGACGTCCCACGCCCTTCCTTTCGTATTTCCCCTTACATCGTGCCAGACCAAACGGCCGAGTACTTGCGCTACGTGGGACCAGATTGGTCTTACTATAGTACGTGCAAGCATATACTGTGGACGCGATTTACGTTAATATACCTGATGTCGTTGTATACGTGAAACAGTATGAAAAAATGGTGGTATTAATTTTCAATCAAAATAATCTATTGGCAATTAGACGCCTTCGGTGTATATATGGTTATACCCCGTGTACAGTAATTTGGAACGAGGGCGGGTGACGATAATCGTATATAATGCTGTTTCCATAACATACGTAATTTCGAAAAACCGTAAACCCACAGTTGTCTCCCCCCCCGAGCCTCTGGCTTCGGTGGGGCGGATTTTGTGGAGGTTGGTCACGGGGTGTCGAGTTCGTACGGCATCTGCAACCGTGAAATTTGGAGCACGCGCTGGCACAACGTAAACAGCTGACGGGCCCTTTTGACCCATTATCGGGAATTGTTTCACGACCTTGTCCAATTTGACACACCTTAGCTAATTGATTAATCGAATGTGGATACAAGGAACGTTTATAATTATAACCGAACATCGGTGCATTCGCGTCAAGTCATCAGACGGTTATTAACCACGGCCCGACCGGATGGCCTGATTAATTCCTATAAAATATCCCCTGGGATCTCTGGGCTTATTTGTATTATAAAAAAAAAATGAAATTAATTTTTTTTTTCCCCCAAAAAAAAGTATACTCAATTTGACGAAAGTTTCATATTCATAGTTTGCTGTCTGTCGTCTCTTGTATATGTTCGCACGTCTATCGAGCGTGCTCGGCTATCGCGCGAAACTTTACGAATTCCCGATCGGCCGTCAAATAAATAGTAGCTTTATTACACGCGAGCACTCCAAGTCGGCAAACAAATAGGGTTAATTCCACGTGCGCGGCCCTCTGAATACGTCGTTTCCGAATGGAGGTAATTCCGGTGACAATGTGGCCTTTGATTTCATAGAACCGCGCGCGTTTGAATGACGCTCCATCCGTCCTCCACCGCCTCCACCGCCTCCACCGCCTCCACCGCCTCCACCTCTACGTCGACTCTTCTCTCGTCCTCTGCCTCGTTGGCACTACCCTCTCTCCTGACTCGTCGAGCGAGAATATACATATAATAAAGTAAGTCAGCCGCCCAGGCAACCAGCCCAACCATCCATCGAGCAACCAGCCAGCTCGCTCGGCAAAAGGGACTTTATTCAGTAACTAGCGATTCATGTGGAAGCCCAGCTTTCTGGATTCGCTACGACGCCAGCGACGCCGTGCGGCGATACGCGACAACTCAAGTGACAAACAAGTAGACTGAATATATGAGTTTTGTTAACGCTCCGCGAGGCTTTTTTCATGGTTTTTTTTTTTTTAAATAAATATTGACGGGCTACTTGTAGAGCGATTTGTGGGTAATGCGCGGTGGAAAAAAATTGATAGGAATTTTTTTTTTCGTAAGTGCTATGCGCCAATTGTGGGACGGTGCTGAGTGCCGATGCTAAGGGCCACTTGTAAACTAGCCTTAACAAATTGCCTCGTAATCCGAACGAGCGAATGCTTTTTACCTAATGCAGGGTAAAGCGTCGCGCTGCGGGTGGCGGCAAAATATTTCCTGTCTTTCACGATTCGGACTGTTCCATCCCTTTGACGGAGAACCTGCATCTGAAGGTGGTTGTATCCGAGGAAATATGGCGAACGTGCCAGGGATAATTAACGGAGGGGGGGAGATCGGACTTGTTCTTTTTTCTTTTTTCTTGACTACACACGTCGTAACTACACTTTTCAGATATAACGTCAACGCCTTGGAAACGGTAACCTCACAGAATAGGGGTTGTAGTGGTTCGCGGTTCGATTTTTGAGGTTAGGTAAAATTTTCAAAGGACAAATTTTCGGTGGATACGTAATTTTGTACGCTCGCGGTTGGGGGGGGGGGGTGGTGTCTTGATATAGTGAGGGTGGGAACTTGTTTGAGAAAGACCCACAAGTGGAAGATGGCGATGGTCGGGGGCGGGGGGGGGGGGATGCTTTGGCGGATAGCAGGGCTTTTCTAGGGCGGGGAGTGGGGACAGGAGAAACTGGATAGGGGATGGATTGGGGGAGGGGGGAGGTGGAAGAGTTTTCGCCGCATTCGGTCCTACGGCTTGAAATATTTCCGAGGATTCAGCGAGTTTATTAAGGCTATTCAGAACGCGTCTCTGAGACAGCATTGTGGATACAATTTAGTCTTATTCATCCCTTCGCGGATGTCTAAATATTTTCAACCCCTCTCTCCGTATGCTTCTAAGTTCTCGGGGACGAACGTTCGTACTCGCCCGGGAGGGGGAGGGGGGGCGTCCCCATTTTATACAATATATCTTGGATCCTTTTTGTTGCTTGCTCTCTATTGGGTCTTCGCTATATATACTGCATTCCCCTAACCCCTACCCCTTCGTGGAACAACCATCCCTCGTCACCTCTTACTCGCGCCAAGACATTCAAGCCACTCAGGATGGCATTTTTGTGTACGGATTTCACCCCACGACCTGTTACGGACAAATCTTTAAATCCACTGTGTTTTGTCCTCTCGTCCTCTCTCTCTCTCTCTCTCTCTCTCTCTCTCTCTCTCTCTCTCTCTCTCTCTCTCTCTCTCTCTCTCTCTCTCT
>JASANN010000080.1:114699-218379 GCA_031762395.1 Calameuta pygmaea | reverse complement strand
GCTTACCCCGTCCACCTGGCCTCCCCCCCCCCCCCCTGCAACAGGTCGACTTAACGCGAACTATCAAAAATAAATTGTCCACGTCACACCGTTCGAGTGACGTTGATCATGGCGATCGACGTCACACAGCAACGATCGCCTCGACGGTCGCAGGTGTATCGGGCCGATCCCACCAAACACGATGCGTATTTCCCAAACCCATGCGTGAACGCGTTAACCCTTTTCCGTCCAGTCACGATGACTCCTAACGTATAGACATGCAGCAGCTGTCTCTCGTGAAAGAGCGAAAAGCCATATCCGAGTGAAAGAAATTAAAATCGTAAAAAAAGTAGTCCTGAGCGAAAGAGGGTGGCGGCCTAGGAGGGGGGGGGGGGGTCACATACGTAAAACCCAGGTGGAGGTGAACGTCTGTCTAATCGAGTCAGCGCAATTAAACAAAGTCGCTGCTGCGAGGTCGCGACATCCCACCTCCATCCCTCCCCTTAACCACACTCGTCCGCCAAGTGCAAAGGGGGATGAAAGGAGAACAAGAGAAAACACAGACAATGGATTCGGGCTGGCGGCTCGTGTGTTGGTGGGCTGGTGCATTGTCGCCGGTATTGTTGCGCCTTGGTTATTGTCTCGCCAGGACTGTTTTGTGGCCGAGCGAACGTTGCCGTAGCGAGTCTAGCTGGGGTCCGCCCGATGTTTGCGTCAGTCCGTCACTCGGGTCTTCCAGTTTCTCGACTACCGGCTGGTTAATCATCCCTTGTCACTGGGTTCGATGGTCGTTATCACCTTTGGGTTCCCTGGTGAAAATCGTAAGTGCACGCCGGGATTCGCGCTGCGCCGTGACGAAAACTAACCTCAAAACTGAGGCCGGCGCTTATACTTGAGGTTGCATTTCGAGACGTAGCCTCCTGGCAGGCGCCATAGAAAGCATTCTACGCTCGCGTTGGCATTCAACGGGATGAATGCGCCCTCTGGAGCGACACAGTCTCAGATGTAAGACACAAGAAGCATAAAAGAGTTGGCATTATGTGCAGCTTAAATAACAGCGCACACAAGTGCTGCATTCTGCGAGGGAATTTTCTATGGGACTGTTTGTGTCACTCTGTCTTCTATGGCCACTTCTGTCCTAGGCACTGCGCTCTGCTCGTCTTGGTCGCCATTTTTCTTCCTTTATGCCTGTTTCTTTTTTTTTTATACATCGCGTATATGTATGTGTTTTACTCGCTCAGAAAGTCTTTCTCTCGCGTCACAGACGTCCGGTTTTACGACTTGCGTCTTGCACAGCCCAGGACTGTGCTCGAGTTTTAGCGCGTGACATTTTTTTTCTCCTTGGCCACGTGGCTTGTCCGACTACCGTGCTTCTTCACTACTTGTAATTAGTATACGAGCTTCTGAGGAAGTCTGTATCTTGCTAGTAGTAGGGCTGCTAGTGAGTACGGTGCTTCATGGGTCAGACTTACCGCTGATGGGTACGAACAAGTAGAGAAAGCAGGTCGTTGGTTGGACCGTATATCTATATCGTATTGGTACGACAACAGGTGTATCAACCCTTGACAAGGAGTCGTGCGACGGTGGGGTCTGACTGGTAAATCGGGCCAAGTAGAAACAACAGGTGTATGGCCAGACAAATCGCGTAGCACTTAAATCCTCACCCTTTCCGACCCATCCCCCCTTCCACTTTATATTTGTCGTTCGCCCTTTTGACTTTACTCCCTTTACGGTTACCCCCTCCCCCCCTTTGCTCCTCCTCCCTCGAGACTCACCGGTTTGATTAGGGGTCGCGATATCCAACTATTGCGGTAGGTTCTACGTCGTCGCCGTCCCCTCAAAGACGAATTGCGGAACTGATCTCCGACTTGATCCTTGGCTTTCGCAGCCCCTAATACGGAGAGCGTTACCGATGTCTGGGTATTACGTTCCTAATCTACTCGAAGGACAGACAGGAAACACTGGCTATGGATTTATAGCCATACCCACAGGCGTTGGTAACTGGACGAATAATAATAATGATAACGAAGAAATTATTTTTGACAATCCTTAAGGGTAGCTTTTTCATTGGGGGGGGGTTGAAAAATCGTCATTGATAATTTATTAAATTATCGCGTAATTATTATACCGTCGTTTTTCGGGATGAGACGTAGCAGAGGGGTTGGGAAGTTTAGGGGTTGATATATGGTACACGCAGATCATTATAATAGGGGGTTGCTCGTTGTGTTGGCGTTCGAAAGTGACGGTGGGCACTGCCGCCGCCGCCGCCGCCGCTGCTGCTGCTGCTGCACACGTATCGCGTGCTGCTGCGGATCAGTCGTCGGGGTAATTCAGGAGCGTACGTATAGGTGTGCACGCCCTTATTCGACTCTTTTGTCTAGGCGTCCATTCTCTGGCACATTATCAGGCCTATTGTCCCTCACATTGTTACCCCTACCCCCCGTTCTCTCATTGTTTTGCAATTTCTCCCACTTAACCGATACGCCCCCGTCCACCCTCTGATCCCCCCCTCCCCCCTCTCTCTTCGCCACTGCCATTCTGTCTTACCGTTTCTCCTATCCTTTTCCACCAATTCGAGATCTTCTTGCTCTCTCAATAAATATATTAACCCCCCCCCCCCCTCTCCTCCCCTCATCCGACGCTACGAACCCCCTTACCGTCCGGATTGACTTTGTTAATTTTTACAAGCTGCACAATATCCCAAGGGTGCTATTTCACGCAACCCTTAGGGAAGAACAGTAGCGAGCGATATATATATATATATACACACATACATACATACATACATACATAGCTAGGGGATGGTGGGTGGGTGGGGTTGGTTAGAAAGGAGAATTCGTGCCGGAATTGCAACGCGGTTGAAAAAGAAGAAACTTTTGAAACGAGCTGAAATCCCGGAGTACGGAGGGGGGGCGTGGGGGGAGTGAGGGGGGGGGGTGGGGGGGGATGGCGAATGGATCGGGAGTGACGAACACGGGTGGCATTGCTACTAGGTAGGTCGGATGGCGCGGGTACCCTGGATGGCTGACTGGCGCATGGTGACGGCGGGGTGGAAAGTGGGGTGGGGTGGGGGGGGGGGGATGTTGGAAACAATAATTAGGAATGGCGGTGCACGAATCCGTACAACATTCAGTTGAGAATATATTTCAGAGCGACTTTGAATGGAAGCCCTTGGAACTTCGTAAAATAGACAAAAGCCCTCGCTACCGAACAATTCGTCTATTCTACTCGGTGGTTACGAACGAACGAGCTTTGGCATATAACATATTCCGTATGGTGGCTACGCGGCGTTAGTACCGTCTACCGCCACTTACACTGCCACTGGTATTGGCGCTGGTAACCGACTGGGCACCAAAATCAACGTCGTCCTATAGTCCGTACGCGGGATCGTCTGAATGTCGCGCGCGAGATTCTCGAGCCCCCCCTCCCCTCCCCCTTTATATTATCTATGGTTCCTACCCCCCCCCCCTCTCATTTTCCACAGCCCACTGAAAATTCCATTAACCGCAACCGTATGCGAGGGCAACCCCCACCTGCCGCCACGTCACTGCTTTTCATTGTGTTAGGACAGTTTCTAACTTTTAACAGGTTCCTCTGTTACCGACACAGACACACTCATCCTTGTTATCTGTGCCTCTCTTTCGTCTGCTTTACTAACCCTTTCTATCACAATAACAATCTCTGACAATTGAGCCACCCTTGATATTCCAGGGCATTTACGATTTTCAAAATTTTCTTTGCTTCCGAAATCATTGTGACACAGGTTATACTCTGTTTGTATCCAATTGCTCGAACTTTATCGTTGAATCACGCGATTGACCTTAAAAATGAATTTAAGGGTTGTTCCCATTCTCGGGCTAATTTTCACGCTTATCCCTCTCGGATAATTTCTACGCTGCTAAATGTTCTCCATTCGCATCCATCTGCACTGGTACCCGTTATCCGCTGCTTCGTCACGCTCCAGCTACTAGACACTGGATGGGCTGCTGCGTTCTATTGGGTATAGGCAGAACAGCAACCCTGGGTCTACCCTTAACGCGGGTACCTCCAGCACGGATGCGCACAATGGGAGATGCATGTGGTAGTTCTCGTACCGCGAGTGCAATAAAGGCACCGCGTATGATAATACCCGGTGTATTAGATATATGCACTGTGGGCTATATACGAGTAGTACATATGTATAAAAAGCAGATGGAAACCTACCAGCGCCCGGGTACCCCAACGCATCGGCACGTCACTGACGCGCAATTCTCTGTTTGGCGCCACTCGTCATTTTCCATTTGTCGCGGTTTACATTCAGGAAATTCGTCATACGGAAACAGCAGCGACGTACGCGGCAAGTTGTCGAAACAGCTCGGCGTACCTTGCGAAGAATACGGGGGTTGGGCATCGTGTTAATAAAAATCTTGTCTCCGTTATGGGCCGAGGGGATGAAGCGATTTCGGGTGGATCAAAGATTTGACTTGGTAAGGGATGAGATTACACGGTGAGATTTGACGATACGCTAAAGATTTCGGAGATAGGGGTGAGGTTAATCTTGCGTGCAAGGGTGGTTCGAACATTCGTATTTTCGAGTTTCGATGCTTAGGGGTTGTTTGGATGAATGGACGATAGCTATCGATGACTATGGTAATGAAATGTAAGACGGCTTTTACTCTTTTGAGGATCGGCGATGACAAACAAGGGTGTCCGGAAGGGGGGGTGGGGGGTTAGGGGTAGCAAAAGCTGTCAGCAGTGCCGGTAAGTATAACGCTGTGAAGTTGACTCTTGGCTTGGGTTTTGGGGGGTGGCTTAGGGGGCGGGGGGGGGATCGCTGGCTTCGTGGAAAAGCGGCGTAAGGGCGAGAGAGAGAGAGAGAGAGAGAGGAGCATCGAGGAGGTTTCTAAGGGATGGTATCGGTGAGGCAACAATAGGTCGACAGGGTGGCGGTACCCACAATGCTCTGGCTTGCCTGACTTCTTTGCGTGTCAAATGACTGAAAAGCCGTGGGGGGTGGTGCACGTTCGTTGGAGATTGTGGGTGGGTGGTGGGTGGGTGGGTGGTAGTGACGAGGGACGGGACTGCCGGGAGAGGCGCCGGGCTCGCACACCGGGCCGGGTATGGGGGTATGAAAGGCGTGCTTTGTTTGGAAACAATGCCGATACTCGGCTACATCCTCATCTCCATTCTTCGCCTTGGCGCAGCGGTGCTCCGAAAAGGGTTGCCTTTATTCCCTTCTGATTAAAGTTATAGGTTACTTTCGCTCTATTTTCTTATCGAGACCTTGCCGAGCTTCGAACGTTCTGACGGAAATTTTTCTTCTCTGCTCCTTTGGTCCAGAGGGGGATGACGTGGGAGGGGGGCGGGTGATCTAACCCCGGAACTCCGTGTTCAGCTGATCCGGAGGACCTACATTTATTTATCATCCTGGACCTTCCTTGGACTTTGCTTAGGATCAGCGGTTGCCATCCCCTATTGTCAACCCTTATGGATTCCGTTTTATAGCTGGGTAAGAATTAGGGGTTGCTATACTGGAACTATCGACAGTCTTTAAAGGGGATACCGGTCGGAGTTTGCGATGTCTTCCGTACGACGTGAAGGCGGGTTTCCTTATATTTTTTTTTCATCCCCGCCGTTTGGCACCCCCTCGCAAGGGTGGCTGCGGGACAGAAGGGGGATGATCGTGAGGTTAGCGTCGTCCAAGAAAAGCTCATAACAAACTATTGAAAAGCGACGAATGAAAAATCAATGGCAGTGCCACACGGGCACACGGAACCGGACCCGGGGGTTGGTACGGAGTCTTTCCCCAGAGGGGGGAAGGGTGAAGGGGTGGCGGTATGGCGGCCGTACGATGGACGCAGGGTTAACGGGGTAGGTCGGGGGAAGAGGGGGACACTCGGGGGGTGGTTTGGTGAATGGAATATTATTGGGGCATCCTTTCACGCGGACTCGACGGAAGCTAGAAGACCTCATCTGGCGGCTGTATGGATGCCGTTCGCTCCGGCAATGCCGCCTATTGAACCACCCGGTATGTTATATATGTATGTATGGGTTCTTACATTTCATGATTTATCACGCAGCTTTCAGTCGGCTCAAAGCTCTGAAAGCGTGCAGATTGATAAAAGAAATAATAGAGGACGCGAAATAGAGGGACTCGATCTGATAGCGGGGACGGAACGAGGGAGAGCCATTCGCCTAGCTGTGTACGGATTCGTTCGATACACAGCAACTACCCTCTCGACCTCCACCCCTCCCCCCTCCCACCTCACTCCCACCTTGTGTCTACTTCGCGGACTTTCATTTTTTTGTTTCCCTTTATCTCCTCTGCTCTCGAGTCACGACGACTTTCGATGCTGACTGTCCTTTATGCTCTTCCAGTGCACTCCGCCATTTTGGACTGTACACAATCGTCGTTCTCCATTGTCAAATTTTACCCTAGTGCATTGAGCTTGTAAGATATACCGGGTGTCCGTGAAACGTAGACTTGGAAGAGCCACTTCTCATGTTTACAACATATGTTGACTAAATTTCAAGGTTCGATCTTTGGCTGCACATTGGTCCAGGATCAGGTTGACACGAGGAGGAGCACGTGTGCAAGCTCGGACCTCTTGGGTAGGGTGCTGAGGGGGTCTGCCTCAAAGGGTGGATGAAGGGCTGTAAAGGGGTTTGCGAGAAAGTCACGAGGAGCTACACCGTGGGGGAGGGTGGAAAAGACAAAGGGGGTGGTATGGAACTGTGAATCGCGTGGCAGGCATTGTCACTCCATTCGCTGGGGTCTCGGTAACGGGGGCGGTACCGACGCCGCCACTACCACTGGCGTCCCCAACGACGTCGAGAATCCAACCCCTGCGACGCGCAAGGACTGTTTTACTGCCGTCTTCCGGATTACCTACCGAATTACACCTGGACCCTGTTAGTTACACGTTTTGGGACCTCCAGACGCATTCCCAGATGGGTTAATCGATGTATGGGGAATACACCTAGGGTGGTCGGACGGCTGATCTCATCAGTCTGTCCCTTACCCGATGTCATCATCCGGTATAATCGTCGCCCTCTGCCACCCCTACAACATTTATGCTGATACGAATCGACAAAGTGCAAACTCTTCGACGTCGTGAAAGCTGGATGAATTTTACGAACTGAATAAAATGTCCCGGCTACTTCGTTGATCGCGATTTGACCTTCTACCCCCTGTGCCACCAGCGAGCCAGACCCCTTGCCAGACCTTTAGGGTGTCTCCCGTAGGAAGACCGAGAACTTGCGCACATATGCATATTGAAGCGAATGGCACATCCTGCGGGATGACGATGACTCGTTCACAGCAGGACCAGGTCGCCCCTGCGATATTGAAAGGGCGACACTGCGCGTTATATTATAGAGTCATCAACCCCCTTCATTGGGGTTGTTACACCGCATCCAATGAGGACTCGCTCTGTCGGTGATTTATAATCATCCCGATAAACCGACCAAGATAACCAGGACGCACCCGGGACCTTTCGAAATATCACGCTCGACTCGGGCCTCCTCTGATTTACATCTTCCCGTCGAAGATACATCTGTTGGAATACGTTGCAATTCGACACCCCATAGATCCCTGCTCTTATCATCCCTTAATATTTGTCTCAGTCCATTTGCCCGTCACTCGGCGCTCTGGTACCAAAAAGTCCCGCATTAAAAATTTATAAGCTCAGCACTGCACCTGAGTGACGACCTTGTCGAATTTTTATTTTTTGGTTTGCAAATTTGGGTAAAAAATTTTTTTAAAAAATCAACATTTAGCCTACAAAATCTACCCAGTTATGCACGTTTTATAGGTTAGAGGGTCCTGAGGGGATTACGAGGGCAGGATGGGGGGGACGACTCGAAGGGTGCGTGCAAAGTGAAAAGTTCTCGATATAATGGGGAGGACTGCGGGGGGGGGGGGGGCTGACCACGTTTTTCAATAGCTCGTGTCGACTCGTACCCTGTGTTGGCACGTGGTTTAGGGTGATTACACAGGGGTAGCATATTGTCGGGGTTGGTTTTAGGGGGTTGGCCATAACGCCACGGCGTGGTTGATCGCGCTCGAACGTACGCCAAGGGTGGGTGGACAACGAGGGGTGGGACGCTGAGGTAGGGGTGGGTGGGTGGAGGGTGGCTGCTGCCACGAAGAAATCCAGGGCGTGGAGTCGATCCGATGATGCATGAACTCCGTCATCCCTTAACCAGGAGCAACCCGAAAGGGTCCGATCAGCCAACTTCCCCGTTAAGGGATGCACGCTTGGCGGCATTTCCACAATGCCCGAATCGCTCGTTCGCTGATTGACTTTTATGCGATTTCCACTCATTAGCCTTTGCTCTCTTTTCTCTCTGCGTTATCGAACTTCGATTTTCCTTTTACGGCCGATTCGATTATCTCGATGGGATCGATACTTGGGCGAGATTTCTCGAGAAGAAATTTGAATTTTTTTTTTTTTTTTTTCAAAATTAATTCCCGATATCGCTTTTTGAAGATATTTCAATTTTACGGGTAGAAAAAGAAAATGATTTATCGGTGATAACACTTCGCTCGAAGCAAAGGTTTTGCTTTATGTATTAAGAGCCATTGGCACCCCCGAATATAATCCATTCGAAACTAAAACTTGGTAGGGGTGCACAATGGCCGTCGTCGTCATATCCTCAGTATCTCCCGGTACGGATCTCATTGTAACCGCGGGGCGGCGCAGTCAGCTATTATGTTTATTAAGTTGGCAGGGCCCAAGGGTGGCTCTTGGGTGGGGGCAGGAGGGGGGTTGTAGGGGTGAGATCACGGGGCTGGGCCAAGGGGTTAGAAGCAGGGATGTATTGTCCCGCGCATTGTCTGCCCCATTGTGTGACATCACGGCCCGATAACTGCCGATAAGGCCGCACCAAAGCTTTTGCTATATATATATATATATATATATATACAAAGACGCGAATATATATATATAATATATACAAAAGAAATAATATATACGACTTGCGCACTGGCCAGCAATACCACCAGCCTCGAGATTTTCATTTTTCATCCCCCTTTCATCCCCCCATCTGGTACGATTTAATTTTTATATCTTCCTTTTGACTTTTTCAAAATTCTAAATCGTACTCAAAGCAGCGACAAGATATGTCCCATGGACCATTGTCGATTGTCAGTTCGAGACTTCGTCAGTGTCTTCGACTCATAGCAAAGCGATTTGAAGCTCAACGATACTGCCTGTAGGTTATCAGCGTTCGAAAAATTCGTCATATCAATTTACCTGTATCGAAAGTGACACTTTTCGCATTCGTCGAAAAAATTAATTTTCGTCACGGATATTTTGCCTAACGACGATTAACCATGTGTATACTAAAAAAAAAAAAAAAAAAAATTGACCTGCCAAGTGTTAAAAATGATCCTGCCTTATTAGGAGTTCCTTGTTACCTACATAGCCTGAAACGTTAATAACGCCGATGGCCACTACTGTATATATATATATATATGCTCGTATCAAACTTTACCTCAGTCATGTTCGAAACTTTGAATATATGTATTATGAATTTAATTACACGGCTAATTAGGATGCGAATCTCTGTTTCAGGTGGTACGTGCGGTGCGACGGGTAAGTGGCCTTTCGGTACTTTTTATGGTAAATGCTGGTGGCCGGTGTCGGGGGGTGAGTAAGCGTTTAAACGAGGGGTGGCTGGAGGAGCTGGAAAGAGGGATGAGAGTGGGGGGAGAGGGGAGGCTGGAGGGTCGATTGCGATAGAGACGGAAAAAAAGTTTCGTCATGGGGGGGGGGGGGGGTTACCCACCCCTGCCGATATCGTACGTACACACCTACGAAGAATCGTGGATCGCGACCCCATAAAATATGAATAACAATCAGAATTGCCAGGCGATACGCGTCGCCATTATCTTCGTCTTTTACGATCGGCCGGCATTTTTATGGTTAACTATGGAAAATATTTCCACCCTCTTCGAGCTTCCATCCCGTCCGACAAGGACAAACCCAAATTGCTACTCGAATTTGTTCCGGTTTTGCTTGCTGGCCGTGAAGAAGGACCGAGTGGGGGAGGGTGGGGGGGTGTTGACAAAAAAAAGACAAAGATTCGTACACCGAGGGTGCATAGAATTTTACGAAGAGTCTCGCGAAATACGAATAGGGGAAATTTGGTCGATTTTTTTTAAAGACTTTTTTTTTCTCTCAGATTGGCACAACTGCTACGTACAGTGAAGCAGATTGAAATTTTCTTTTTTTTTTTTATCATTTTTAAGGTTTTATCTCGGGGGACTGACGGATTTTGTATTATGTATATATATATATATATATATTCATCTAAGGTACTTTTGTTCTTTTAACTTTCGCGTGTCTCTCTTTGTCTTAAGTTTATTTTCAATTCGCGACGCAGTATCGCGTAACTACTTTCATTTATACTTTGACACTATAGAGACCTTATTGGGCGCTTTACTAATTAATCCATTGCTGCCGCTACGTGAATGGCTGACGAGGCGCAGAACTATGACAGATATTGGCGATGATCCACGTTGCCTACGACGACGCCCGACGTCGCCGTCGTGACGTCGAAATTAACCGATCCTCTTCGTAATTTTGGTAAATAACGCGAAGAGCCATCCCGGTCCTGAATAACCACTCTGGTTCATTATCTCATTCAGTAGCCATTCAGTAGAGTTTCGCTTCTTTCGGGCAAATATATATATATATATATATACAATATGTATATATGTAACGCATACCAATACTCCCACCCCTTTTATTTTATTCTTACTTACTAACCCTTTTGCCCTCCCCTCTTCTCATTTCTTCACGATACACACATATATATATATATACGTGTATAACCACTGTGCTACTCCGTGGGAGTGCGCAGTGCGCGCCATTTCGAATGTCTTGAGTCGAGTCAGCCGGGCGTTTTGTGCGCCGGGCGCAAAGATGCCTTTGAATCCTTAATTCCCTTTGAAACTCTCATTCTGCGAGCAAAATGGCGAGAACGAGCCGTATTCTTCGGCTGAATGACGTATTGAGTCGAGTTTTGTATGCCGGCGTTGCGTACCTCCCGCTACTCTCGTCCCATCAGTCCGTCGGCTCCTATCCGTGCATCCATGAAAACCCAGCTTGTCCATCCGTTCGCCGTTCAGTGCCCAAAGAATTCTCTTGGCGTTACATTGACTCTTGTTAGCTCTTGATTCGTTATATTTACACTCGAGCAATTACTCGCTCGATTATTATCATTATTCGCCTACCGCGGACCCTTTTACTCGTAAGAGACGCGAGTCAGGCTTAATTACATAAAGAAAAATATTATTCGAGTAAATTCGATGTGAAAAAAAAAAAAAAAAATTTTTTACCTTAACAGAGATTTGAACCGACTTTGGGTACCGGTTGACTGGGTGGCGCCAGCTAGCGGCGAATTAAAAATTCCCATACCTGCAGCCATCCCCATAGATGTCGCTCTGTTCCTGAGTGCCTGATCAGCTGGGGGGTGACGCAATCTCTTCGTCACCTGTGACTGGGGTACCG
The DNA here is from genome assembly GCA_031762395.1 of Calameuta pygmaea. NCBI lineage: Eukaryota > Metazoa > Arthropoda > Insecta > Hymenoptera > Cephidae > Calameuta > Calameuta pygmaea. Next base: position 206,902 of record JASANN010000080.1, on the reverse strand, counting down.
GATTGGTCGTTTCTGTCGTTAGCGGGACACCCTGTATGATTTTTGATTTTTTCAAAAAATTTTTTTTCACGCGACACGATCCTCTTCAACGTCGCCCTTGAGGAACGAAAAAAACGTCCTAAAGCTCTAGGTGCGTTTCTTGTCTTTTCTTTATTTTATTTTTTTTTCTTAATTCCCCCCCCCCCCCCTTTTTTTATCCCCCACCACCAATCATTGATCCTACTAGGATTTTTTCCCGAGAGAATTTTCTTCTCGCTCGGCCGGTCCTCCCGCGAATCCATAGCGCGAACCGAAGAGGGGGGGCCTACGGGGGGAGGCAAATGGCACGGAGGGCCGCGCCAGCCCATATTCGTGCATTGTGGCACGTTCCATCGCGTTCTCAACTGAACTGAACTCGACTCAACAGTGGAGACACAATGGGCGCTATGAATAAGTATAACAGACAGACACAAGTAGCTCAGCCCGCAGTATGTGAATGAGGAACCCATTTGATAACACGCCTCCACAGCCACCCTGGTCCATTGTGTCGCTTCCTATTCAGCTGCTCTATGCCCTCTCCCACCTACCCTCGAAACCTCCTTCTCCGTCGCCACGTTTTACTATGTACCCACTTCCCCTCTCGCTCTCTTCCTTCTTCCCTATCCTCCCTCTTTCTATTTCTCCCTCTATTCCTTTATCGATAACTTCAACGAAATCTGATACTGGCTTGTCGTCTTTACCGATACGCGAATCTTCCCACGCACCCGGCAATGGTATTCTTACCCTGCGAATTTTTGAATTTTTTTTTTTGGGGGCGTGGAGGGGATTTTCATGTCCCTTCGTAAAACGTATTTTGGATTCATCGATCTTTGGCGATTTTACGCGTTAATTCGCGGTGAGCTACCGGTGATCGGTATCAATGCGAAATGACAATTGATTCGCGAATTCCGCGGGGGGGGGGACAAAGCTTCGATTTTTTGGAATTTCGTAGCATAAATAGTCCGGAATACTTGCGGGTAACGATCTGTACGCGGGGATCGGTAGGGAGGCTGCGTGTACCACGTGGACAATGCACTAAGTATAGACGCAACAATGAGCCGGAGACAATGCCCAGGTACAATGTTGATGTTGAACTCGACTGATTTCGACGATTTTTGGTCTCTTTGCATGTGCATCGCGGTATTGCTCGACAATGATTCTCGCATACGAAATCATCGCCGCGGCCAGGGACGCTGCCTCCAGGGGTTCTCAAACGAGCCTGAAAACCCGTTTGACGCGGGGTAACGAATTCTGAGAGGCGAGTCCGCTTTTTGCGATCGGCACCCAATAATGCGACAGGGTACCCAGGACTGAGGTCAAAGGTTATCCCTATTTAAAAACTATTAATCATTTGGCAAACCCCCCCCCCCCCCCCGCGAGCCGATCGGATAAAGTTTTTATTAAATCCTTAAATCGTGCGCTCCTTCAAATAATTGTTTTTCGATTGGAGTCTGAATCAGAGAAAGGAGGGAAAGGAGGGGGGTAAAAAAAATTGGCGACTTCTAACAATCAATTGAGCACCCCTGACCGCACCTGAATAGATACATTGTGCCGGGGCAGCCTATTGACGGGCGATTGTTCCCTCAACAATAACAACAATATCTGAATAGTCGTGCACATCTCACGCACGTTCACACGCACGCGATTCACTATGTCGTATGTGTGCTCGTTGCGTATGTGGGGATGTACAGGTCCGTTCACAGGATTTACCCCCGGCCGAGAGAGATCGTAAAGGTGCGTCCACACCGAGGGGGTCGGGAAAGAGTGCACGATTTATTGGTGGGTGGGTGGGTGGGGGTGGGGGGGGGTAATGCAGAGAGACAGTAGTTTGTATGGAATTGCGGATGGGTCCTACCGCAGCGCCACGCGCGGCGTCACGCGGAAACTAAAACAATGCTATTGCGTGAGCTCGAACGATCGTGTCCTAATGCATTTTGGAATTGATGAGTTTACGACGTTTTCGTGGGAGAAGGACAAAGAAATTTGGAAAGATGGAGGGGCGACCGGGGGGGGGGGGCGGGGGGTGAAAATTATTTTTATCACCAATTCAGTATGTAATTTGAAATTGTTTCGTGTGTTGTGATAAGGAAAAAAAAATGAGGGACTTTTACGATTTCTTTTTGGTTTTAATTTTTATAAAAAATAAATTGTTTATTTGGACATAAACAACGGTCCGTACTGTATAATTGATAACAGTGGTTTGAATGTGATTTAAATTGAGAATTGCGTATAGCTATAGAGATTTGACGAAGATGTACCCGTATAATAGGTGCGATGAGGTTTTGATGATAAAACTTTTTTTTTTTTAATTCATTTTTCAATAAATTATTGATAACAAACGTGCTTCGCGAACATTTGCGTTGTCTCGAGTTTCTCTCTCTCTCTTTCTTAATTTTTTTTATCTTGAGTCTGTTTGTGGTAGAAAAAAATTTTTTTTTTTTTTCCGATCGCTGATTTTTGCAGCTCGTAACCGGCTTCTTTTGGAATCATCGTTTCTTGTCACTATATACTTGCTGCGAACTTGTACACATTTGGTAAAGCTTGTCGATTGTTGTTTCGTTTTTTTTTTTTATTTTAAAAATATTATGGACGATACGCAATTGAGTCGCTCTCGGTGTCCTTTGTCTCTTTGAGATAATATCCTTTTTTACTTTCTTTGGATTCCTTTTTTTTTGTTTTTGAAAATAATTTTCAATCTGAGCCGGCTGCCGCTTTGTCTATAAATTTGATAGGTTGTCGATGACGTCACTTCTTAATTTAATGTCGTCAGAAGAGATACGGAGACGGTTCCCTGAAGCCGCAATCTTTGCAGTTTCTCTGGAAACAAAAAAAAAATTGCTTGAAAAAAATTTTTTTTTTTTCGATTTCTGGCAACGTCGAACACTCGTTTTTCAATTGCGATAGCGTTTTGTCACCTCGCCGCGTGATATCATTTATTTTCAATATGGTCGATCAGCGATAAACGATTGGAAGAAAGTGTAGATTTTTACGCGACGGCTGATTTTAATTGCTTAACGTCTTTCTTTGCGATTCGAGAGTATTTAGCTTTTTTGCTTTTTGGGCTACGATACAATTTTGAAAATGCCCTCTTACTCCTTTTCCGAGTACAGGAACGCGCTGCAGAATTATTTGGGCAGTCGCTATCGTCTGATCCACGGTAAGATCAAGGATATTCAGACTATCGATCTAGGATCCAAAATACCAGAGGTAACGTTAAGATATAGAAAAAGTTTTTTTTTTCAAAATTTATAACAAAATTTGCTTTTTTCATCCATAGAACTTTAACGCTTTGTCGAATCTAAGGATATTGGTCACGGATAAAATTTCAAGAGTGCCAACGTTGAACCGTGAAAATTTCACAAAATTCCAACACGTCCTGACTTCCAAGATCACAAAATTCCCATACGGTCATCACATGCGACACTCGTGGATCTTTCGCTGCTGTCTGATAGGAACTGTGATATCTTATCCAATTTTTCGTAAGATGAACGACCTCGTAATAACCAACGGTGAATCTGCCAATCGCGAACTAGTCGGTACCAAGAAAGAAAAGCTAAAGAAATCCTGAAACGCTCGACCGACGCGACATCTGTCGGATCTTTTTGGAAAGTCAATCGCAGAGTCAAAAGTATCGTGAAGAAAATTAAAAGACGTGTAATGAAATTTCTAAAGAAAAAAAAAAAAAAAAAAAAACATACATACTGTCGGATAATCTTCGGTAAGAGCGTATTTGCCTAACCTACAATAAATCGATCTATTGGCCATCAATATCGTCAAATTACAAGATGGCATCATGGGGCTTCTCAATTGCCAGGACGGTTCCCTGATGTTTGCACCGAGATTCAGAATATCCCGTTCTCCGTATACCACCTTGATAGCCTGTGTTATCTGATAAAAAAAAACCAAATTTCAAGGTCAAAGGTCGAGCCTATCTTTTTTTCAAAATTCTATCTGATCCGAAATTTCATACTTTTCCCGAAGGTCTGATTGGATCCTCGTTCGGTGTGTCAGGCCTCGATGATCCCGGCGTGATTATAGGCGTGGATGAATCCACGGAAGGTGCGAAGCAGCTACTGAAACCGCTTGACTCACTTCCGGTACTCGGTGAGGCTGGTCCTTGTCCTGCCAGGGTCCTTACACCCTGATCGTACAGCAGACGAACCCCTAGGGCGTAGAAATGCTCCGGCTCTATTCCTGACAGCGGTAACGCGATTGTCAGTGCCATTTTTTTTTTTTTCTTTAGTTGGTACCAGTCACTTCCGAATATCTGACAGATGATTTTACCTGTACAAAATAACATTGAGGTATCAGTTAGAATTTTCTTGAACGAGATTTAAATTTCATTTACCAACACCTGCAGAAGCTGCGTGTCTACCTGGAGGTAGAAAAGGGTCAATAGGTCGGACGAGATACTATTGCTATATTAATTCATTGTTATTATTATCATTGGTTATACGCTGTGTAAATTTTTTTTTCTTTATCTACCAATTTTACGTAACATCCTCGCGAACGATTACAAACAACGTCGATCGAAATTTTACGTTTAATCAATTTAATCGTTTACACGAAATTCCCAAATTTTTGATAACCTCACTTTTTTTTGTTGTTAAAGATAACAAGGTCACTGTACAGAAATGTATTTTTTTTTTGTTTAATTTAATTTTCAACTCGCGATTCGTTATTGGATTTATCAGAGACTTTCGCGACACCCTGTAGATAATCAGTCACTTTGATTATTTACCTAGGGATAGGCGGGTTGAGCGAGAAGGAGAAAGAAAAGGTAATTCAAACTTATCCGTCTTTAGGGATCCTTCCCTTATAAGCAAAAAGGTCGCGTATTTTGCACTGATAATCCTGTATCGCGAAATCGTGACCTATGACCTCCTTTCGCCGTATGGTTAACGTACTTACGTAGGGAACGGTTTGATATGAATTTTTGTTGGGATCGAAGACGCGGCTTCTGCCTCGGGAACGTTTTGTTATGTCGTTTTGTATCTCACAGTGTCAACCGACAGACTAGCAATGTTATTGCCAATTCTCCTGGCAAACTTTGTAATCCCTACCACGTTGGTAATCGCACCTTTGTATATACTCGATTCGCACCCAGTGTCCTGATTTGTAAACGCTCGCGATGAAACATTATCGATAACAGCTAGAAATCCTGATACTGGACGTCAATGCGTCAAAATAGGTCACACTGTAGATATGTTGATTTGAAAATTTTTTTTGTACAATTCCAAAAATCGTACTCACGTCAGGGATCGAGAATCGAACGTTGATTAAGGACGTGAAGATCTTGGGAATTTTCATAATTAATTTTAATTTGATAAGATTTAAATTGTATAGTGACGTCATGTTAGGTTTTTTTTTTTTTTTAATATTTATGCTGGATATTGTATACATTTTTTTTCTAATGCATGCAGCATACTCAGTCTCGTTAATGGACGGTGTGGAGTGCATTTCCTTTTAAGGGTGGAAACGGGGTTGAGGGTGCTAAAGTGTTTACGATTACTTTAAGGGTACGCAGAAGGAAATGTTGGCGCATGTAAACACTATTTGATACTATGTATGCGCATACTGATAGGTGGGGTCTGTCGATGTGACGGCGACGTTATCAGTAACTGGGTCAGTTTTGATCTTTTTAGATAATATATGGGTCGTTATATGAAAATCACGTGGATGAAGTGCACATTGCTATTTTATAATTTTCCCTGTGCAATTATCTTCGGGGGGGTGCGTTACTTCTGAATGACCCTGTATAGCGTTAAATTGGGGTAATTTTTCTGTAGCGATAACAGCGTATTGATTTCCTTGTTCGAGCACTCTTAAGATTTCACCCCGACTCTCGTGTATAAGATTTTTTGAATTGTGAAAGACGTTACGTACAACGTATTTCGTGGTGTCGAAACGCGAGAAGAATTTCGTATAGCAGAGAAGCGGCGAAATGTGTTTTTGGTATCGCCAGTCGTCGAGGCGCCGGTACGGAAACAGCCCCTAAATCTTTGCATTCAGCTTCAAAACTACCACTGTTACGTTTCATTTGTTATCGTCGATGAAATATACGATTGTTGTTATTGTCGGTATTCTAGGGTTCTGATATATTTTTGCTAAGACGGATACGACTTACCGACGGGGGTTACAGTTTCACTAATTCCGTAGGTAACGTCCTTTACTGGTACATGGTGCTTTACAGATTTACCGACATTACAGTCGCCGGTAAGTTACCGACAGAGGCAATTACCATCGTTCGCCAGGCCTAGTCCTTCTGTACCTATTCACGTTAAGTCCTGCGATTACGAGTAACATATCTGCCGAAGACTCTCACGGTGGTACAATAATTAATCTATATTTTTTGAATTGTTATATATAAATTATTCTTGTGTCTATGAACCGTTTATGACAGCGATTTTATTTCGATAAAATTTAAGGGCATTTATTAACCATTCGCTATTATGGATTCGTTCAGCACACTAGTTCTCGTACACGCCGCAAGGGTACAGCCGACTTGAAGCGTGAAAGTATGTTGAACTTTAATATCAATGTTACACGGTATAATACACTGTTTATAATCACCTTACCGAGTGATCACGGTACGTAAGAAGTATGACGCAGCGTTAAACCTCGATCGATGCAAAATTGAAGTATCTTCAATATCAAATAGGAAGTTCGTAGTTCTTTAGTTTCTCGCAAGCTGTGCTAGCCACCGTCGAGTACTATATAAGAATGGAATTCTGCCATATAAGTAAGGGTGGTCCGATACAGCTCAGGAATTGTCGCACGTCCGTCATGTGGTGGCTCGTTACGAATGGTGCAGCCATTGAAAGGAAGGAGTAAAACAAGCGTGTTTCCACATCCAGCCCACTTCCAGTTTGCCCACCGATTCTGCCTCTTCGCCATAACGTTCCAGAGGACTCCCTCTAAGAACCCTTCATCGCTGAAGCCCAAGATTCTACCAGTGTATAGAGCTTGGAAATTTGGTCTGTCTAAAAACCCGGGGGGGTCTCCCAACGAAGTTCTCGGTTGATCAAACACACCCAGGGCGCCGCGCAGGTTTGTTACTGGGGAAAGAGAAGAAGGAAAAAAGACACTTTGGATTGAGGAGAAGTCCCGTCCGTCTTCACCTGTACTCTTGTTTCCAATACCTCGTGCATCTCCGTCGATCGCTCCGAGACAACCGTGCCTGATGCTGCTACGTTCCCTTGCCAACGAGTGTTGATTGCGCCCAGATACACTTTGGCGACTGGAGGGAAACTTTGTCGTTCGAAGGAGCCCAGGAGAGGACGCACGCTGCTGCGGGTCACCAAGGCCCCCACCAGAGGGCTTTGGCATGTACGCGAGGGTTGTCAAAGTCGATGAATCCCCCGCCCCGCTCGCCTTGCCGCCCACGTGAAGAAAATTGATAACCGCAGAAGAAACAAACGAAGGAGAAAGCTTTCGCCGCCTTCCTCTCGCGCAAGAAGAAACTCCGGAATCCTGACACGATGAGGAGGAAGAAGGAACTTTGGTGGGATTGTGACTTCGGAAGTGCTGATATAATCGGGACCGACCGGACCCTCTACCTGACGTTGGCTTGCAAAAGTCGTGCGTGTCTTCGCAGATGGGACGAGCTTGGGGGGAATGATTCTTAACACCTTACTCCCCTCACGACTGTAGCTGTGACTATGACCACCCTTTTGCTCTATTTTCTCCGAATTGAAATAACAGCGGGTATAATTGGTCTTATAAAAATCTTATCGCTGGTACTTTCTCTTTTGCATTTTTTTCCCCCCGTTGTACTATGGGACTTTTCGGAAACTGCACCTCTGTTTACTTCTTCTTTCTGGTATACCGAGCGAGAGGGGTCTTGTTGGATAACTTCTTTTTTTCTCTACCTTTTTTCCCTGCGATTTCTCTTTTTCTCTTCCCCTCCTTTTCCAGGAAACGTGCAGGGTGGTTGATTCGCGCGTCCTCGCCGACCCATCCGGCAGCCCTAGCAACGCACATGCGCCCCTCTTCTACGGCCGGCCTAGGGGGGTGGTTGAGGATTGGCCCGGAGTAACACCCCCTTATAATGGGTTCACCCGTCCGAGCGAGGAACCGAGAGGGTGAGGGAGAGAGAGGGAGAGTGGCTGAGGGTGCAAGAGACGAGGGAGGATAGAGGGGTTGAACGGAAGCCATATTGATTTCCCTATGTTTCCCCGTGTTGTTACTATAGCGCCGGCGAGGGCGCGAGGAGGCCGGTAGCCCCGACGCCACCCCAACGACGCCCAATCAACCCCCAACTACTCTCAACTTCCATCCTCCGGCGCCCAACCATCTCTATACGATCCACCATCCCTTCGGGCTCGCCGACGCCGCTCAACGTGTCGGCACCGCGTAGATTCTCTTCCGGGTTTTCGAAATTTTCGAGAATCAACACCCCTCCGACACGGGCAGTTATCCCAAAGGTGTCCTTGGCCAGTTGACATTCTCCTTTTTGGCACTGACGCTCAACGAAATCGTTTTTAAATTTTTCATCCCTCTAAAAAGTTGCACCAACTTTTCCCACACGCAATATCAATGTCATAATCCTGATGCTGATATAATTCCACCTTTATATCCTCCCGCGGCGCCTTGTCCATGCTTTTACTTCATTTACAAGTAGCTCCGTGTAAATCGAGACTCCAACGGCGTTGCCAGTCCATCCATTGACGACCCGTTATACCGTGTCAAACTTCCGGTACCGTGCCGTCGGAATTCCCTCGTCAATGTTTAATCCGGAAGTGTAAGCGATAGCCATATAGCGTGTCGCGGTACCATACATCACGCGAATCGGTTTGTTTTGACGGGGTAGCTGCGTTTGTTCCGCACGCGGGGAACTTGGCCCCCACACTCGGGCCACAACACTCGGCCTAGTCACACTCTGTTAATTTGATTAAAGGAAGGAGCGCGCGCAGGCACAGTTCACACTGGTGCACGGTCACGGAAGATTGACAGTGGAACGTATGGTTCTTGGGGGGTCGCATGGGGGGAGGCCGAAGACTGAAATATTACAATTTAATGGATTTGGGAGTTTGTCTCGCGTATTTTTATTCAAGATTCTCAACACATATTTTAGACCCCCTTAGTTTTTTATTTTATCTTTGAGAACCCCCTCTTTTGGATTTGTCTTATCGAATTGGCAAAAAATCTCACTTGGCACACGAATTCTTCCTCCTTTCTCCCCCCCCCTTCCCTCTCAAGCAACCCCCCTCAGAGGGTTCTTGGCTCTATCGATTTGGCTCTGGTCCCTCTGAGCCAAGGAGCAGCTCTTCCTGTCGAGGTTCGACCAGGCTTTGATCCCGTCCGGTCCGCCAGGATCTGGAATGACCTCTTCCTCGGGGGGCGGGGGGGGGTGACTCTCCCTTCATCGGCCACCCACTCTGGACACGGGGTCATTGTCTTCCAAATGACTCCTTGGTATTGCCTATCATGCTATTTGGTAATGTTCGCGGGAATTAGTGAATTGGGGTGAATTCATCCCTCGGACTCTTCTCCGGCGCCTGGACTCACCTGGGTGGTCCTGGTCCACGCACGCTATCCCATCAGCTGCGAAACTTCCCAGACTCTCCCTAGTAGACGCTGGGGTGTCTTCGGGGGTCCGCGGACAGGTTAGGAGGCGAGGGAAAGACTGATAGAGGGTGAAGGAGTACCTAGTGTAGCTCGTTGAGAATGGAAGAGGGAACGCGGAACGGAGAATGAGGGAACGGCTGAATTCAGGGAACGAGGGACCGGGTGGTTGTTACCTAGTGATGCATGGCTTGGTAATAGCTACAATACAACCAGCTTACAAGAGGGGTTCCTGCTTCCATCCCCGGGACAGCGACTTGAGATTTATTGCCCCACGGCGGATTGCGGATTCCCAGATTCCCCGGTTTGTCCTTATAAATGGCTACTATTAATTGACCGTGAGCGCGCTGAAAAAAAAAACGACAGAGAGCGAGAGTCGCTCACTGCACGTGAGAAACTATTTAAAAAAAAATCATCCCTGGACCACCTCGAAGCGACAATCATTTTTAAGCGTGACATCCCACTTATAAAATTCAATAAAAAATTTTTTTTCAAACTACCACAGCGTTCCCTCCCTCCACAAAAAAAAAATTGTTTGAAATTGATTTGAACACAAATTTTATCATCGAAAGGGTTAACCAATAATTCTCGTATCGTTCAAAGAACCCATCTTCGTACTGGTCCTTCAGTGAAGTGGCTAATGAAAAAAAAAAAGAAAGAAAAAGAATGACCCTTATACTTTATTAGGACTCGTGATCAGCACGTGTGCGGTGCGTAAAGCGAAGGGAAGAAGGAGAATCAGGAGACGGGTCGGGGGGGAGGGGGGGGGGGTCGGAGGAAACACGCTCGACCCTAAACGGCCGCTAATGCACTTAATAGCGAGTTGCCGTGCGTGAGAACGTGCGTGGGCGGAGTTCCATGTCAAAACACGCGTGACGGGTCACACACGCGAAGTGAACCCCCCCCCCCCCCTTTTGCGTTTATCCTCGATTCCATCGAGAAATCCGTTCCTCGAGAGCGATTACGTGTAAAGGACCAATAATCTGAGATAAAATAATGACGCGAGGGATGCTGGGGAGGATCGATAGAAATTTTGAATCGAATCGTACATACATGAAAAACATGCAGGTTCATCCACCTGGTGTTCGCCGTACCAACTCATACGTCATATAGTATACGACTTGGTCATGTGTGGTCCGAGCACACGTATGCAATAACGTAAGATTGAAGGTCGTAGGTTACGCGCCATCTTGCGTCCTCATAACATGTAAAACACCAGGATCACTGGATAATAACGTGGCCGACACCGTATGGGCACATCCACACCCACATATGCTGGCGATACGTGTACATGCATCGCGTATCACCGTAGCAAGTAGATATCTCTATGCGCATGCGCGTTATCGTCCTTTAGGAGGTAAGGTCGTCCGAGGTGGTTAGACATATATAGGGTGGGCGATAATGAAACGCCATGGTAGATCGTGGGGGGGTGAGTCCTGGTAATTCCATATTGGTGACCCAAGTCTTGCCCAGGCTGGACACTGGGGATCTTCCTGGAAACCCCGTGGCTTTAATATCGCTTTATTAACCCACTTTGGTCCCCTGGCTATATTTTGTGTCTTCGATATTCCTTTAGGTTAGGGGATATGTGTGTACATCCTGTAGGATGAGCGAGAGGGGGGTAGGTGGGCCGACTGGCGATGCTTGGAGTACACGGAGACTTCAGAGCGACGGCAGACTGTATTAACGGGACACCCGGTGGATCGTTGCATTCTGGGTACGTATAGTTGCAAATTGGATCGAAACTGCTAGGAGACAATATACGCGCGGAATGGCCGCATGCGGCCGATCCTTGGCAATCCCACGAAACAAGGCTCTTGAATCTCGGCACGCATGACTTACGCCGGAGCCGGCTTAACGGACTTGGGTTTGTACAAACGAAGCCACCAGATGTCGATCTGAATATTTTACGCTGCTCTGCACCGGCGGGATGCTGGGCGTCTCTTGGATTTCTTTTTTTTTTTCTTTCTAATCTTGCGTCGGGGTTGGATGAGAAAATGAAAAATTGATGGACGGGCTTACCCTTTGAGGAGGAGGAGGAGCGGTGGGGCATTATTTAGGATGAAACAAATTTATTGTCTCAAAAAAAATGACGAGGTGATTTTGGATGATGCGAAAAAATTTTTGAAAAAGGAGGGGGAGGGGAAAAAAAGTTTTAAGAACGCTCTGATCCGCCTGGTCGGGAACCCCTGAACGATTGAGGGAGGTAGGCTGGGATTATCACGGGGTATCATATGGGGCCTCTCGACAACCCCATGGTTACCGTCGAAGTGGGGTCCCTGGCGCGCGTAGCACCGCCAAATCCACCGCAACTGCTCTCAAGTACTTCTTGGTCGGACGTGAGCGCAAGGGCAGAGCAAGCACGTGGTACTTGAACTAGTTGGGGACCACCGAGTGGCTCGGTCGGTCGGGCTTGGTTGCCTGGTTCTGCTCTGCTCAGACTTTAGGAGGGTTGTTACGCGTCGGGGGTGAGTCAGGTCAGAAGGGAATAAAAAAAAAAAGAAAGAGTACTCTGACCGTTGCACGTAAAAGTTTAGAGTCTAGCTGGAAGAAGTCCTTGGCGGACCCCCCCCCCCCCCGACAATCCTCGTGCCATAAATAGCCTATATTGTTATCATTATTGAACGGAAATTAATAACGTTTCAGATAATCGGATGAACGATGTGAAATTTTTTTTTAAGCGCACCGGGAAATAATATTTTGGAAGAAATTTGAATCAGGGTGGTTTTTGACTGCAGGGGGTAAGAGAAAAATCCTAAGGGATGAAGGTGCAGGGGGAGGCTTAGCTTTAAGAGGTGGACAATATTAGACACACGTATATATATATACACATACGCATCGGCGCGTATCACCTCGGCCTCCCTGTTCCACGAGGGGTTGCCGAAGAGGAGTGCGCGAGCTGGGCGGTTGGGGCTGGGATGTAACAAAATCAATAGAGGGGTGGCACGCGAGAGGACTAAGCGAGCGCGGGGTTGCTCCTCGGGATATGCGCGGCGGGGGTGATTTTGTTCTGCGCATGCGCCAAATTTAACCCCGTGGAAAACCAAACCCTCTTCCTCCCACTCCCTAGGAGGCGACGGGCTGCGATGGAGAGCCTCTCTCTGCCCTCTTCTGCCTCCTCTACTTTCTCTCTACCTTTTCTACCTTCTCCGACCACAATCTCCAGCTATTTCTGCCTCGACCTATACACCTTCCACGGGAACACACCAGACTACCTGCCCACGTCCTATAGGTATACGTATATCGTATAGAGAACGGTAGGTGCTGCCACCGCGGACGTTACGGACCGCCTTGGAACTACGGATGAAAATTCGATTTCGCACTGATACTTATTCGTCCGTGAGAATCTGTATGCTCGATAAGAATTACATTGTCGACACTCATCGAGATATCATTGTTAAATGTTATTAGCGTTAAATAATATTTATAAATTTTTTTTTTTTCACTCAATGACGTTCCCCAAAGAATATTTTAGCTCTTCATCTTTTCATCTCGGATTCTCGTCCCCTGTGAATATTTCATATTGCGTTAGGAGGTACTTGAGACTGTATAGAAAGTGCGATAATAAAAAAATGGCCTATGATCAGTTTAGGTAATCTAGTCTACATATGTCATTGTCGTAAATTCGTGGGTACAACCTTCTACGGTAGACGTTCATTGTCGCGCGTGCACAAGTGCTGCCCTCTGGAAACCGCGTGCACGCGCATCCATTATTTCGTAAAGGGTCTCGCACACCGACTGGTTTGGGTTACGTGGCAGAGATGGGAAACGTATTTACCGCAGGGACAAATGCCTTGATTTGTACCGAAGTCCGGGCGGGGAAAATCAAAAGGGGTCGTGCTAAAAGCATTAGGGGATGCCTAAGTGTTTTTACAACTTCTTCGACCCCCCCCCCCCCCCTGGTACACTAGACTAGTTCTTTCCTTATATACAACAAACATCGTTTACTTGACTCAGTCAGTTCCTGGGATACTCGACCTCAGCTTGCTCGTTGCACCTTCTGCCAGCGGCAGCTTATCCGCCTATAGGATCCTCAAAGTTTCTGAAGTGCCGGACCCAGGTCCCAGAAGTGGATCGATTCTTGCGACGATGACGTCATACGCAGGAAGATTGAGATACGCATGGAACCAAGTGCATGGGTACCGATAGATCCTTATTGATTTCTAGGGAATTTTTTGGAGTCTAGGGAACTTTTTACCAGATCATCCTCCCCAAGCTGGGGGGCAACGAAAGGTCATTTGGTCCCACGTGACGACCGGACGCTGATTGACTTTAATGTCAAATGTTCCTCGACCTCCTTTTAGCATCGGTTCGAAAACTACCCTTGCGTGAACCCCGTGAACTTTATCAGGGATCACGGGCTAACTTCATTAGTCGTTGCAATGGGGATTTTTTTATTTAATTTTTGTTTAATCAATTTTTTGGGGAATCTTCACTCCTGGGTATGATGTCTATGGAGTTCTTATGATATATTTTATTTTGTGGAGTTGGTACGGTGGGGCAGAGATTTGTAACAGCCAGAGAGCAAAGTAAGAGAGGTACCAGGGAGGGCAGGGAGTGGGCTCGTCCACAAAGAGCGACAGAACCTCTTTGTTCTCGCGACTGAACGGCTTCGTTCGTCGTCGCGCTGCCACCGTTTTGTCAAGGTCATTCATTCACTCTTTCTCGGGGTTCCTGGTGCGGCTGTCGTCCGTTTTCATCCCCTTCGAATCCAACGAGCCGACGAGCCGGTTCTGCATTGTTTCTAATTCCTTCGGTACGTCACTTGTTCTAACGGTGTGAATTGGCCGGCGATCAATTTATATCGATTCTCCCTTTATTGTCTATCGATCGTCACAGCGTAGCATATCTATTTTGACGGCTTATCAGCGGGTAAGTAAAATTCCAACGAACACCCTGGGTAGGATTTTGAAAATTTTCATCTTTTTACCGCGTTCATTTTGTGATCGTGTTAATTGAAAATTAAATTGTTAGTTAAATTTTTCATCCACGTCTCTTATAGTGTCTTGTGAATTGTTCCTTAATAGTCTAATCGAAAATTGGTCCTTATAAGGATTTCTCTTATCAGTTCTTTTATTGAGGCCCAATTGACGTTTCGTGTGGTTAATTCAGAAGGAACTAGTTAGGGTACCTAGGAGTTTGGGTATCATATCTTCACTCTCTTTTTCTCTCTTGCTTCTCTCTCTCTCTCTCTCTCCTCTAGCTTTCTGACTGGATCCTGAATGGTGGTCCTGTATGAATGGCATTTTCAGATACGCGTTCTCGGCTTCCTGCGTGGGACTCTATTGTCGGCTTAAACTCAATGGATGATACGGGGCTGTAACAGACTGCCCCAGACTCGCTAAAAGGAAATGAGGTGGCCCCGACATGACCTAGTCCAAGACCTTCAAAGGATTCGATCCAAATACTTGCTGGATCTTTTACCTAGACGATATTCGAGTTTACGTTGTAACTGATCTTGCTCTTGGGTCGTTCTTGATCAACTTGGACCGTCCGACACGAACATCTTTGAATTATACATTATTCAAGTACTGCACATGTACTTAGATATATCATTCAGGTGCCACCTTCGTACGGGTTAGCATGTAGAAGAGTCCCCTGAATCTAGCTACCATGTACCTAGACCAGGTGGTTTGGCCCAAGAGACAAATATGTATGAAATATTTATTTTGATTTTTTTTTATAAAAATTCTCTAAGTCAAATTACCAGAATATGATGTAAAAGACGATATTGTATGAGAAATTGAATTTTTATCTTTTTACATCCTCAGATGTACCAGTTGGCTCATTCGAATAGCGATCCTATCTCAAGGAGACTCGGACCCCTGCGAATAGCTTGGGGTACCTAAGAAAATCAGATAATCAATAAATTAAGCATTCTATTCTGAACTGGCGTAGTCGCGTGGCCATATTTCCCTTATGGACAATGGGGGTAAGAAAAAGCGCCCCTTGACAATGCTATTTTCACGTAGTGACGTTGAACGTAGATTCGCCAGGTGTTCGACACGCGCAAGGACCTCCCCGCGTTCATTCTGAAAGGATCCTCCACTTCTTCATCCGACTCTCCCTCTTTCCCTCTGGCCGACCCCAGGACATCCAGGAGTTACGCGGCTGCCCTTTCCTTCCATGGTGCACCTAGGGCTTTTCTCTAGGACTCCACCAGGTTCCCATTCAGACTCTGTGCCTCCTACGATTTAAATGACCCTTAGCTCTAGGCTCCAGGTGTAGGACCCAGGTCGTCCTTCGCGCTTCCTGCCTGTCAGGACCCCCGTATCCAGGATCCCTTTTTCGAGGAAATTTTCTAAGGTCCTCCCACGTAATGGTTTTTACCTATTGGCTACCTAGCGCGAGGATCCTTTTGCCGATTTTTCATCGACAGGACCCGATTGCCATCTTGACGATTTATTCTGGTGGGACCTGGGGGATGTGGCTGACGTGGATTTTTATTTTTTTTTTCTTCTACGGGACTTGGTACCTTTAAACTTAGCCATTTCGATAGGGGTTACTTTGGGTTTTTTTCTTTCAAAATTTTTTTTTACTTTTTTCGATCTCAGTGGACTCTGACCGTAAACGGCATCCTTTTTGCACTTGGCTTCTGGGGGAAATATAAATCTGCAATCTTACCTGCAATTTACCTCCCATTCAGGTGAGCACCCTCTCGTATGGTCAGTGTAGAAAGGAAAAAAAAAAATAACGACTACAGGGAAAAACGTGGTTTAAAATCTTTCGCACCTTCCCGACCTCCCGTGGCTCCAGTGTCACTAGCCGCATCCGGCAGCCGCATAACCGAGAGATTCACTATGAAGTCACTAGACCACACGGGGATTCAGGATTTTGTATTTTTAGTACGATCTTTCTTTTTTCATCCCCAAAAATTCCATAGCCTGGAAGTGTTTAGGTTTCAGTCCAATTCTCCTGTTGGTATCTGAAATCCATAAAACCAAAATCTCATTAAACGAAGTAAGAAAAATTTTGAAAATCTCAATTAACCGATATCCAAAACCAACCTTAACGCGTACGAGACTCGTTACATAACGCGACACTGGGTACCCAAGTGTGCGGACGTAGAAAGATTGACCAGGGATTCTGGAAAAAAAAACCCTCTTTTTTTGCCACCCCAAAGATAACGAGGCGTGGACCTAGTGTGACACCTGAGGTGTCGAGGTCGTGCCATGTTATGAGGGTAGCTAGACATCCATCACCTCTTTGTACCGTCAGCGAGTGACACCTGGTTCTTCGGGGACCTTTCGACCCTCGTTCTCTCACCCTCACCCTGATCACCAACCACGCCGACACAGGCAACCGGAGCGAACGTATCTCCAGAATCCCCCAAAAATAAACAACCCACCACCCCCTCGAGGAAGATCCGAGCAATCATCCCCCGGGTAATCCAGGATGATTTTTATTGATGAGCAGCATCCTGGTCCACTAATCCTAGGTCGGTACGGGAGAATCGACGCAAGATCGGTACTACCCCCAAGAAGACGAAGGGATGAAGAAATTTTGAAATTACATAAACCCCTTCTTTTATTTATTCTCTTTGATCCCCTTCGCCCTCCCCCCTTACGAAAAAATTCCTAAACTACCCTTAAATCTCACGTTGACCAATTATGCCAATATTTCCTATTTCTTCGGTTTTTTTTTTATACATTGAATTTTCTACCTGCATTATGTACCATAGGGGTGACTTTGCAGAGTTGCCATACTTCTCTCGGTTAACCGGCATATTTTCCGCGTGCCTGAACTCTCTGTAGACTTATTAAAGTATCATGCGTTTGTCGATTCCCCATTGTGCCAACGGGATGACGCTGTGCGTTTCCTCTCTTAATCTTTACTTTACGTTACTTTGCTTTGCTTTGCTTCGCTTCGCTACCATCAAAGGAGTCGGACTGTCATTGTGCGCGGCTAGTCGAGCCAATAGCGCTGGCTTCGGCTTCTTTCGTGGTTGGTTAGTTGCCCAAGTCGCGTGAAGACTTCACGGACGTCAGTCGGGCGCAGTTCTTTATCGGACCCAGGTCCGATCAGCAAGATCAGTGAAGACGACGGTCTACCAAAGGGTCTGATGACCTTTAAGGGGAGCCCTAATTAAGTACGATCCCTCTAGCCTATATATATGTGTATATGCAAATATCGTTTGGGAAGTTGCGTATTTTTGAGCTAATCGTTTAAAAAAAAAAAAACCACCCTCGTCCCTCAGGAAACGTTCCCTTTCGCCAAAATCTCTGAACAGGACCTCTCGGGAGGCATTAGTGGCTTTTCCTCTTTTTTTTTGAAAATCCCGTCTACACGGTTATGGGTAAGGAAAAGTCGTATCCTACGGGTGCCACTGTACACTGTTCCCCATTGAGAATGGCAAATCCAGGTGTCCTACCCTTGGT
Source organism: Calameuta pygmaea (assembly GCA_031762395.1). Classification (NCBI taxonomy): domain Eukaryota; kingdom Metazoa; phylum Arthropoda; class Insecta; order Hymenoptera; family Cephidae; genus Calameuta; species Calameuta pygmaea. The sequence continues at coordinate 188,939 of JASANN010000080.1, read as the reverse complement.
TATCCCCTAGGGACCATCATATTTCAAGGTATTAATGGTTCGCGAGGGAGTTACGAGCAGGTGTCCCTACCCTGTTCCTCTTTCTTCTTCTTCTCGCCCTCCGTGTATAACCATTGACAGATATCCGGGACTTAAGGCAAAGAGAATCCCTGTGCTAAGAAGAGGCCATCTTCTTCAAGCCCGGTAAAACCTCCCTTACGAGGATAATGGTAACTGGGATACTTTATTCAAATTTTAACCACCCCCCTCCCACCCCCTCCCACCATCACAGTCAACCCTTTCGACACAAAGGATTTCGACACGCGACCAAATGCCGATGCCCATCAAAAATTGTAGTTCCAGGATCAGCTCATTTCTGCACCCTGTACCCCCAGAACCTTGGCTTGAAAAATCTACAGGGTGTGCACGGAATTATCGACATCCTTATTATTTATATTTAATTAAAAAAGTCAAAAAAGTCCTTTCTCAACTTTTACACGGTAATCGTCGAAAAGTCCTGAGACTTATTTTTCAAGGATTAATCGATCCTCCCCTGTAGTCCTTCCTCCCCCGAAATATCGATCTAAGGGGGTGGTAGGTTGTAGTTCGACAGGACTATCTATCTATTGATAGGAACGGTGAGTCGAGTGCGTGGTGTTCGGGGTTGTGAGGTGGCAGGGGGGTGCGAAGGGGGTTGGTAGTTCCTGGTAACTTCGCCGAGGACGCGGACTCATTAATAACGGGTGACTCGGCGTTTATATAAATAAATCCTTCATGGTCGTAGCTCGGCACTCACCTGCGATCCGCTCGATCGCTCACCACGTGACATGAAAGAAAACCCTCCCCCCGAGGAATACACACCGGGCACCATCACCGCCACCCCCTTTCGTCCTCTACCATCCCTTAGGTAGCAAGGTACGCGTAAACTATACCGAGACATATCTATAGGTATAGAAGGGGAAACGGACTCGACTCGAATTCCAAAAGCATTAAAGCAAACCAGCAGAGTTTCGCTTTCATGAAAATCTACCCAGTCGAGTATAATTACATATGCGGAATGTAAATTGTTCGATCGAAATTAGGCTTAATTTTGTATAACAGGACGTTTTTCGATGGTTCGAGATACGTGGAAGATTGATAAGGGGGTCCCCTTTGATTTTTTTCTATATATATATCTGTCTCTCTCTTGCCTATGGCAATGCCAATGATTCTCTCTCTCTCGCACTCGTTGCTGGTATAGGAAATTATCAAGATGACAATTTTTTTTTTCAAAATAAGAATTTTTTTTTTAGTCGTACCTCATCGTGCTCGTGTTATATATTACGGTGAATCGTGATTTTGGTAATTTTTGAAATGTCAGACCTCAGGACGAATTCTTACCGGGGGGATTTCTGTGATTTTCTCAAATTTTCAAAGCGCACTGAAATTTTACAGTCGACCTCGGCAGCCGTTTGTGCTCCTTTGTAAGTCCGAAGAGAAGAACCTCGGGGCCAACTTCGTGGCCGTATTTCACGTTTCCTTCGTCAAAACCTCCGCGTTACGTGTGTAGGTACCTTCGCTCGGGTTAATAACGTGCGCGCGCATTTCGACAAAATGGTGGAGTAATTGTCGCCGCGCCGAGACGCTGCGAAGTCTCGGGTATCCTTTTTTTTTCACGAAAAAGTTGTTTACTTCAACTTTTATTACGTCTTTAATACCCCCCCCCCCTCCCCCAGGAACAGTGCGAATCTTCGTATTGGCTCGTGGATCCTTAATTTTTCTTAGATGGACTTTTTTAAAATATCCGTATGTGTAAAGAAAAATTATTCAGGCTAACCAAAATGTCTTTTATCGCGAGATTTTTTAATTTTGACAAAAAAAAATTTTTATCTCGTTCTATGCATGTATATATATTCATCTTTATTTTCACTCCGTTTCGTTTCGCATCTCTTTCACTATTGCAGACGTAACGTCACCATTGTTCGCCGCCCCCTCCCCCCTCCCCGGTAATTGCGTCAATGATCGAGAAAACTTTTCAGAATCCTTGCGAAACTCGGTCCCCTGCGAAATTCAAGGGTTTCTTACGGAAGTATAAGCGTCACTGTGCATTGGATTTTCTTATACGTTACTTGTATATATATATATATATATATATGTATTGTATATCGTATATCATATATATTTATCTATACTGACTACTGTATCGAAATATATATATATATATATATATATATATATATAGGTCGATGGTAAACCGTAAAATATTTAACGAGGCAGTTTCGCGAACGTCTTTGTAAACGGTATGAATATCGCAATATAAAATGTGTGTGTATATATATATATACGTAGCGTATAAATTTGGAACGCGCGAATTCATCCCTCCAAGGTTCTCGTAGCGCGTCGCGCCGCCAGGCGTCGTCTCGGAAAACGTCATAAAAGACGCTCGAGACATAAACACTGATAATTTCCCGTAATGCCAGACATAACGTTTAATTTTAACGCTTCGCAATGTCCTCCCTCGGCTTCCCGTTCGTTCCATTTCTATTTTCCTATGGTCGAACCGGTCGCGAAATTTCCAACACCCGTTAGACAGAAGTTGCACGTTGTGTCGTCACTCTTTTCAAATCTTCAGGACGGTTTCCTTTCATCGTGTCTTTTCATTGTTTCAGGTGGATTTTTAGACTCTGCCCGTTGCCCGACGATTGGACGCCGTTTTTTGGGTGAGTTTTGAAAAATATATTTATACATTTTTTTCATCACATGCCGTACAGTGATTTTTTTGTTTACTGTGGAATTATGCGAATCGCGAGTCGATGGGTTGCGATTTTATTTTTTTTTTGTAATTGCGAAAAAAAAAAAGTGTCTTCGATAATCGATCCACGCAATCGCAGTACAATGCGAATGCAGCCTAACTCGATAATCCAATCTTTGAACTCGCAATCGACGTAACAGAACCGCTCGAAGGTTAAAGCGTCACCCTCGCGAAACACAAAGGAACTGACAAAGGCTTCGAGGCGGGACGTGTAAACGCTCGATTTCTGGTCTCCTTTGCGCCATTGAAATATGTGGAATAACGTGGAACAGTGAGCCGCCATAGAAACCAACGGAGTGTAAGAATCCATGAGTATTCTATAAACTGTATATGTATATACGGAGGACTAAAAAAAAAAAAGAAAAAAAAGCCGAAACCATAAAGCACATAGCTACCCGCGCACGAAAGAGTACGAATCCTCTGATTTCTCTCGAGAATTAAGTAAACCCACAATCTTACGTGCGCGCCGTCGTAATTTCTTAACGAGACAAAAGAGATTTTTTCGTGTTCGAAAAGTGATCGAAATAAAACATGCCTACGTACCCGACGTTCCGAAAGACGATAAACGTCACTTGAAAAATCCTCCCGAACAAAGCCCAGCGAATGTTGATCTTCTACGTAACCCCGCATGAGAAACGAAGAAACAGGATAAAAAAAAAAAGAGAGAAAGAAAAGACCAACCGAGTCCACGGACCCGTGGACGATCTGCTCTCGTCCTATCAAGATCCCAAGAAGAGGATCCAGCATCCGTAACTCGCCCCCTGCCCTCTATAAGAATTTTTCTTGATAAAAGCCAAGAGATGCGCATTAATGCAGAGGCGGATTCTCCAGTGCATCCTCGTGCACCAGGGTGCACCGGGACACACACATGAACCCACTTGCATAATAAACACACACAGGGTATATATACCGGGGGGGGACGCGTCATCCCCAGCTAGCGATGCTACCCGTATGGCGAACAGATAGAAAAGTTAAAGCGCGGAGTCGCTCTGTACCAGAGGAGGCTGCACGGATGATGCACCAGGTTATAATAGTTGGGTACGTAGGCAGTTGGTACCCACCGCTCGGCGGAGGCGTGCATCCGGTAAGATTTAATGCGATCTCTTGTGTGGCCCCTCATCCCTTTTCAAGCATCATCCCTCCACAATGAGTCCCTCGCTAGGAGTCGCGAGTTCCACCGCGAACTACCACCCCCCCTTCAACCCCCCTTCGCTGCATACACCGTGGAGCGGCAGAACCACCCCGAAAAAGCATCCCCCTTCGGAGCCCCCCTGGCCCCCCCTTTCCCTCCCAGCAGGAGCATCCTCGCGAACGTCACCTCGAGGGCCCAATTAGCGCCAGCACGAGTGTCATCTCGCCGCGGTTTCTGCAATTCGCGTGTGACTGGCGTTTTTTGCGGTTAGGTCGACCGCGTGTCCCCCCCTCCCTCCCCCCTTCCCCCCCGTCGACGTGAATTCTGATTGCGCGGATCTGGATTACTGTGTGCGATACGTATTGTGTGTGTGTGTTAGGGGGAGGCTGAGAGGAAGAGAAAGGAAGAAAGTAGAAAGGGCTAAGAGATACAGAGGACCGAAGGGATGCTGGGGTTAAGCGGGATTGACGAGGTTCCTGAAGACTACTACCCCCCTCAGGGTCCCTCCCCCCCAAATAAAATAAAATTTGCTGCCAAATCACCCTCGGAGCTTCGGGGCACCGTTGCTCCCTCTCACTCTTTTCGTTATTTCCTTATCTCCCTCTGGCTGCGTTATCCAGTTTTCTAGGAGATATTTCGCGATACGATAATTGGGCACATTCAGACGCGACGCGAGCGGTCGCTTCAAGTGGAGATTAAATTATATTTTTCAGACGGGGGACCTGGGGATGGTTTATTACGGGGTGGGCCTTTTTTTTTATGGATAAGGGATGACGCTGGATTTGATGTCAGTGTCTCGCAGGTCGCGCTGGGGTGGGTTTTGGCAGTCAAGATTCAACGTCTCTTCTGGTCTTATGTGCACTGTGTATATTGTAAGCAATATATATATATATATATTGTTACGATCGTTCCTTGACGTAACAATATATATATATATATATGTATATATCTACTATAAGAGAGCAGGGAACCGCGTCGAGTTACTCTGCTGGCGACGAATGAAAACATTTTTCATTGGTATACAGAATGCATCGCGAAAAATACTCTCGTTATTTCTATAACGACGCTTTAACCGTCATTAATTGTACGAGGCTAAAGAGACGGTCCGTAATGAGCCGACGGACGTCTTCCCAAGCGCGAAGACGCTTCCGCCGGTAGAGAAGCTGCGGTTGAGACGGTGACGAGAGTGATACATATATATATATATATATATATATATATATATATATATATATATATATATGGAGAGAGAGGCCAGTGACTGCTGGAAACCAAAGAATAGGAATACGAGGACTCTCCTCCTGGTGCCCTTACACCAGGATTCCTCCTGTCCTTGGTCTTTGGTTTGGGTTCAGCTCAGGGTTGGTCGGCACCAGCATCGCCATCTTGGCCCGTGTCAAGAGCCTCGTTAGGATCTCTTACTTATTCCTGAGATAATTTTACTTCTACGGTATTAACCATTTTTTGTCCTGGTACCAACCCAGGGTAGGGGGGGGGTGCCAACCCCCCTGGCGTCGGGGGTAAGAAAGTCTGTACGCTGATACAAAGTAAAACTGCCATTCCCAGGTTTCTTACTTTGTTCAGCCTTTCGCTGATTCGAGTTAACCCTTCATTGAGTGTATATACATATATACCCCGTTAACAACCCTTTTGGATTATACCGTAAAAGTTACGGTACGCGCTGTCTATGGTTATTATAAATATTACGTAACAGAACATTACGGAAGTAAAGAGAATCGAGGGGGATGAAAAACTTGAATGGGGAAGAAAAAAAGGGGTCGTGGAAGGTACGAGACGGGATTCGCCGATCTGACCTTTTTTCTGGGTTTTTTTTTTGTATCGCGTGCATCAGGTTTACGACGATCGCGTGACAATGCACGGATAATCCTATATTTTTGGTGGACAATAAGGTCGTCGGGTCGGGGTGAAATAGTTAAGAGTACCTGGGACATGCGGATGGACAGGTACGTCATGGAGCCGCGTAGTGCGGACGTATAGGCCGGCGTCAAGGAGAAAACGGGAATCCGACGTTCCTTGGGGTGAAATAACCTTTGGGATACGAATTCGTGCGCTGCCTCGGCTCTGCCGTCAGGACATTTCAGAGCTTCTACTCGAGTCTGCACAATGCCGAGCAGTTGCTCCAGCTGTCAATCCGTGGCTGCTGCACCGGAGCCGGTAGGAGGGTAGGACGGCCGAACCCACCCTTCTTTCCTTGGTACGCCGTTTTTATTGACTTCGGGAACCCGTCGACCCCTTCGGGTTGCGTTATAATTGTTTTCGAAAATCCCGCCAGAGGGCGAGCCCGAATCCTCGACGTCCATTTTTCTACGACTTCTCGGTTATCCTCGCGGGCACGTCGCCTTGGGATTTAACGAGGACGAGATATAACGTGTCCTTTTTACTTTTTTTTTTCCTGACATAGACACACCCGTCTCTTCTCACGTGTACATCGGGAGACACACGGTACATGCTGTGTATTTATTGTATACGCGTGTATACACGTAGGTGGTTGGTGGGTATTATTACAGCGTAGTCGAGGACGCGGGGCGTCTCGCGTTTTAATTTTTTTCTTCCTCCTTTTCCCCCCTCCTACGTCGTTTCAAACCGCGACCCCCCGCTCCGCCGGTAACCGCCGCCGGTGGTACGTTTTTTTTTTCCGCGAAAACACTGGCTTTTGTGACGAACTCCATTTGCCAGAACGCCATCGAAAAGTAGTGAAGTGCCGTCGAGTGGGATTCCACAATGGCGTCGTTAGACCTTATCCGCAAACCGGCGACAACTCTTTCCCTGCTCGCTGGGGCTGAGCATGCTCGCGGGTACCGCCGGAGGTGGTACTGCCAAGGGGGTGGTGACTTGCTGGGGAGCACTGCCAAGTGTCATTCAATTGCATATCCCAATTAAATAACAGGCAAAAGGGCGACGTAGCGTCGTGGAGCGTCCCGACGCCCCTAATTGCGAATAAAAAGAAAAAAATGAGAGAAATAAACACTCGTCGCGCCGAGCCGGGACGGTCCTCTCCCTATGACTACCAACTCAGCCTGCCTACGTGAACCGCCTTCTCATACAGTTACCTACCCTGTTATTCGTACCTACCCCCTGTTAAGGGTTGGCGAGTCTCGCGAGTTCGTAATTACACCAGAAACTCATCACCGAGGTCAAAACTTATGTTCGATCGCTCTGTGGATCATCCACCCTAAAATTGATCCGAGGCAGGAAGCGCCCGGTATCCGGCTGATAAAATTTACTTAGCCGAAGTCAAGTCAAGAATGAGGTCTCGGCCGGGGGGGGGGGGGGGGGGGTCGTATCTTAGGGGTCACTTTGACGTGCTGAACGAACCGAATGACACGGGCGAGTACGCATCAAGACTATCGCCTTTCATTGCTCCCGTACACAGGGGGTGGTTTCTGGTCTTGCGTGGGTGCCGTCCCTCTGGATAGTGGGCTTTACGTAGCTGATATTAAAAGTAACGTAATTAGCACAGGCAAACGAACTAATTACCAGAATGCGAACGTAGAGCCTGACAAAGAGGCCTGCTGGCTGAGGTTGCGCGCTCGATCCTCCCAGTGGGTACCGGAAGAGCGAGAGAGAGAGACTCGCGAAAAGCATGTACAGGCAAGAGACAACACGGCAAGAGTCACGGGATGCTAGCGTCGACGACGCCTAACGACGCCCAACGACGCCTAGTCGGCATCTGGTCCCGCGCCACGCGCTTTTCCCAGACACAAACGACTCTTCCAAGAATCGAAATGCTAATTAACGGCTCGACGAGACTTAAAAAAGAAAAAGAAAAAAAAAAGCAAAGAGTGACAACCAAGAGAAGACCCTTCCTGTCTCTCGTCCCACTGCCATCCCGTTGTCCTACCCTTCCCGAACGACGTTCCCTGGAAACAAGATATTCAGGAAGATCCGGACGCCATTTCTCACGGTACAGTCGCCCAAGGTAAAATCTCCCTCCCACTACCCCCCACACCCCCCTAGCCACATCATTTTCAGCTACAAACTGCCTGACCGTCCATTTGTCTAATGAGTCGCGTGACTATATAGTCTCGTTGAAAAATTTTCAAAAATCCCTAAGACTCTGACCGACAACAATTAATTTCTCTATACCCCATTCAAAATTGCACTTTAATTAATTTCGCTTATCTCCGTAAATCGGATCCCGTAATTTTTAATTTACCTCGTGAATTTCTTTTTATTCGATTACTTCTTATTGTCAACCTTCAATATCCCTTGTGTGACATTCTCGTCGGAAAACTTAATAAGGCACCCCCTATGCTTACGGCACTGTCGAGAGGTACGGGAAGCGCGTCGGCGAAAGGGACGCGGATGGCAAAATGGAAACGTCGTAATTAGTATGCGCGTCCGCACGTACGGTTCCGCACGCTACGTGACACCTCCACCCCCCCCCCCCCCCTATCCCACCCCCCTATCCCGGCCCTCCGCCCCTACGTAAACCAGGGACTAGGGGAGTGTTGCAATTCGCACTTACATTTCACCAAGTGTGTTCAACGACACGCACGTCACACATGTTAAGCATCCCAGTGACAAAACACGACTACCAACTTAATTTTACATCACTACCACCAGCGTGAGTCCTTAGCCACGTCGGTGACTTCAGTAGCGGCAGTCAGGCATCCCCTCGGCCCCAGCCGTGACTCCGACGCACGGCGTCGTGAACACGGCAAATGCGTCGCGACGCAGAAGTGTCGCCCTTCGCACTCCCGTATAAACCGGAACCGCTCTGGTACCGGGACCCACTCCTTTTTTTCTCTTACTTTCTTTTTTTTTTTTTAATTCTACATACTAATAAAGCAGTGGAGGGGCGACTGAGCCACGTGCGCACATACGCGCACATATGCTTGGCCTTGCGTAACACGTATACTGGAGTGGCATACTTCTCGTAATTATCATTGGAGAACATATAGTTGCGTATGGGAAAATTTGGATAGTCTGGCGCGAGATGGGGATAGAAAAGTGAAATAAGGGATGGTACTGGGGGACGGTGGGTGAACCAGGTGTTGATACGCTACTGGTAATTGGATGGGTACCACTCGAAAGGTATAGCTACGTACGTATGGGTATTATTAAAAAATGACACGTGACGAATTCTTTGACTTGTATATATATATCTCCATATAACACTATAAATTTTACCCTAGAAATAGTATGTCCCTTATTATTCGTTCAGGTGAATTTTATTTTTATCCCTAGCAAAGGTACAGCGGGAATTACGCGTCGAAATAAATTCTTGTTTCTATGGCGGCTGCACGGGGAGGCGCGCCATGGGATTGCGACAATCAGCCGTAAATTAGCCCCTGAGCTAATTATCCAACGAGGACAAACCGCCTCCTCCTCCCCCCCTCCCACCCTTCGCCGCATAGTAATAATCCCGTAATAACCGTACGGACGTGGAAGCCTGCGATCCTTTTAAAGGGCGCGTTTTCAAACAGTTCACTTTGGCTTTTCTCAGCGTGACGAAGCGCGTCGCGACGGCCTCTGTGTCGTCTGCTCGTTTGCCGCCTACGAGGATCGTGACGCACGGGGGGTGCGGTAAGTGTCGCGAAATTCCGTCGCCCAATGTGGATCAAACGTAAGGCTCGTCCTGACGTTTGTCGGCGTCGCCGGGACGAGTATACTCGACGCGTCCTTAAAAGTAAAAACCACAAAAGTACAAGAGCAAAGCTGTGTAACGCGCACATGTGTACTCGGCTTATGACATATGGGATATGCATGAGAGATAAGTAGGTACACACGTATATATGCTATATGCATAGTAGCTATGATGAAGTAGCAATTCTATATATATACATATATATATATATATGCTATACACCATAGACACATAGAAACTGCCTTTGGTCGCTAGTTACGTTCGCGTTGATACTTAACTTCTACTTTGAGTTTTATTTATTTTCAACGTAGAGACAACGAGTCGCCTCGCTCTCGCGGCTTGATCTCATGAAAACCCGACACGTCCGCGACGGGTGCAGCGGATGATCGTCCGCGAGCGTACGGCCCTGCCGCTCGGAAAATTAAAACCATAATTCATGGTGTTTTTAGTTTAATGAGAACGCTCCGTCACGCCACGTGTATCTTCTCAGGGCGCCTTACACCGACGCGAAAATGCCGTGTAACGGCTTTACAACCCAATCCCCCCCCCTTCACCTGACACCCTCCCACGTGTACATGTACGCGCTATTGATTCCGCGATCGAACACATCGGAGGGATGTGCATATGCTTTTCATCCCCCTCGATACAAAGTGTAAACCCACCCTTAAGAGCATCGCGTTGCTATCTCGGGAAGAAAAAAGAAAAGGTAGACGCGTGAAATTGATTTACTCTTGGAAAGAAAAAAGAAAAAAAGTTATCTTCAAAATTCTCGAGTAAGGGTGAATTTACATGTGTGTCGCAGGAACGTCCAAGACCGTGCGAGGGCATCCGGCAGTGATTCGTGAAGTGTCATGTGAATAAGTGGCATGGGCCGTTGCATGAAAACTACAGTAAGACAACGGTACGGCGACACCCCCGGACTACTTGTTGTTAATCGTTCGTTGCACCCTTTCATAGGGGGTAGGCCGTGACTGCGCTGCAGTAGGGTAGCCGTGTTTCCTGGACCGTAGCTTTTGTCCATTAGCCTCGTCGCCGAGGAAGTCGACGATGACGATGATGTCGTCGCTCAAGATGGGAGGCATCGGGTGGTTTTCATTGGCGCGATTTTAGTATAAAAATGTCACCTGTGCCTCGAAGAATCCGGATAATGAGGTCGTCCATGTGTAAACTCACAAGCCAGTTCTTCCGGTCTCTCTCTCTTTCTCTCTCTCTCTCTCTCTCTCGCTCTCTCTAGGTCTTCCCTATTCTCCGTATTCCCTCGCCTCTCACTCTTTCTCGTTACACGTCACTCGTCGCCTCTGTGTTCCTTCGGGCAGGGCCGTACATACCGTGCCAGACCTGAATGGGCCCCGCGCATCGTATCTCATCTTTTATATTCCTTTCTTTTCTGTAATCCCAGTCGGTTTTCGCGCCGGTTGAAGGCGCGTTTCCAATGAGGGCAATACGCGACATTGCCGGGGCTTGTTAGCGGGATTGTAAGTAGACACTTTCTAGGTAATAAGGGAAGAGCCCGTACGGTGTATCCAGAAGAAAATTCCAGCCGTGCATGAGGAATCGAAATTCTTGACTGAAAACAATGAGTCTAGCTGGATACGAGTTGCCTGTCTTTTTCTTGCGTTTTTGACTTTCTCTTTTATTTTTCGCCCCGAGATTTCGTCGTTACGTGAAATATCCATTGTCCTTCCTGAAACATCGATTCTACGATACTTCTCGGTAAAATCTTTAGTTTTCACGTGTAGACCGACGGGGGCCGTTCTTACGGAGTTTATATATATATATATAATAACATGCAAACAGCAGTTCACCTTATCGGTCCGTACGAAAACCCATTTCTAGAACGAGAGAAACGGAACGCGCGCTGGAGCCTAAGAAAAGGAGTGACGTACTAAGGGAAAAAGAGAGCCAACATGGCACCGAGAATTATTTTCAGAGTACCTCATTAAATATAATTTTTGTGGGTACCGCTGAAGCGGTCGCACAAAGGGTCACGGGACCAAGGAAATGGGCGGCACCGCACAGCCTTAACTCTCCGTTGCGAAACGGTTCGCCGTCTCTTTCGAGGATCAAAATTTTCATTTTCACTTCTTTTCTTCGAATCTCAGTGTCGCGCTCTGGTTAAATTTTCTTTTTTTTTACCGATTTACAGGTACATTCATAATTCATCCAAAACGTTCTCACCCACGGTCAAACCTGTAATCTGACTCCGTGAACCGCTTTTAGGTTCGGTCATTTTGACTTGTTCCAATTTTTTTTTTCATTTTTCTTTGTTGCATTCAGCACCGCTGCAACCATTCCGTCGGGACCCGCGAGCCTCCCCGAAACAGCAGAATATCACGAGAACGAAATTTCGCGAGGCTTCGTAATACTCGATGTGAAAATTACCTCGTTGGTAACGATTAATTTAATCGCGTATCTCGAGATGCCGCAATTAAACACTTGCGCGGTCGATTGTTCCTGCAATTAAGGGGCTTATGATATCGTTGTAACTGCAACGATTAGCCAGCCCGTAGGAAGTGCACTCTTACCACGAAAGACAGTGGTTATGGTACGGTGAATAGCCAGACAGTTTGAATAATAATAACAGCAACAATAATAATGATAAAATCTGTTCGATCTTATAAATGGGAAGGAGGAGATTGATTTTTTAAGGGAAAATAAATATTTTGTACTGATAATAATAATATTGAACTCCTTTGAAAAACATTATTTTATCACCAGGCAGATTAATTTAATTCGTATCTAATGGTAATACGTTTCTCGACAGTTGGTAACGGTGTACGAATGATCATTGGATTAATTAATGTAATTAATGCTCATTGTGTCTTATCGATAATGATTCCTTGGAAATCCTTAGCTACTAACTATCCCACGTTCCGCGTCCTTTCCCTATGCTCTGCCCTTTCACCTCTGCGTCTCCTACTTTCCTACCTCCTTCAGCACCCTTCTCTCTCTCTCTCTCTCTCTCTCTTCTCTCTCGTTGCCTCATTCTCTGCCAAGCTCCACCGGCCGACCCTTTCTTAGCCCCGACGACACTCCGGCATTCGAGCCGGCCAGGGTTTCTGGGATATTCGGTAGTAAGGAGTAGAGAAGTGCGAGAGAGCCAAGAAGAGAGAGAGAGAGAGAGAAAGAGAGAGAGAGAGAGAGAGAGAGAGAGAGAGAATATGGTAGGGTCGCAGAGCCAAGCCAAGCCCGAGGGGTTTACGAACACAATAGTTTGAAATATTCGAGCGCCGGCAAGAAGTTGCCCCCGCGTCGGTAATTAACGAGTTAAAGTTTGGCGTCGCGACGCTCTCTGCGCTGCCATAAGACTCTGGCATCCATTAGCCGAGTGCCTAGGACGGAACTCCTTTTGGCCGCCAAGAAAACAGACATTCTCCTTCCTGCCTGGTATACCTACGCGTCTTAGAACTCCATCCCACCCTGCACCCCCCCCAATACTTAAAGGCTGTATTTCCACCGAACGTTCTCGAAATCCCTTCGACCCCTTTTCCCTGGCTTCAGTCACGTGACATTTGCCACCGTACTAACAGTCACGGTCTCGATACTCGTTTCTATTTCTTTTGTGTTAATTTTAATTTTTTTTTTTTTTTGTAAATTTCCATTTACCCACAATCTCGCTTTTCGTTCGTGCCATCTGCAGGCTTACCAACCTTACAGTCAGACGACAAATTATTCTCTAGTTGCCGTACCGATGCGGACAACGTTAAATTTGCTTGATATACAAACAGCCCGGGGGGGACTTTATATTTCAAGTGATACGTCCCTGGTAACGAATCGGCCGAGCGAATCGTCAGAAACGGTTTAAAAGTTTGGCTGGGAAATTCGAGTTTTTGGGGAGACGATTACAGGAACGAAGACGAGACTTTGGCGCGACTTGTGTATATGCTGTGGAGTGAGGGGTGGAAAAAAAATATCGAGGAAAAGTATAACAAGAGGGGGGGAGGGGGGGACGGAGGGGGTTAGGGGATGAAAGATGCTAAAAGTCTTGACGCGCAATAAGGGATCCGATCGGCCGTAAGTAACGAAACGATTCGAGCGTTAACCCTTACGACTTTCGAATCGACTGGCTTGAAATTGCCAGAAGTGAGAATTCACGATCCAGCTGTCTGACGGTGGCAAATTAGTGAAATGGAGCATCCCCTTTTCGTAGTCCGTATTATATGTATCAGAGGTCTCCCCCTCCACCCCCCCTCGCCCCTCCGACCTCTCTAACCCTTTTACAGACAAATTGACAAACTTTGACTTTGCACAAAGTGCGTCTCGAAAATGGACACGTCTGGTCGTCCAAAAGGGGTTGATTGTATGGAATTACCCAGCAGTAATTAAATCTTGGAAACTACCCTTAAGATTGAAGTATAAAAATTTTTTTTTCAAAAATCCCCATATTCACAGTCGCGTAATAAACCGGAAACGAAAGTGGTACCAATTAGGGGTAGTTAGAAAAATGGTCACAAATTGTGTGAAGTAAAAAAAGAAAAAAAAAATAAGAAAAATAAATCTTGTCACCTGTCTACGGTTACCTATTGTTACAGTCTTGCAGTCGGTTGTTCCGGCTGAGCAGTTAGCCAGACTAGCAATGAACAAAGGAACAAGAGCTCAATGACCGAGTCATTGAATATTCGAGGAGCAGATCCTTGAACCCCAGGGAGATAGACAGACGGGGACAGTGGGTAAAAGTGCGTGCGCTAAGGAATAGTCAGTAATGGGGATGATGACGGGTCGAGATGTCATATAAATTATGATAATTACTGTCAAACGTAAAATAAAGTTGTTGTTGTTATCGGTTAATTAGAAAAAAAAATTCAGTACCATCTTGTGAAAGCACCTTTAAGATTCCTCCATCGGTACCCCGACCTCATGCGGGGTCAATGAATTTTTAAGGATCGAATGATGGTTCGGGATCGTGATTCATGAATTCATCCATTCGGAACCATTCGGAACCATTCGGATTCGCTGGAATTAACCATCGTGGATTCGTTAAACGATTCAAACTACACGGGGGCACGATGGTCCCAGAGAACTGGTCCCAGCTGATGTCTAAAGGAAGCATGAGTGAACGTCGCGCTGGTCCAGCTGTTATTAAAAACAGTGATAGTAGAAATCTGACGGACTTTATTATCTCCTCTCTCTTACACACACACACACACACACTCTCTACGAGACAAATGAATTCTTCTCCACGGGACACTTTGCCGCTGATAAGCTGTTTCGTAGAGTTTCTCGATTAAAAGGTCGCACCCTAGGCAACCAGGGATTCTAGGGGGTGGTATTTATGTATTCAAATCCCATCTGATCGAGTGGGGAACGTTTGTTGGCTCTTTTAATAGAACCGTTTATTCTCGCATTAGCATATGCACACAGGGTGGCTTCTCCACTTCACCCTGCTCCTGTCTTTACTCCCCACTTCAGCAGACCCACCGGTGAATCCTTGATACGACCAATGACTACAGCCCATGTCCATGGACTGTACTCGGTGATAAATATATATTTTTTTTTTTTTTAAATTACGTAACATTATAAATACATATACCAGGTTACATCAGGTGCGGTAAGTTCATTGAAATCATTGCAGAGTTATAACGATGAAATAATTGTAACCGGATCCGATAAGGCAATTAGTTATCTCGTTTATTGATATGGGTATTGATAATACTAGGGTCTGGCTTGTATATGTATTATATATATATATATATAAAAGCGGTAACCAGGGAGATATCAATCCTGATGAAATAGAGTCGGTGACTGGATATAGGACTGAGAATACGAGAGATACTCCCGGTAAACAAACTGTCTGAAACACACCGGGTGCTCCATTCCATTCGAGAAGCTGGAAGGCCGCCCCCACGTTCTCTCGACGGCATTATCTCGGTACATATTTAAGTGCATGACGTGAAGACTGGCCTCACTCACTCACACTCTGCCACCCTCTATCATGCTACCCTTAGTGGTGGTAGCAGTAAGGGTGGAGTCGGGGGGAAGGGGGAGGGGAGTAGTTGTCGTCAGGGTAAGTCCTCACCTCGTCTCCCCCTCTTCTCCATACCAGAGCACTAGCCAGCTTGGTAGCCCCTCGCGAATCCAGCCACTGCTGCCATCCCTCTGGAAAACAGGGCGGGGGGGGGGGGGGAAGCAGCGGTACCCGACGAAGCTCCTAGAAGTCCTCATTTCCCGGCGGCTGTCAGACGCAGCCCTGGGCGGGTCATCAGATAGTGCAGCCCGGATAATACCGAACAGAATACACACACTAGGAATACGCTACGCCCCGAGAACCAGCAGCCGTTCCTCGTTCCGGTACTCTCTTCGTCGTTCACCAGGTCGCACTGGTATTCCAGGTAGATATAGGACCTAGGTCCATCCGCCACTGGTACCGAGTTCAGACGGAGACCCCAACGTGACCAGGATCCACGTGTCTCCGTCGGCTCATTTTTCTCATGAACTTTGGGTAATCTGTGTCTATGATGATGCGGATAGAGACCATGTTCTTCGAAGGGGTCTGAAAATCGATGACGATCGATCTGGATCATGCGATCGGGTCGGATGAATGAACTTGCTCAGTGTGCCGTGTGACACTGTGGTCGACCTGATGAGTTCATAGGGAACAATTGGGATCAGAATTGCGAGTATCTCCGGGGGGGTCGGAAGCGGTGCGTTTTGGGGTTCAAAATGATGGGAGTCAGATTGAGTAAGGTGGTCCAGAGAGAGAGAGAGAGAAGGCTCAATACCGATTCAACGATTCTGGGTCGTTTAGCATTCCATCCGGAATCCGTAGCGGGTCCTATACCGGCAGGAAAGTGAGAGTCTCTCTTCGTCGGCATTATTCGTTCCTCGTCAGCTGACTGTTAATCGGTTCTCTTTCCATCCACTATGAGTCTCCTGCGTCGGGTCTCCGTCTCCTCTTATTTCTCCCCGTCCTCTCGCAGCCTCCTATCCAGATTCTAAGTCCCTCATCCTACCCTCTGCTTCTGAAGCATTGAGAGTGACGTCGAGGGTCGCATTGTCCGGGCTTCGAACCGACAATATACCTTCGTGGCACACAGCACCTATACCTTCAGCCACCTTCAACCACCTTCTACCACCTTCGCACCCACCTCCTCCTTCAGTCTCCTCCTTCTGCTATGAGCTCCTCCTCGTCCTCTTCAATCTCCTCGGGGAAACCCTTCTCGCCTACTAATACCATAGCGACCTTCGAAGGGCTCCGTGATACTTCGTAACATTCACCTAAAATCCTACGGTCTGATACGAAGTCAGCCACGTTTCTCATCTGATACGAAGTCAGTCAGATTTATCATCAGCGTTGTACAGGTAGACCTAATCACCTGTGCAATTCAAGGTATGCCGCTGATAAGAATTTTTTTTTAATTGATCCTCAGCCTTCTTGATATGGATAAGGATTTCGAGGGATTTTATATATTTTCAGTCTGAATTTTTCTTCGTCAGGGTGTAAGGCGTCGCGACGCTTGTAAAATGCTTTATCTATACATGCCGGGATTCGTTAATTAAGCCAGAGTCATTGGACTCGACTCTGGCCGTTCCTCGCGTCCCACCCCTTTCCCGCACTGCGTTAACCCTCGGACTACGGGGCTGTTTAATTTTGTTTATACGCGGCACTTTATAAGACGTAAACACGGTATCTCAATTCCCTGACGTAATTTTACCCGGAGTTCCTTCCCACCCGCTGGCTGCGTTACGATTATAGCGTAATCATATCGGATTGTTATTATGGCTGATGGCCCGGCAGGAGCTCCTATAGGGGAAGAAGGAAGGGTAGGGGAAGGCTTATCTTTGAAATATGCTGATAGACCATCCTCCAGCATCCAACGATGTACCAACACCGAGACCAGGGTTACGTATACCAAGAGGAGTACATACTGCTATCCAAGGGATGCTGTATATATAGATATACTCCTTATTGGTACGCTTCACCATCTCCCAGCACCATCATCCTACAGCCGGTTTTCCTCCTCGAGACGCAATGCCGTCGCGACGTCGACGTCGCTTTATCGTGAACGTACCACGAAAAAGGGTGCGAGAAATTGCCTAAGGATTTTTTTTTTATACCCCCGAGTTTTTCAATTCGAGCGCGAAACCTTTCGTATGGCAATTTTTGATATTTTTTTTCCCACCCCCTTTAGATGGATAAGAGATAAGGGTTTTTTTTTTCATTGGCTCTTGGCAGTTGACATTTTTAGAATTTTTTTTTTTTGATATCCAATGATAATTTATATCGAAACCCGTTATCCAAAGTTTTTCGTGTCTTCGTTATCCAATAATTTTGCATTTGGCCATCTCCCTTGTGATTTCGATCTTCGCCATTTCATCTCTGCCCCCCCCGACGGGCAACCCTTAATCTTCGATCTTACATCCACTTTAAAGCCTCCCGGTGACTCACCACCTTAAAACCACTCTGTGACAAAGAGCAGAAGGGGTTTCCACCCTCTTCGGTCCAAGATTTAATGCCCGTTGGTTATCAGAGTAATCGCCAGGCCCGACCCAGCCCTTACGTTGGTAGCGACCGATTTTAGGCCTCCGCGTACACCCCCTTGCTACTTCCCCTCCTGACCCCCCTTTCACCCCTGTCGGCAAAGCCAGCGAGCGACTGTTGATTGAAACGTTCTGATTGCATCCCCTGGGGTTGGGTATGCGGGTGCCACAAGGGGCGGGGGGGGGGTGTCTACCCCCGAACCAGTACCAACTTATTTGGTAGTCTAATGCCTAATACCGGTTACGACTTTGCTCTCTATAACAATGCAACAACCACCACCCCCCTAAAAGAATTTCAATATTCCCATATAAACGAAATATCTTCGTGCGGACATTCATCCCTTAACTTTCGGAACTCTGGAGAATTCTAAAATTTCGTAATCCCTCCGACGTCGAGTAATGTCGAATTGCATTGACTGAAAAAAAAAAAAAAAAAAGATTTTCTTCGGGAATCTCGAAACCTCTTATTCGGTATAGGGAATAAAAATTCAATCACTCAAAAAAGGGGTATGGGGTCGGACTAGAACGACGGGGCCGATGCTTTGGGTGGTTGCTTCTCCCCTATGAACTATAGTCGTTCGCTTCATCGCGAGTTCCACTCCCATACGTAATCCGTGCGGACGTGAATGAATGGCAAATGAATGGGGCGCGGTGCTATGGCGAAAAGTTAATCACGGTTTGCCATGTCGGCGGCAACCATGCCAGCCCCCCCGCCCCCCGCCTCAAATGGGGGCTAAGGGGGCAGGGTAGTCCTATGGGGCTCCATGGGATCCTGGCGTTTCTTGATTACATGGGCGTGCACACGCGCATACCCTACCGACGGTGCTGATGCTGATGACGATGATGATGGTGCCCGAACGTTTAGCTAGTCTACTGACGCCATATGGTCTTGTTTCTATAGCGGAAAAGCGACAGCGCCTTGTTACCAAACGCGATAACAAAAGTGTATACGCGAACCTTAGACCCATTCTCAATTGTATAATTATTATATATCGAAAAAGTCTGTTGAGATTGCAAAAAAAAAATTTTTTGGACATTTTATCCACGTGATCATATATGGTTATCATGTATGTTATATATGTATGTTTATATGAGCTTTGCGCTCAAGATAAGGACATCGTAAAAGCTTTGAAAAAGCTCGATATCGAAGGTATTTCCTCGAAGACGGTGCACTAGGTCGTAGGACACCCAGGATACGTAGATTTTCCTCGCTACCGCGTCCCTATCTCCCTGCACGCACTTTTTCAGGGCCCCCCTCTTCATCCTGGAAGGTGGTGAATTTTTTTTCTCAAAAGGGACACACAGGGGCTGCTTCTCCCATTCTATTCCTCGAGAGGTAATCTTACTCGAGGAGAAGGACTGATACGCCATCCCGTGCCAGTCAATCACTATAATGGCTGCCTGGTACGCGGAGCAAGCTCAGTTCCAGTTGCTCCGGACAGATTGAAACCCCAATGCTCGTTCGTTTTGCATTGGCCCATACGGCCGTGAGTGTATTTGAAAATTAAAAGGGTCCATTTCGATCAGACTAGATCTTGATGACAGGGCCCCAGATCGATCCTGAATGTCGTCACTGATACGAACCACCGATCATCCTAGTCCAGACTGGATCATCGGTTTGATCCTACTCCGACGCCATGTAGTACTGATATCAAAAAGGTCATGACCCTGACTATTTTTTATCAACCCCCTCCAGGCACACGTTTCGTTCCACCGAATGCAACTGGAACAGACCCTATCGAGACGTTCTGGGTCCTAGCGGCTCCCTGTTATCGGTAGGGCAGACGCTCCGCTTCCATTCATACGGTTTTGCAGCTCAGCCGACGTAGAAATTCACCGCCGGAAGTGAAACGCTCCTTAATGAAATGGCGTTGCCTTCCTGTCCCTGGGGTCCTCAATTGTTTAGGCCTGTCTTGTAGTTTTCAATAACTAAGATTGGATAGGGATAGAGGGTAGCACAAAGAAATCGACATTGTCATAAGGATTCTAACGGAATCGGCGCATCCGATTCCCTCTTTAATATTACAAATTCCCCCCTCCCCCCTCACCCCCCAATATAATCTTTGCCACGCCAGATTTTTTCGGTATTTAAATATTTTTTTTCGCGTTGCATAAAATTAAAAAAAAAACATAAATCGAACCCACCTACCATACCGTGGATCTGTAAAGTTTCGTCTGCTAACTTGATTTCCGAGATTGTTCTATTGGCAGTGAGTGCTAACCGGTAAAGTGAATTGTAAAGTAATTGCATAAGATTAGTAGCGCGGCATGGAAGGCACTCTGTCGGTTACTTCCAGCTCAATGAGCCTCAACGACTTTACTTTGATTCGCTCCTCTTCCCTCGTCTCTCTCTCTCTCTCTCTCTCTCTCTCTCTCTCTCTCTCTCTCTCTCTCTCTCTCTCTCTCTCTCTCTCTCTCTCTCCTTTATACACCCCCGTTTACAGTCTCCAAGCCCATCCTGTCGATCCTGTCGATTCCCTCATCCCCCATTCACCGACCCTCCTCGTCAATAACCCCCCCTCCCACCTTCTCACTCTCCAACTCGACACTCACTTTGTGTTCCATCTGCATTTCATCGGGCTAATTTGTTGAGATACCGCTTGCCAATATTTCAGTCTTTTTTACCCCATTGCGCTGCATAAAGGACCCGTCATACCATGCACCCTGTTTCTACACCCCTGTACATTAATCGCGTAAACACGCAGCGATCCAATTGAATTTACATTAATAAACCGCCAATTACAGTCTCTTAATAAATATTTCGCTTACCTCACGTGCACCCACGTTGATATCCCATCGTCATCCTACGACCGTCATTTATTTCCTACGCGTTCATCGTCATCATTTCAAAGAGTCTGCGGTCCACGAGATAGGCATCCCGCGAGACCCTCTTAATGCACAGCTTTGTAACACCACGTAAAAAGCAAGACTGAATTCGCAACTCGATCCTCGTACGTATTCCAAGTACGTACCAGTGGAAATTCACCGAGTGCGAAATGGATTTGCGACAAGGTGTTGCCAGGCCGGGTTGAGAATGCTGATAAGGGTTTTCTCTGGCGACTGGATTTTCAGGGGGTGGCGGGGGTCGTCCTCGTGGGTCTTACCGAGTAGGTGGTACCAGTGTGAAAGGGTAGGGCGATTCGCAATGGAAGCCAGTCCTGGAAGTTGGTACTGGTGCTAGTCGACTAAGGCAGAGCATAGAAAGAAAGATAGAGAGAGAGAGAGAGAGAGAGAGAGAGAGAGACCTATTCGAGAGAGCAGAGGAAGAAGAAGAATAGAAAAAAAAGAAACGTAACGGGTTGCCCAGAGGAAAAGAGCGGCCCCAGTCTCACACGGACAATGTCCGGGTAATGGCTGCCAGGGGCTACCTTTATATCCGGCGAACTCAGTTGAAAGCTAATGCTTGCGATAACACCCCGCACTGTGCATCCACGAGTGACCAAGTACACTATACACAGTGCACCCTGTATATAAAGCTTACGAGGTGGCTCGAGGCGTCTCCAGCATCGCTGATCTGGATGGCCAGGTAAGATGAGGTTGCAGATGTGCCATGAAATTTTTAGGGTTAAAAAAATGACATTAGGACTCGATCGATCGAACGCAAAAAAATTATTCCTCGTTTGACGTGGTTTGTATATCCCTGAAATCCACTCTTGCTATGTTAGGGGATGACACTCTTGCTACCCCTATATACACGAGTTCCAAGCAACCCTCGAAAATCGAGAGGGACCCACGCGTGTCGCACGAGACCGTAACGCAATGTATTTGTCGTGTCAACAATTTAGCCTGGGGTGCTCTTGACTTAATGTGGCGAACGCGAATACGCGAGCCCTCGCAGTTTTAAGTCGACCTATGGCCCCGATCCGCCCCGACTCCTGGGGTCGCGTACGGGGGGGGGGGCGGGGGCGGCTAATGAAATATCCGTGCCGGTTTAACCGAGTTACAAGCACGAAGTTCATCCCCTACGAACTACCCTCGACAGGACTGCAGTCAGCGCCAGGAAACATATTGTCCTTGAATTGGTCGACGGCAAAGCTGATTCGATTTGGGTTTGATTGTCTTGTCAAAATGTTTTTTTTTTTTTCATCCCTTAACAAAATCCTCGGGGATCTTTCGCATCCCTTGATTAAGGCAGAGGAAATATATATATGTATAATTCTCAACTCATCCCTTATGCCGTATCGATAAATCTTTTTCTCGAAGGCTTCGTCCGGTCTCGTTTTAGACACGCACCCCCTGCAAATTCTCCCACGGTCACCCTCTACACGAGTACCTGGGGAATAAGGATTACCCCTGGAGGATCTGTAGCACCTTGGGCTTTATCTTGTCCTTATCTCCACGTGGTACATTAACTCTGTCGAATGGAGAAGATTTAGTTGGTTTTTGTTTATCTTGGGTTATTTGTATGCTGTTATCAAGTGCATGGTCTGTGGTTGACGGTAAGAAAGATGTATGATTTTTTTTTTTTTTTTAAATGATTCGTAGGTTCCTGAATTTAAGTAGTTAAAAGTTATTGCGTAATTTATACGTTATCAAAAAATATATGTATGATCCGTTATGGCGATATCAGTGGCCAAACCTGGTGGGATGATATCCTGGCAAGTGGAGTGTATTAAATTTAAATAAAAATACCAGCAGCCATGTTCACAAGCCGTGCCTATAAATCAGGGTACGGTCGAGCAAGTCGCCCAGGCCAGAGCCGAGAATAATACCCCATATTTATGCTCTCCATAAAATCCCCTTCCACCCACCGATCCGCTGTCCTGTTACCAGGGATAATCGGACGCGGAAGAAAAAAAAAAAAAAAATGTTGAGCATTCAAGAAAATGAGGCTCAAGGAAGAATCTTTAAATCTATTTACAGATCAGGAACTCTTTTGGAGTAGGTAGTACACCGTGTATAAGCCATACCCGCCATAAACAATACGTAACATAGAGATTCTGTATTCAAGGTTAAAAAAAAAAATCAGACCGACCATCCTTGCAGACCTGAATCTGAGTTCAGGTGAGGGATAAGGACTGATAATAGAATTCAAAAAATTGGTTAACAAAAATTGTAGCAGCTTTTTTGAAAAATGTACAATTTAAAAAAATACCCAAAGTGCTACCGTGTGTCTCCGAATTATGACAAGACGTAGGGTGCGGCTATAAAAGTGACAAGATCCGCAGCCAGTAATGAGCCTGGCGACAGGATAAATCATATTTCTCTCGTAACGTAATCATAATCCTACAGCATCCAACCGAACGGTCCATCCCGTTCGTTCATCCGACAGCTTGGTCGTATTATTGGCAGACTGTTAAAAAATTTTCAAAAATAATCCAACGCACGCTTTTCTTTTTTTCTTTCTCTCTTCCTTACCAACGAGACACACCCGTTATAGAATCTTCTTTAGGTCTCCTCCTCGTGCTCCTTGCGTGGGCACATGCTATCCTGTCATCCCATGTCTCATGTCCATGGTGTCCTGGATTGTACACACCCGTTGCACCCTGGGTAATCCTATTAACACGTGCCGCCATTGTACCAACGTAGCCACGTTTATGGATTGAAATATTTTGATCCCGTCTGACAGCAGACACTGTTTATTAAGTCCGACCATGCGCATTCGTATAATAGTCCCATTTAAAAAAGACAGTTGTTATACCTCTTGTATTACGTACCACCATGTATACTTATTGTTTCCCCATAATCAGCGGCCAGCTATTTTTACCGGTGCCATAACGTAATATACAGGGTGAGGTAAATATTCACCGTGTGACATATCTTTTTTAATATACACTTGATTAAGATTATTATGCAAACACGTCGAAGGTCTGGGGATTAGGTGAGAGATCTTGGGGGGGGGGGGGGGGGCGAGGGGTTGTGTAAGGGGTTCCTAAAAAGGAGAGAATCAGCGGTGACATTAAGGTTTAGGGGATGGTTTGAAAAAAAAAAGATTTTTTAACTGCAATTGTACGAGAGAGACGAGGAGTAAAAGTAACGTCTTTCCGCGTCATTTCCAGGTCTCCTTATGGCGGAGACGTCCCGACGCTCAGCGTCCTTCCCCATAACTCTGGTTTATTGGGCAATTAACGTTTCTCGGTATGCCTCGCCCTCCGATTCTTCTCGCTCCTTCCTCTCGGAGCGGGACGCCTCCGCGTCCGTGTCCAGATAAGACTTTTTTAATCTTGAGACACGGGGGTGGTTACGGTATACGTCGCGACGCTCTCGGAGATGCTACCCGCGATACCGAAGACGCCAGTGGCGGGTTGGTAATGGCGGTAGAATGAGATATTTCAGAATAATGAGCGTGAATGGGCGCGCCACCGGATAAACTGTATTTATGATCCCTGGACCCCTTCGCCTTTCTTCCTATTAAAATCCATACCGATACGAGAGTCACCCTGTATAAATCGGAGGGAATTAAAATTTTCATGTAACCGGTGTACCTGGTAAAAATTGATGAGAGGTAGGTTGAATTTTTTTTTTTTTATTCATATCGAAAATCCCATAAAAATATCCGACTATCGGGACACCTTGATCTCTGATGAGGGTTCTTAATGCTCTGTATCAAAGGGTTTTACCGGACCCTGGGGACCTTGTTCAGGAGTCAGGTGGGTCGGGGGTAGAATGTTCTACTTGACAGAGGGTAGCATCATTGTTATTGTACTTTGAACGAGATGATCGCAGGGTGAGATAAACTGCCGTTCGGAATAGAAACATTTTCTAGTTTTACGTTTTAAGGACTTTGTACAGGCGCCACTGCCCTGTGATTTCTTCGGGATTCGTTTTAACCCTTTACAAATTATGTCGTATGGGGTGTCTGTACGTCTGTGATGTATGACGTCATCAGGCTGCGAACAACGTTTTTTTTCTCATTTGCTTCACCCAGGGCCCGCATGTGTCTTGATACGCGGGTGGGCTGGTACTAAAGCTCTTTTCTTACATACGTTAACACATTGTTAATATAGGTTGGTATACCTGGGTGCTGGGTGGTACACCTGTGTCATAGAAATTCGGAAGCTGTGGCTGTTATATGGGTAAATTCCTACCCCTCTAACGTCTCTTTGCTAAAGGTTCGTTCACACCATGTCGTGGTGCAATATTAATTTTCGATTTTTATATAGACTAGATTTTTTTTAATAATCAAATTTTTTTACACAAATTTTCTCTCGAGTAAATCTCTCGGATCGTTTTACATAGAGGTTTATGGTGCGTTCATAAAAAGGATGACTCGTTTTCTATTTACTCTTTCGTTTGGATAATATTATTACGTGATTCCTAAGTTATTTTCACTTCTTGAATTTTAATGCCTTTCTCGTGTATGTTGTCTGTGTGTCTTCGGCCGCCATTGTTACAAAGCCAACCCCTAGTCGACGTATAGGGATGGCAAGACTCGAAAGAGCCCTCGAAGTTTTCAGGAGGTGCTCCAAACTATTTTTCTATCTTGAGAAAGGTGATCAATATTCACCAACCCCCTTGCGAGGGGTGGCTTTCTCAATAAGAGGGTACGGTACGGGGGGGTGTGGATAGGCACTTGGCTATTTTTATTTTTTTATCTCCAAGACAGTATCTTGTACGTTTTATCAATTGCTCGTGGAATTTCATCCCTTGCCCGCAAGGGTGTTCTTCATCCCCTAAATTCAGTCTGTAATGACAGGGCCACCGCGAAATCCGTGCGAACGAACAGTCGGTCCTTGTTTAAACTGCACCCCGTAGATTTCGAGTACACAACTCAAAAAAAAAGTTACCCCCCGTCGGCATTCCGTACCAACGATTCTATTAAGGGTGGTTTAAACGCCGCGGACCGTCGCCGGCAGCGACATTCGAAACGCCGCTTGAAACTTTTAGCTGGTCAAACACGTCCTGTTTCATATTACATAGCGGTGACAAATTGAAAAGTCCCTAGCAGTGAATTTTCAAAGTACACAAGCTCGTCCCCGTTTCCCTTGAAACATAAAACAAAGAAAAAAAGATTTAGACAATTTTTTAAAATTTCAATCATACAGTAAAAATCAAAATTCCTGACCCACATAGGCAGACCATTTTTTTTTTCATCGTACCCACTACACAGCGATAGACCATATACAAGGGGTCCGCTCCGGCCGGTACCACGTATGAGATTTACCGCGAAATCAAAGCACGTGTTTATGGCACCGCAGCCCAGTGCTGACAACCGCCAATAACTCAGGCATCCCCTCCCCCCCAGTTGCAAGGCGCATTGACAGATGTACCAACGCCCTCTTGTGTCGAGCACTAAATTAAATATGTGGCTGCCGAGCCGCCCCATCGACCCTTTGATTCCCCAGTGGACTAAACTGTTGGAGAAAAGAATGGAGAAGTGATTTGGGTAAACAGTAAACAGGCTGCCATAACTTCCTGTACACCGTATACATATATATATATATATATACAGCCAGATCCACATGTCGACATAACGTGAGAAGGCGCCATTTTGCCGATTACTTATCATCACCTGCCTCCCTCATCAGGACCTCAAGCAAGACTCGGAAGCTCCGGAGGCAAAACCAAGTAATCCGCCGGGACCAATCAATTATCCAGGGTCCAACTACTGACTAATCTGACTAATCCGGGCAGGGGGCAGTCAGTGAACCGCGACGTAATCGCGGCATACGCGTAGGTCGCGCAATTATCGGGTGCGGTTAATAAGGAGATCAGTCAGGGGTTCCGTCGCTGGGTTCGAGTTCAGTTGGCTCGTCAGGTTAGGCTGGATGGTTGCGGCCCGACGGGCACATTCACTCGGTCCCGTAATCGGCTTACAGATTGCTAATCACCAGCCGAGGAGGAAGCAAAGGGAGTATAAGGTATACTGGATGCTACCCCAGACACACGTACCAACCTAACCGACATACGTGCACGTGGGTACCTACCTTATTGGTACGTACCTGCATTGACTACCCCTGTTGCGATGCTGGTCCTGGTGGTGGTGGTGGTGGTGGTTCGCCATTGCGCGAACTCCTCCTGAAATCCACCACGTCCAGGAACCACCTACGGAACCGCCCTTTCCTGTGCGACTAGTCCGACGGAACCGGCCTACCCCCCTCGTCCACCCCCTCGACGCGGAAAACCTAAAGGAGTCGAAGCGCGAGCAGAAGCAGCTCGTGCGAGAACCTCGTTAAGGGTGGATGAAAGGTGGCGAGAAGCCGCACCATCGAATTAAGGGTTGACGTATATATGTAAGCCTTGTGTTCCTCAATTCTTGTTCACCTGATTTCATCCGCTCAAGCAGGAAGCTTTTGTCCCTGTCTCATCGACTACCCCGAACCCGAATCGCTATTTGGCCAAAAATTATTTGGCGCCCTGGCGCTGCTGTCTCATTCGAGTTCCTTGGATCCTAGAAGAAAAATTGGGGTTGACGAATTTTACGATCGATGGGATTTTAGGCAGGATCCCATTTGGGGGGTTGAAATCTTGGTGGGGGTTTCAGAGGTTTTTGGATCGATAATTATTTTTTTGATTTATATATATATATCTTTTTATTAGTTGGCAAGTGTGTGCATTATAGCTTTTTGGCGTATGCTGTTTGTGTACTGTTAAGGGTTGCTACCCTTGGAGTGGCTCCTAATTAATTAACACCTATCCAGCCGTCAGGTACGCGGCTGTCACTAATTAGTGGATCCCTATGTAACTAGTGTTTATACGTGGGATAATTGGCGATTGATTCGCCAGAATCAATTAAAATATTGGCCATTCCGCTTCCGCCTTTGTCCTACTGCTTCGGGCTGGTTTTCATTGATCTTTTTTTTCTTTTTACACATTTCTCAGCTACCTGATTTCACTTGACCCATTAGCCTTGTCCGTATTAAGAATTTAGACGACTTTCACGTCGAAATTTGTACCGAGGAATTATCACTTAATTAACATTAATCAAATTAACGCTCCTGATGTTCGTAACAACAATGGCAACAATAGTCCCATTAAACTCATTAAACATTAAGTACCGTGTAACACCGACTTTCATTCGTATCGGTAATTTGTCATCGCGGTTTTGACGCTTCGAAAATCATATTTTCTATACAAGCCGTGAGTGCGAGAGAGACGGACCCATTGGGATCAGCATGCGTAAGAGAAGGACAGACGTGTACCGTCTATCAAAATTCTCCTCTTTTGTCCAATTGATTCTGTCATGACCGTCATTTTAATTATTCATAATCGAATCGTCGCAACTTTATAAACGTGTCAAAGGTTAATTATAAATATAATAATAATATAATAACCGACTATGTCTTCTATGCTTGTATCGTATGGCACTGAATATTCTATAGGATAAACACTTGTAGATTTGACGCACGTTGTCCAACCAATGGCCAAATAATTGGTGAGTTTCGTGAGTCCAGTTAGCAGTCCTACTATCTCTTCCTCGCATATGTTCATCCCATATGTAAATACGCGCATACGTGGATACGTGTACATATATGACTATTCCCTGTACACTCGTGATCTCGTTCCCTCGTCCATTGCGCGGCTCATGTGAATGTTGGCATGATTGCCACCTCGTGTGATATTCTGAACGCGTATGGAATTCCTGATTTTACGGCAGGAGAGACACCCGATTATTATTTACGGATGCGTCAGATTCGTTATCACTGGCCAATCGGAATTAATCGTTAGAAAGTATTGCCTCTCTTTCGTGATAAATTTTTCAAAATCATCTGAATTTACTTTTGTCTTTTCGTATATGCAATTTTTTTAGAATACAGGTATATGTATTTTTTTTTTAACCACGTCTTTTTCAAAGCCCTTATCAATTGATAAGACGGGCGTTAGGTATGATACTTTGTTGGGGAATATATCGCGATTGGTATCTTTGGAACGTATCGTAATCAGACATAGGTAGTTAAGGGTTCGTTTGGTTAGGGGTGGTTTTTGAACCTCGGAATATTTGGAGGGTAGGGATGGAATAAGAAATATGTAAAAAAAATTACCAATTTTTTTTTTTTCAAGCGGTTTCATCGCGATTTAAGAGACTCGACGAAACTTTCTTCCCTTCTCTGGTGCCATTACGGAACGGGTCAATTTTCATGATAGCGCCGTTACGCCTATCAATAACGATCCGAAATACTTTAAACTAAGCCTAAAGTATCGCTCCCCGGAGACATTTTCACTTTGCGAGACTGGAAAACGGCTGCGATAAAAATCGGTCGACGATCTTATGGGCTGGTGCTTTACGACATTGGCGAGAAGCGTATCCAGGTCTCAGCCACCGGGGGGTGAAACTTCAAATGCGTGTGAAAAAGGGGTACGCGAGATATATATATAGATAGTGAGAGTAGTTGAGTGAAAAGGGGATGAAAGGGGATGGGGGGGGGGGGTAGGAGGAGAGGGCGGAAAATGTAGTGGTAATTGAAAAAAAAAATCTCAAATTTCATTCCTAGTAGGTAGTGCAATCAAGGGGCTTTTTTCGAAAATTTTAGACACTAAGGGTAGTTACCACCCTTAGTTAATGCCTGAACCTTCGGCACCCTGCAAAATCCAACATTCGATTCTCCGGCCAAACGTAGGTATACGAAAACGTCGTACTGTCAAGGCAGTTGACACGTCGTACCTCCTCCCGGGCCATTATTTAGCCAACACCAGAACGCAGGGGGTAGCGCTTGGGGGTGTGTTTTAGGGGTGAAATGAAATGCTCGTAAATATATGCGTAGCGTGTGATTGACGCCTACACGAACGACACACGGCGTGTCGCCCTTGGAAGCGGGCCCGAGTTTCAATGCCACATTTCTCATGCGCTAGACGGAAACCGACGGGGGGATGAAACGCCGAAGAGAAGGAAATTTTTTAAGCGGATGAGTTGCGCTTCGCTGTGACAACCCTTGCAGTGTTTAGGTTTAATTCGGTTCTAGGTATATTTTTTTTTCGGTAAAAAAAATGTTTAACTCCCTTACGGAGTAATTATTGCTTAAAGAAATTTCATTACCGATAACAAGGGGTGGTTTAGCCTGGATTAGAAAGTCAGTTAAGGGTTGATTTTCATTCGTGCATATATTATTTGTCTCCCTTAGTTTTTTGTAGATTCCCCTGACATGGTGGGCTGTATGTGGGATGATTGGGGTGGTCCAACCCCATTGCCAAGGGTTGGGGCTGAACTAAGCCATGCGGTGAGGTGAAGTACGTCAGTCGAAAGTGAGAGACTGTAAGGGAGGAAATACGAGTAGGGGGAGGGTAGCGAGAGTCCTCTCGTGTTAACTGGTGTTAAGTGAATCTGTGGCCATGCTTTTGGGGGTGGAAGGGTGGGACACTGCGCTTAGGGGTTGAAAACCGTGCCGGGACACTACTGAATTTTATGGGCTCTCACGCTCTTCGCGGATCGTCTACGAGGGTGGTTTCGCGAGTCTTTCGTTCACGGTGCAACCCTTATTATATCAGGAATCCTAAAGTGACTTGGAATCTTTAAAAAAATAAATTTCACATGGGGATGCTCTTGCTTGTATTTTTCTTGTTTAACCTACGAGGGGTTGAAAATTTACAACCCCTGTACTGGAGTTCCCTTGTCACTTAAGAAACAATATTCGCGAAGGTATCCTCTCTTGGAATTTTTTAGCCCCCCCTCCCCCCTTCCGTCTAGAACGACCGCAGATGATCTAAGGGTAGGTAAAAGAGGGAGAAGACCCTTGATGTTAAATAAGGGTGCGTGGAATCGGTAGGTTCTTACTCGAAGGTGAAAGTATCGGGTAAAACAAGCCTGTTAATTCGCTACGCTCATCCCTTATAGAAATGTAGGAACCCCTACTTCTGACATATAATACGCCCCTGGCATAAGTACGCTACGTGCCGGCTATCAATATCTCGATAAAATCTAGATATATAATAAATCGGATTACGCGGCCGAAGGGATGCAACGTTATAAGGTAGCATATGCTACTAGGGGTAGCATATTGAGAGGCCACCCTTCGCACGGGATGAACTTCGTGGCCAGGGGCGGCCACACGTTACGGTGCCCTCTAATGCCATTCTACTGTGTGGGATAGTTAGAATATCATGGAAGCCCAGGAGGGGGTGAATTGTCAGTCGGGGTGGGCATCCTCCCTTCGATCAGCCAGATTTCCACCCTCAAAATTTCACTCAACCGTCACGGCGTGACATGGACGTCGTTTCAACTATCTATATATTCATAACGAGAGGACTAACCAACCCTTAGCCCTTATCCTTACCCCCGCCAAGTCCACAAACCAACCCCTGTTTCGTTATCGCGACAGTTTTGAAAATTCCCACCCCCTCTACCATCTCAAACTTTATTAACCTCAAGCTCAGCGTTATTCCAAAATTTTTTTTTCCAAATTTTCGCTATTTCATCTCGCTCTATTCAAAACCCATTTAACCTTTACTTCTTACCCTTATTCTAAGAAGATACTATAGATCGAGCATCAAGGGTAGTTTCATAAATCGTTCCATATATACGCGTCAGTAGTTACTCGTTAGTGCATTACTACCCTCTCGAGCAAGAAGTAGCTCCAATCAGAGGCTACTAATAATTTCCCGTACCCCCCTCGTAGTGGCAATAATCATTCGGGCCCCCCCGTAACCCTCCTGGCAGAAGGTCCACGCCACCCCATCGGCAACTAATCGCTGCCCTGCTAATGATTTATACCGAAACGTGCTGGGGGGGACAGGGGGGGGGGTGCACGGGGGTAGCACTCTTTGCCCTTTGCTCCAAGTCGGAAGATCCCACTGTACCCCCTGGAGTTTTCACCGTGGGATTAGCCGGGTCCAAGCACGAGTATACGAGTACAGCGCCAAAGCCATACTTGGGGTACTCGCTTCCGGTCGTTCGCGTGACGTGTGAGAACTCTCGTGACGAATGGCCAAAAACAAAAGAGCCATTTAGCACCCTTCTTTGGACGAGTGAAATCAAGATGGCTGCCACTGCTGTGAATGAAATTAAATATTTTTTGCACGCAAAATCATACAAGCCAACACTCTCCTAAGCACTGTATTCTAATGCACCGTACCATACATATACAGTAATACAGTCCAAAGCATTAGAGTTCTACAGTCGAAACCACATTCCGGTTCAATCAAGGATCGGTCCACTGTAGGGTTTCGGAAACTGCAAAGGTCAAAGGACATAGCCCGTAACGATTCTGAGATTGGTATCTAAGTACCAGGTCAGTCTGGGTCAAGCTGAAAAGTAGATACAGTCCGTGCCGTGCCAGACGCGTTACGGTCACGTACGAAGACCGTAAATCTCCCTAATTCGCTCGTTGAGAATCCCAAGGCGTCACGGATGCTGTGTCCTTGTACGAATAGCACAGATCTAGCAACAAGCAACCATACCGCATCCAACCAATCGAAAGTCCTCAGTGCCGTACACTCTGAAAGACTTTTGAAGATCCTTAAAACGCGAAAACCCGTAATCTGAGTAAAAACCCCAAAAACAAAATTTTTTCCAAAAAAATTCCCATGACCCAAAATCCCATAACTGCGTTTCGAAGTACATAAAAAATTACATTTCAAAGGTCAACCTTATTTAACCATATTCAAACCGGACACACTCGACCATAAGGGTACCAGACCATAAGGGTCTATTTTCACTGAAGAGTCTTGCATACCGCATACCTTATATTATACACCCATGGTATTACCACAGTAGGAACGATCTCTGACAGGTAACCGCATAAAAATTGCTTTATTCAACGAGGGCGTAGGGCGTGTAGCTTCTCATATTACGCCCCAGGACCATAACGGAATTGCTTTATTAGACAGTCCTTACGTTTCCACTTCTCTCTCTCTCTATCTCTCTCTCTCTCTCTCTCTCTCTCTCTCTCTCTCTCCATCCCTCTGCTTTTACCCTCCTGCTAACGAGACAGCTCGACACTCGACCAAGCAGCTTCTCATTCGTAACCTACCTACCTACCTACCTACCTACCTACCTAACCTAGTCCACCTTTGATACTGGACCTACTGGACCTACTAAATCAAGATGTACATTGGTCACGGTGTATATGGCGGTCGGTTCTCTGTTATCCATGCTTATGAAACATTGATTTCACGCGAGACACAGAACCCTCGGTAACAGAGCTCGGCTTTGCTCCCACGTTAGTTGATACCGGGTGTTACAGAAATTGACATTATGTCAATAAAACTTTAGAGGATGTGGGTACCCGAAGGTTTTGGGATATCTAGGGAATTCTCGATACCATTGGTACTGACCTATGACATTATTTTTCTATGATATCAGGTTGGATCGGTACCTGAAATTTTATATGGTTCGTTTCTGTCGTACTTGTATCACCCTGTATATATTACTTGTATTTCCCCTCAGCTTTGCCAGAGTCGAGGTCCATTTCAATACTGACCGAACTTGTCGGATCGTAAAGTAGCAACCATCTAAATCCAGTTGACGGTGGGACTGGTTTTTTTGTTTGGTGAATTTATTGGGACTAGAAGAGACTATTGTTTCTTGCGTATCAAACTGAGCTATGGCTGGGGTCGCGGTTATATATATATTTTTTTTTTAATAAATACAACGCCTGGTTTGTAACAGCCATGTGCGATCTGCAATAAAAGAATTATCAGCAGGACGTTGTTGGGGATGATATATCACTCGAGTTATATATGCAGTAAAGTAATTTTATGCAATTTTAATTTTTCTTTAAGTTCATCAGGGATATTATTATTTTTTTTTTCTTTATAATTCTTCCTCGTCATATAGGACACGGTGCGGTTCCGCATGCGGACAGGACGCCATTGCCCAGGATTGTACAGGGTGCATGGGAACTGGCGGGTTATCGTATGTGCTACGGATCATTACCCTGGAGGTGGTAGAAGCGATGGGGATGGTGTCCTGGACCGGGGTAAGATTAATCACTTGGTGAACCCGGCTGACAATATCGGACAGTGTACCAGCAGTGTGATAGCATGTCAGGCGTCGCTACGTCAAGCGATAAGACGCCTTGGACCCACTATGAGATACATGTGGACCAACCGAAAAATCTTGAGAACATTTTTTTTTTAATTAACGTTTCTACTTCGTTCAGGTCTCTGGCTGATCTGGTCAGAAAGTGGGTAAACAGGGGCTATGAAAAATGTATGAAATCGTATGTAGTCGTGCGATAAGTCGCGCGGAAAGGAGTGTAAGGGTTGAAGGGAGAAAAAAAAAAGGGATTTGGCTGGAGAAGGGATGCGATACGTAAGGGGTAAGTGGCCGGTGGCGTTAAGAAATTGCTTATTCTTTCCCTTCCTGCACCGAGTGAGTCACAATATTTATAGTGCAAATAATTAAAAACAGCTTTTTATACGTCGCTCGTACATTACCATGCGGTAATCGGGCATTGTGCGAGCGAGTCGTGAATTTGCTACGCGAAGTCGTCCTGCTACACTTTGAAAATTCACCCCGAAGCACCCCTTGCGGTCCTGTTAAACTCGTCCCTGGACAGTGAGATGCTGGTTGTAAAGAAATTGAAAAAAAAATATGTAAAAATAAGGGTGGAAGGGTTGGTGCTTAGGGGTGCGGAGGATTTAGATGGCTATCGTCGTCTCGTGCGAAATGGATACTGTATCGTTGTTATCTCGTGTGACGTTATAACGTATAGGTATACCGGTAACGTATTTAGGGTCTTGGGATATCTTTTGGATATTGGGCATAAGGCCCGTTTTATTATTTTTCGGTTAGATAGTTTTTCGACGAAGGGTTAGGGTTTGATGGGGGGGGGGGGGGGGTTGGCGATAATAATAGACCGGAGTGTGGACGGACGTCAAGTCAGTGACGAAGAAAATATTGGCAGCGACGTGTCTTTGGGAGTTTAAGTCACGACCACAATGCGCAACGGGACGGCCCAGGTAAAACCAGGACGGCACAACCAGAGCAGAACTGAGTGAAACGGTGCGCTGATTCGTATAAAGGCCTATATTTATTTTGGGTTATTGACTTTAGTAAATATTACATGACTAGGCATTGTGCAGGGCCCTTAATATTAGCATAGCTTGGATTGAGCTGGTGCCTGGTATTGTTGGTGTATATTGGTACACCCCTGGGGCAAACAGTAGTCATTGTGAAGCGCGAGCGCCACCCTGTGCGCACATCAGAAAATGGGAAACTGATCTCTTTTGGTTTTTGCCAGTATAGAGAAAAGAAGAATGAAAGGAAAAGGGCCCAGTTCGGGAACCTTATTGGGACTTACTTTAGTAGATTTAGAGAAAAGCGTGTATCCAGTATAGGACGAGGACGATCTTGAATAGCGAGGACCATCGGTTTTCGTTATTTGTACTGTTTTTTTAAAAAAAAAAAAAACCTTAAAAAAATAAACACATCCGTTTACGTAAACCACTTCGGAGAAGAGCTTGTCTGTATATTTGAAACGTAGGTTGGTACTTTTCAAAATTTCTGAATAGCTCGACGACTCTTGGGCTAGGTACGAAAGAATGGAAGAAAAGGTTAAAGAGTAAGGGAAAGATAATAAAAAATGAGCGACTTCCTGATTCCCGCGAAATAATCATTTATCCTCGTCTCGGTGTCGAGACGAAATCCGCAATAAAGAACACCTGGGTACGAACGTGTTCGCGGACCGTTCCATAAGGCCCCGACGTGCGAGGGACCGTTTTCCTGGTAGACGCGTGTCCACGCATCGTCACACCTGCTTACGTGAATCTCGTACATGGTCTGGGGCCTTACACCCGCCTGGTTGTCTCCGTTCCTCGTAAGGCCCACTGTCCCTGTCGCTCCAGGTTCTCCGCCGGATCTCTCCGTAAGGCCCCCTTTACACAGTCTGCAGACTGGCAGAGAGTCTACGCGGCAAGGACTATCTAGCCTTTTTTCTCTCGTGGGACTCACGGGCCCATTTCCCTCCGACGGTCTCACTCTTCGCTTAGTCCGTGCGTGCGTAGGCAGACGCGTTCCTGGCATTGCGTGTGAGGGCACGCTGAGAACGCGGCTTAAATGCCTCGTCGCGAACACGTAGATCCGCGACCGCCATGGAATTAGGGCCTTAAGTGTTTCCTCCTCCGTAATCCCCGTGACACGCTCGAGCAAGAATTTACGAGCTAAGTCCAGGGCCCGATGAAAGGATTCATGCCCAGTTAGTAGCTGGATAGGAAATCACGGTTTTACTGCTATTAAATGAAAAGAAAAAAATTGCTCTAGTGAATTGTTACGTTTTCTAGGGGAATTGTCGAACGTAAGATAGACCTATATATATATATGTCTAGGTATCTAGTAACCTTTGTGTCTTCATTGACGCCGTTGCGAGACAGGGTCCGTGCAGTAAGGATGAAATAGTGATGTCAGAAATGGGCCTGATCCGTGAAGATGAAGAACCGGGGACAGTGAGTGGGTAGTGAGAGCTAAGAAAACGTAGTGAGTAAAGAGAGGAGGAACAGGGAGGGTAGTCACGGCGGGGGTGTTTCGTAACGCCCCTGCAGTAGCTACCGGGGCCCCAGTTTGAAGTGAGGTCCCACGCACCTGGGGTCCTTGCCGGGCCTCTACGTGGCCTCACTGGGGACCCCTTTGTCATGCTAATACTCCTGCTCTCTCCTCGTCCTCAAAGTTCCTCCCTTGCGATACCCCCGTCGCGAACGACCAGGTGTGCAGCCCTTGTGCCATGAGCTCACGGGGCCTTGTCACCCGATCGGCTAAGGCCCACGAGGCTCGAAGGGAGGAACGACGAGGTGAGGCGCAGGGGTCTGCTCGTAGCCCGCAACTCGAGTACATAGAACGACTGGCGCGACGGAGAGACAAAGGGCCCCAAGAAATGAGGGAGAGGAGGTACGGCAGTTTCGAATGAGGCCCAACCAAGCCACAAGGAGTATCCTATCGCAATCGGCGAACGTAAACCAACCAGATTCCTTTGTTATCATCCACTCGTTTAATATATCGTTGCTCAATTTCTCAATGGCGTCGCAACCTCATTCGAAACGGTGCCGACGGCCATCCAGACCTCAGTGATTCAAGAGGGTCTTATCGGCTACCTGGGACACAGGGTATCGGCGGGCAGGGGGTGCGCGGGGCCTTTTGTCGAAATTCCAAGTGGAACGAGTCGGCGTTATCAGCGAGAGGAATGCGCAACCTGTTGAGGGTAGATGGGACGCTCGAACGTTGCCTATAGAAAAGAGACGCCGCCGTAGGGAGGAAAAGGCGGCACCACCGGCAGGAGCAGCCGGGGGACTTGACAGTGTAGCAATCGACGATGTCGCAGAGGCACCAGTTTCCGGTGCGTCGATCTGTCGATACGCTTCAGAGTCCTCAGTCCGGGGCCATTCGAATAACATCGATGCACCTAACCTCAAACCACTTCGCCTTTCCACTTATATTTACATTGAACGTGGGTACCATCATTGATGCTTTTCTAGGTTATTTTATTTTTTATTTATCCCTCTCGCTCCTCTTTACGCAAGACTCCCTCCCAATCTCTATTTTACTTACAGGAACTTTGAACCAGTCCTTTGCGACTGTCTAATTCTTTTTTTTTTCATTTCTCTTGAAAATCACAATTGGTCACTTCATTCGCTCTTGGACAATTTAACTAAATTGAATCGACGCCCTTAAGCAGAGTCCGTTGGTAATCGGATTATATTGCTTCCCCCCTCCCCCCCCCCCTTTACTCTTGATGAAACTTCCGTCATCCCCCCTCCACCTTTTTGTACTCCTAACGGTACTGGTCGAATGGAATCGTCACTACTACTGGTATCTTGTACTTTCTACGCGAACACTACTTTTCCCTCTCGCCACCCTCGTAGTCTGGCTCGCTGAATTTCAACCCTTATTTGAATTCTTATCGAGTCCCATCGTCGCGGTTCGTCGACGTAATCTTGGCTCGTTACAATTATTCACCCCTTTCGCCGGAAAGGAACTCGGAACGAGCACTGAACCACCCCAGGGCCCCTTTGACCCCCGAAAGAAAGTGTCACCCCCCCCCCCCCTCTTTAATTTGTCACAATAAAGATCCTGGCAAAATGGCAGACGAACAATTATCTTGTTCTTTTTTTCTTTTTCTTTTTCTTTTACCGACTCAAATTATTTCCCAATAACGTATTAAAAGGTCACCCGTTGGATTACCTGAAAATATTTGATGTCTCAAGTCTAATCAAACTACCAAGGGACGTCCAAGTTCATAATAATTTGAGCTTCGGCAAGTTAACTTAAGGACTGGAGCCTAGGAATGGGTCTTTAGGTAGAGTTCGCTCCGGGGCAGTCGTTGACAGCGTCGGCAGGCGTCGGCAGGCGTCGCTCCACCAGGGTTGGCTTCTACTGGCCCCTAATTGGGAGACCGGCAACTAACTCTCTTAATTACCGCCTCCACTTCCTCATCTCTTCCCTTACTCCGTCATAGCTACCACCTTTCCAGCAAGCTCGCTGACGGTCTTGCTCTCCCTTACTTATGTCTCCAGCATCCCTTCTTTCTTTTTTTTTTTATTACGTTTCTCCTTGTTCTCACTCCCACCCTCAACCATTCCTCTCTCTTCTCCTCGGCCGGCCCTCTCTTCACTCTTTCGCAGCGAGCCTTGAAAGCCCTGAGAAAAGTTCCGTCGACTTAATTACACGGAATAATCGCAGAAGCACAGAGCCAACCCGGCATCGTCGCCATTGCATCCACTCTTGGATTACGTAATTTCAAATGTCCCACAAAGCTTTGCCCGACGCACTTCCCGACAACCCTTACTCGCTGCCGCCCCTTTGGCACTTTTCTAATGGCCAGCCTCTCAGTAGCTACCACCCCAAGTTCCACGTGAGGTCACAGAAATCCTGATCGTCGCTAACTTTGATGATCTGGATCCACCGGGTCCATTGGTCCGTTTGGTAGGTGTTCGAGGACCATGTCTGTCAGTGAGTGAGATCTTGATCTTTTTCAGATAAATCTCTATTATCTTGACCCGTTGAATCTCAGTGATCTATGTCAAATACTCAGCTGGACCGATCATCGGCTCTTGTCTTGAAATTTCATCAGTATCAGATCCCACGAGGTCCTTTGCCGAAGAAGGTGAAGATCTTGAGATTAGGTCCAGACGAAGGACACGTGGACGACTGGTTATGCCAGATACGCATTGTACCGTAGGAAAAAATTTTTTTTTTTGAAAAAATTGACTTTTCCTACTTAAGATTTGCTCTGAATTAAATTTCTTATCGGATGTCAAAAGTATAATTTTTTTTTGGGGGGGGAAAATTAAAGAAAAATGAAAACCACAAACTGACAAAGCGAATTTGGGTCGAGTCTACAAAGTTTCGGTCTTGAGGTACCTAGGTATACGTATAGAGAACTGAATGGAGTATCCTGGCTCTCTGGTTCTCTCTTGAGTTTGGTCGATACGAGGAGAGTCTCTCCTCTCCTCTCCGGGATGGCGGGATCCCTCTCGGAACCCCTGCCAGGGACCGACAATAGGCCGCAGTAGTTCTCATTTGATTAATAACCCGCCCACAATGAGCGTTCCCAGTGGCTCTCAGTTGATTAACGAGTTCCTGGTCTTCACAATGCCGATGGGCTGCCGTAAGATCGTCCTAGATCCCAGCAGTCGTGGCTCTGTGATCCTACCCGACGAGAATACTGGATCCTTGGCAGGATCCATCCTTAGCGCCAATCCTGATACCGGTAGGCCCTAGAAGTATTTCAAATAGGAAAAGTCACTAGACACAAATTGATATTTCAAAATTCCCTAGTATCTATCAGCATACATTATACCAGTACACCGATTCCCTATGCTACCTTATTCTCATACCTATACCATATACAACAGGGGTTTCGTACCCTTGGACCATCCAAAAGGGCGACTCTGAGAGTATATCCCATATCGTGGGAACCTTTTTACCAACTGGAGCACGACGTCCCTGCCAAAGGCCTGTCAGGACCCAAGCAGGTAAAGTCTCACGCGATCCCATTGCCAATGGCTTGTGAGAAAATCACTAGGTGCCTCAGAGGATTTGACGTTTTCTGTCCCTGGAAGGTCAGAAAAATCACACGGAAATGTCCAGTGAGAAGATAAATTCCAAAAATCGTTTGAAAAAAATTTTTTTTTTCAATTTTTATCTTCGTACATCCAAATTTCTTTTCCATAAAGTTATTTTCATGTCTTTGACAAAATCTTACCGACTTCGAACCTTGACTTCGCCGATTCACTCGTTATCCGCAAAGAGGTTAAGAACGTAGAAAATATGTAAATCCGTGGGAGGAGCGATGTTTAAATTTCCGATATTTTAACCGCACCCGGCTTACCCGTGCAACAAGTCCTTTCTCCTCGGTTGCCTCTGAAAGCCCAACTAAGTAATTTCGGTTACGCCATCCGCTCGCGGCTTCCACGTTACTGCAGTTGAGGGGGGGAGGGGGGCGGGGACCACCCCATCCACGAATACTTGCCTCCTCTTTGCTCGCCCGACTCATCCTTTACTTCGTAACCGTGGCAGTGCCGTACATTTTTTACTTTTTTTTTTCCGCGCATAGCATTACTTCCAGATGAAACTTACGGATGCATCGCTAAATGGGATGCTGGATGAGACGATTGACCTCGCCGAAATACATTGGCAAGCGAACCGTATTAAATCGATGAATTTTCATTTATTTATTTATTTATTTTTTTCATTATCCATTTATAAATTACCAACGATATTGGCGAATCTACATGCATACCCCGTGATCCGTGCGATATGAAAATTCCACTCAAAAAAAAAAACTATGCACCAGTTAGTCAAAGACAGGTTTAAAGAGAGAAAAAGACAAGGAAAACCGTGAACATAGAGAAAGGTAATAAACGAAAGCGAAAGAGTGATAAAAAAAAAAGCGAATCGGGACATTTGTCAAAATCAGGGGGTATTGTGCCAACCATGCGTACCTAGAACGGGCGCGTGCCGAATCCATCAAAACTTCGAGTGGCAACAGTGTCACTGAATATTAATGTACCAGGTTGCCAACCTTCTATCTGATTATTAATGTACTTTATGTATTTGCAAGTGGCGATATTGATTTTTACCTGGGCGACGTTATGGTTCATCGCCAAAAATTATCATGGTTTACATACATCCATATGTATATATATATATATATATATATATCGAATTTATCATTTACCCATATACATATATATACACACAACCCTATACGTAATCACACGTATTTCTCGACCCACTGATTATTCCCAGTTCCTCGTTACCACAGTGCTACCAATATAACTGTACCTAAACGTCATCTAAGTTTCAAGTACTTCGCTAGACGCACCTCGCAGTGACGTAACACGGTCCCAACCATATCAAAGCATCAGTAATTATTCCTACACTGACTGTACCAGTTGCATCTGTCGAATATTGAAATTAATCAGTGCAACGATGCATTCTCTTGAAGTGCATCCAACTGGCAGAGGAGGTAGAAAACTTTTGAATCAGCCTGTACCGAATAAATTGACTGATAATAATAACAGCATGCAAACCCATCGATACAATTTTGCGAATTATCTTTACGATCAGCTGTTCATGTAAATTCATCAGGTCCATCGGTATAACCGAACCTCGTCCGATCGGTACTACCAACTGCTCGTCCAGTCACAATCTACGATCAAGTTTTGCAATCTCATAAATATATTTATACACGTACTCATTGTTAGCAATGTCTTCCACTGGTCCACCCTCGTGTACCAAGTTTGAAGGACCTTTTAAGCAATCATAAGCGAACTGGGCTGCTTTCCCGTTGGGGCTTCACGTGAGGGTTATGCACACGGCACAAAGTAAACGTTTGCTGTTGCTAATCAGGCTTACATAATGCCGCGCCGATACATGCGCGCCCAAACAGCCTCCGGGGGTCGGAGGTCGCAGAGGATTGGCTGCGTATCGGAGTTCTCCTTCGGTTGGTATACGCATGTGCATATTATGGCGACTGGCCCTGAAACTCCTTAGGGTGTTCTGCGGTATGTGCTGGTTGTGTGTATATATGTATACTGACCTCTGAAAGCTGATCCAGTACCTAGTGCCACCACGTGCTATATATGCTGCACTATGTACATACTTGGCCAATATTTTCCTAAGGTTATGTTTGGCTGGGCGATGTAGTGGCACAGATTGGATTTGAAGTTTATAGAGCGGAACTGTTACGTCGGGGGTTCCTAATGGCTGGGAGATCAGAGTTGAGATGGTTGTGGATTCTGCAAGATATCTTTGAGGGTGCATTTTGAATATTTATTATTTTTAGTTGTGTAGTAAGAAAAAAAAAAAACGGTAATCGATCACTCGTAACAGGGTACTACAGGATTTTTCTTCATTAATAAAAATTTTTGGTCGAAACAGCAGCGCCGCCATGCGTAGAAAAGCCGCGGCTCTCTCTCTCTCTACGCATTCAGAAAGTAGTAGGACTCGTTATTATTAAGCCGAATCCTCACGGTGATGGATGAAACTGGAGGCGAGCGGAGGCGTCGTTTGTGCGCGTCCATCATCAATAACCGCACGTCCACGAGGAAAGGCTCAAGGTGTCCAAGAGGGACGTAGTGGTAGACAGCGAGAGAAAAAGGAGCGCGTAAGAGGTTAGGGAGAAAGAGAAAAGGAAGCAAAAGAGCGTCGGAGAAGGATCTTTAAAGAAAAAGAGAGAAGTCTTAAAAGGGAGGGGAGGAAAAAAAAAAGTAAAGGAGCAATGACAAGTAGTCTATCTCCATAAGCAACTAGGTGTACCTGGCTGGTCTCTCTTTACAGGACCGATTGAACTACGAAGAGAGGAACCTTCTACGTATGTATAACCCAGGGGCAACGAAATCCTCTTGTCTTTTTCGACGGCGGCCAGACAGCCACCGCTCCGGGAGTCGTGAACGTGAGCCGTGCTTAATGACGCCCACACGCTGATTACGAAATAACGAGAAAGCCAGTGTCACAGTCAGCAGGACAGGTTCACTCGCGCGGAACTCCGCTAATGGATACGAGAGACGATCATCGTTACGTCTAGAATGATCCTACGACGCCAGTTTATACGGATTCCTTCGTTTGTCCCTCTGCGCGGCGCATTTACGAACTATTACGATTCCGCGCATGCGCACTCGGCCAACGGTTTCTTTTAAACGTACGCGTCCAATTTTATACTCCGTCGTTTATGTTTACCAATGAAATATCTATCGATTTCGTTTCCTTTCGCTTCTCGATTAACCCGCGTATCTCTGCGGCTCCTCGCTGATAGTAATTACTGGTCGTATGTATCAGACACGCAATCAAGAATGAATTATCACGGGACCACGCCCCTCGCCACCGCTCACCGGCTACAACAATGCCAGCGCATCACGCGCAGCCACCCGACTGTCGATGATGTGTGTTAATAGTCCCCTGTAGGTTTCGCTCACTGTCCCACTGGGATGATGGATACTGACTTCTCATAAAGGTACATTTCATGGCTGTACTTGATACTTTTTTCTTTTTTTTTTTTTTTCTTATTTTTCTCATCAACTTTTTTTTTTTCTTCTTATCTTTTTCTTATTACTTCGTCATCCTTCACGACAAGGACCACGGACACGCGGTATTTAATTTTGGTTGATTATCTTTCAATTGCATGGATGAGCTTTTTTTTGTCAAATTTTTTTTTCAGCTCCAACATTTTCTTCAGGAGTTCAAACAATAATCCCGAAAGAATCACCGGATTAAGTCTCGAACCTTCCTACTCCTAGAGATACCCTCGACGATTCCGGATCATAACCACGGCTAATAAAATAAATCCCTGAACTCGGAGTGTCCTGATGGCTCTTTATGGTCCATCCTGGCACGTACCACGTGTACCATTATTATCCAGGATACGAGCGTGTTACGTAGCACGTGTGCGTGACGAAGAATCAGATCGTCCATAAAATTGTTGAAATAATTTTGTTTCCCTGTATATATATATAAAAAGAAAAAAAGTTTATCTATGATAATAATGACTTTTGATACTCACAAACAATCTCGTTGTTATCCCAGACTGTAATTATACGAATTTTCATAACCTGTCGTACAGGATTAATGTGTTATGGTACAGGATGATCATGGGTGATCAGATTTTTTTTTTTTTTTTTTTTCCCTGAAGATACATAGAATTTCCATAGCAGTGCCCATACCAGGGTCGCCAACCATAAAAGCTGAAATAACTCTTGGTGCAACCCCGTAGCCGACGCAAACCCCTCTGGACAATATCGGGGTGGTAATAAATTCGCAATTTCCTTATTACGGGTAATGCCCCGGTCGCTTGTGCT
The DNA here is from genome assembly GCA_031762395.1 of Calameuta pygmaea. Classification (NCBI taxonomy): domain Eukaryota; kingdom Metazoa; phylum Arthropoda; class Insecta; order Hymenoptera; family Cephidae; genus Calameuta; species Calameuta pygmaea. The sequence goes on along the minus strand of JASANN010000080.1, from coordinate 144,845 downwards.
CCCTGGCAGAGCCGGGAGCTCGCATAAATATCCCGGGTTCCGGTGATCCCGTAACTTCCGGTCAGCCGCAATGACTTACGCCCAGGGGTGGCGAAGCTGGAGCACCCTTCTCGGCTTTCCAAAGCAAACACGACGTCCCCCCTCTCTCATATCTATATACGTTAGTCGCGCGAGAGGAGGACCGAACCTCGCGATGGAATTTGTCCGGCGGGTTCCGCCCTCGGATGACCGCTGATAAATTTACTGGATTTCTCCTTTCCGACTTTTCCGGACTTTTCCGACTTTTACCGAATATATCCAGAGTCACCCTTATACGTATAGCCATTTACTACAGTTCCTTCGCTTACGACCGCAGCGGCAGCGTTAACGCCGTCAGGGGCGTACGCAAGTCGCCAGACCCCCCTCGCTTCTTCACCGCGTGACCTCTTCCGTGGCATTTGCCAACTCTGGTGGTAAAGTTGGGAACTAGAAAAAAAAAAAATTATCAAAGCTTTTTCTGATCGGAACGCGCGACTAACTTTTCAATATGAAGGATTGCGCTTGGTTTCCTGCGAATTGCCATACACGTATGTTTACTTGTAAATACATATATATATATACTTTTATACGAAGCTTTATATAATGTCCATATCCGTCTGCGGGGCAAGTAAGTGTAATTTCCGGAACAAGTGATAACTGTGTTAAGGAATGATAAGAAATGTGGACTTTTTTTTTTAACGAAATTTTATGTGTAAAAGAAGGTTCGTCTGATTTTTTTGTAAATTTTTTTTTCCTTCATCTTTACGCATTTCGCGTCCAGCCCAATACCGATAGTCCTCCCTGCTTTTTTTTTTCATCCCTTCTCAAGCTCCTGACCTCCCGGGTTAAATCTCCGTCGAAATAATTTTCGCGGAATCTCTGCCGGTCCCCTCTATTCTCAGAAGCGAAAAAATGGGTGTCACGCTTCAATAAAACAAGCAATATCGTGGTGTCCTGGGGCCAAAGGAGCTCCTGGGGATTCGGGGGTGCCAAGGGGACCCCGTCAGGGTCCATGGGGTGAGTTGGACGGTCCTGGCTATATTGCTCCCGGATCATCGCGCCTGCATCGCATTATGGGGATATCACCCTTTCTCCACGTACACAGATAACCTCCACTATCATATGTGAACTATACATATATAGTACGGACCAGGTTATGACGTACCAAGCGCACCTACGAAGACGCTCATATGACGGGTATTGCGAATCATGGCACCCATTCAGTAATTCCTTTGCGCTCTCCGTGCGCCTATTCAAAAGGATCGGACCTAACACAGCCATATTATTATCAGCTTCATAGAAAAATTCTTGATGCACGTTATCATCCTTTTTGTACTTTGACCCTAAAAATTTAGTTCGTGCACCTGCTGGTACCTATAAAAAATTTTTTTTCTCCAAAATCGTTCTAAGGTGCTTGAATTGATCGTGAAGCTGTTTATTATTATTATTTGAATGATAATGGGTCATTTAATCGTACCAGAGATTGATAAAGGTACAGGGGGAAGCTCCCTGATGAATCCGGCACTGAAGCGATAAACGCGCGACACACGGTGCCGATCTTGTAGGTTGCGCGTTATATTGTAGGTTAGGTTAGGTTAGGCTGTAGGAAGGAAGGAAGGTTGCGGCCTCGATAAAGAGCCGATCACGCGTGTAACGCGCGGATTATTAATCGCAGAATAATTTGACGCTCCCTACGTTGTCCCCTTGGCTCTTTGGCTCTCACCTTCAGTATCCCCATGAAACCCCCATAGATAAGGGTAGTTGGCACGGGGCCCGAGTTATTGGCTTCGCAGATTTGCGCTAATGTGTCTTCCGATAGTTCATAACGCGAGGCGCTTGCGATTCATGGACCCGTGAACTCGTAAACCCCTCTTCTCCATATTTCACCCCCCTCCCCTCCCCCACCCCCTCTCCACGGACTCCCTTGCCTCTCATTCTTTCCATATACACTTTGCCCACAATTTATCCCTCTTTACGCGCTCTCCTTCGTTTTATCGCTCTGGCATACTGATTCCACGCTCCTTGGCAGAGCCTTCATTATTTCATCCCCTCCAAGAGATTTACGTCGTATCCAAAGGGAATAATTATTGAAATTCTATTTGATCAGGGTGAAATGTTAAGCATACCGAAAATAAAACACATTTTTTACCTCGACTGTACTTAGAAATTTTTTCCTTTCATTTTCATTAATTTTTATATAACCAATTTAAGGGTTAAAAAAAAAATTAACTCGGATCGTGTTCACTTTTTTTTTTTTTTTTTTTTTTACGTAGCTCAATTTTTTCCACTCCTACGAGCTGCCAGGCTTCTTAGGTAAGGAAGCAATGTGAAGGTAGCTGCAAGTGGAAGCTCGTACCTAATGGAGGTTCCCATCGGCTTGGTCTTCGCTCGGTACCTGACGGTAGCGAACGACGACGATGGTCTTGGTGGGACGTTCCTGAAGTTGGCGATGGTGCCCGCTGGTAATGGTGGACACGTCATTTATCTTTCACCCTTCCTACCTTCGTCCCGTCTCTTCCCCGCCTTCCTCGTACGTCCTACCATGCCACTTCACGTGGCGCCATCTTGGGCACTCCCACTCTCTCACACACGTTCACCTACGGTGCGGACCAAAGGAGAGAACCTCCGTCCGACCTACTCGCTCGCACTTGTGTCCTATCATATATATATATATATCTCATACAACATACAGTACTACCACCTTAGCCACTCTCTCTCGGCGTCCGCCCCATTACTGCTTCGTCCATCTTAGCTGCGTGCCTGGAATAGTTGCCAATTATTCCGCACCAGTCCGACCTCTCTCTCGCACCCATTTACGCCGGCCTACACGCATCTCTCTCTCTCTCACTAGCAAATCCCAGAATGACCGCCGCTAGCGAACGTTACGCAGGAATTTATAAGCGTAGAAAAAAAGTGTCAAAGCATAAATAAGAAAACACACGGTTTAAAGCCGTCGGAGGTATTAACGCGAGAAAATAGCCAATGAATATTCATCAGCGCTAACTTCAACTTCCACTGTTGTTTTCTTTTCATTCGAACTCGATAATGATAACGCATATCGCTCATGACAAACTGCCTTTACGTGATCGGCCTACCTAATGTTATATGCCGTTGACGTATATATATATATATATATATATAATTTTTCAATTTACATATCTCGCATGAAATAACGATAATGATAATAATTTTTATTAATATTTTCGTTATTTCCCGTAAATTATTATTATTATTACGTCAGCCACACACATTCTACCGTTTCGCACACCCAGGCCAATGGGATCGAACAATAGCCGGCTACTCCATTCCTGATTTATTTCGTATCCACTTCCGGTTCTGGTTTCTGGTTCTGGTTCTGATTTCGTACTCTCGGCACGTAGCCCTGGGCCTCTCCTGGAATATTAGCGGGTAGTGGGTTCCGAACCCGCACCAGGTCGAGCTTGCGAACGACAGTCGTGCATACCGTATTAAGCCCGCAGGGACTTTTCCAGCTCTCTCTCTCTCTCTCTCTCTCTCGCACTGTTCCTACACCCACTACGCACATACCTTCACATAGGGACAGATACCCACGTCTAAACCCATCTCACGCACTATACTAGCTCGCACGCAGCTCGTATCAGTACTCCGTGCGCAAATACTCTCGTATTCATGAACCCCCGTCGGCTATGTACAGTAGTGCCACCACGAGAGCTGCCATCCGCAGACAGCCTGTCCACGTTTCTCATGAGATATTTTCTCGGGTACAGTGTACTTTTATATAAGGTCCCACAAACATATCGAGCATAATGGACATGTAAATGTCGGGTTATAAGTTTAAGTAGATATTACCGATAACGTGCAGACGTATCTTATACTGGACTATATATACGTATATACGTGCTGAAAAAATAAAGTCAAGACCGACAGCTAATATTTTTATTCCCTTGAATCTTATCATGTTCTACTACAGATTCTCTTTCATAATGGCTGTCAACGTCAATGCGTCTGGCGAAAGGGTATAATTAAATACGAGAGGAGCCACCTCCTTGCTCCTTTATCAACCCGTCCGTAGTATCGTGATGATGTACCACGTAACATCCCCTGGAACTGGTACTTCCCGGAATCTAACCTAACCTTCGTATCTGTACGTGTATCTATTTTTAGCCGGAGCCAAAGACTGGCTTACATCGGTTTTTTCTGTTTTTTTTTTGATATGCAGAGATTTTTATATATTTGATATATATATATTGTGACGTCATTTTTCGAATCATGGTCACAAAGCCACTCCGGTTATCGATACGGATAACGTTTTTGCTTTCCGGCTCCCTTCGGGTCGCCACTCTGTACAGAAATTAGGCTCTCGGGTCGGCTAGTACAGTTATGCCAATGCTCTCGGACGATTTCGTTATGGATTAATGGAGGTCGAGGTGCTCGAATCTGCCGAGGGGAGATAGCCTCGACGTACCTAGTTGCCCGGCAGAGGAGAAGATTAGAGGAACCGACGGAGACGTCTCGACGGACCGGCAGAAGCCCGGCTGAAATACCGGCGCCCCGCTGGAGATGGGCAAAGGGCTGTAGAGCGGGCGGTGATAAGGTTTTGATAAGGTTAAGGACAAGTGAGGAACCGAGTTAAGGAAGTAGTGCCCAGCTGTCGTCCAATGACCTGGGGAAGCGGTCGTGGAGGATCTCCAAGATTACGTACCGATTCGTTAAAGAACGCTCTCGATTTGGTTTAAAGGGACGACTCGAAGGAACGGAAGAGTCATCGGCTATAAGGATCTCGGCCAATCGGAATGATTAGTTCTCGAATTTGGCTATTGTCAAAATTAGTCTGTCTCGGGGCACCGACCGAGGTGTCACGAACTGGTCCGCGCTCCCGTCCTATTTGTTGATAGTTTTTTTAGCTGCGTTTCGAGACGGTATAGACAGTTGTCGCGTTGTTCTCGCGATACCCAGGAATTCCTATGGATTTCCTGTGAGTGTTCCGGAGGTGCAGTGCTGTGCCCTAGTGCAGTGCCCACCCGAGGGTCCCTTGGCTACGGTTCCCGATCATCACGGATCAGCTGCACCAGCTCTGGTGAGTACTCCCAATTTATTAATTGGTGAAGGGATTCGATCTGTTACTCCGAGTCTCTCTGGCGTAACCTAGCAGCCTGAGCGGCCGCGCATTTCCGTTTCCGTCCGCTCCAGTTGCGTTTGCTGATTTTACGCAACCCCAAAGATCAGCACCTACGGTTGCGTTTCCGGATTTCACGCGTCCCCAAAAATCGATAGGATCCGTTAAGCTACCTTCTTTCTGATAGATTTCGTCAGAGCTCTCGTTTTTTTCGAAAATTCTCTCGAAACAAGAATTGGCTGGGGCCCGCCTGGCATTCGGATACATGAACGAAAGCTGGACGGACGAAGGTAACGTAGGTTGGTTTTCGAAGATCAGTTCGATCTCGGATTTTGCTTATCGGTGTCGACTTAAGAAAAAATTTAAGGGGAGAGAAATATATGTCGAAACGGAATGGAGATGGAACTCGATTGCTATATAGGATATCTCTGAAAGGGCGTAACGAAGGTGGAGGTCGAAGGTCGTAGGTTTTTCCTAGGGTAAGTAAGGGCACGTTAGAAAGGTGCTTCTGACAGGCACAGAGAAGGCAATTTACGCTGGTAAAATGCAGCTTTGAAATTCGCTGCAAGACTTCCTATATGGTACTCCGGACTATGTTGTTGGACCGCCGATTTCTTATCGTTAAATCCTACAGCAAAGTGTATACCGATAACAGCTTAAAGGGTTTTTCATTAAGCTCGTCGCGTACGACGGTAGATGGAAATTGCATTTGTTTGATATTTTTTTGCATTTTATTGTTACGAAGTCATTTCTTTTTTTTTTTTTTTCCTTTATTCAACCCTTTTTCTTTTTATCTTATACTTTGTATACCGTACAGGATGTATTATGTTGCCGATGGCATAGAAACGATTTCGAGACGTTATAAAAGCGAAAAGCCGTCCCGAGGGAAGCCAAATGATCCCGGTCGATGAGGTAGCAATTAGGCGAATGAATAATTTCCAGTAAATTAAGCGTCCGCGACGGGGTGCGAGCGAGCGAGTGAGTGAGTGAGCGAGTGAAGTGGCCGGTAGAGAGAGAGAGAGAGAGAGAGAGAGAGATAAAAGATATATAATACGAAAAGTGAAGTAAATGGAGAAAGAGAAAAGGGGGAAGATGGGAGGGGGGGAGGTGGTGGTGAAGGAAATATGAGAGAATCGTAGAAGTGGTATCAGTTGTAGGTTAGATCGGTATATAGGTATAGGTAGGTAGAAGGTTGTAGGTTGGTAGTAGGTATGGGTCTGGAGGTTCTGAAGTTTGTATATATATATATATATATATATATATATATATATATATATATATACACACACACACACACACAAAACATAAACAGTACAGAGTGTATATATCTATATCTACCGGCTATGGCGGATATGCAGTGCTGCAATCAAACGTCAATCCCAGGCGAGTAATTTTCAAGTAATTTGTTTCCCCGCGGCGAAAAATATTGCGCTCTTCTTATTTTACACGGCATTCGGGAAATAAATCCGCATCCGACTCCGCAACGTCTGCGACGGTTCGCGCGATGCGCCGTATATACACGAGGACGTGCCTATAGTCTCTTGCAATTTCTATGGCCGGCGCATCCGCCTTGTCCTCGGGGACGCCGTGTGAATTATTGCTTTGAAAATTGGACAGAGAGAAAATTAGAAAAAAATATTTTTGATTAAGATAAAAAAAATATATTTTACAAAATTTAAAAATCGCGATCTTAATACGTACCTCGTGTAATTGGATCGATGAACTTTTACACGGAATATTTGTCCCTGGACGAGATGGCGCGCGATGTGCCCGCAAATGGGGCGCAACAATCGAATCCTCGAGGAGCGTCAAGAGGGCAAACGTTTTGAATTTGAAAAATGACGATTTAAGGATGAGCAATTGTCAGGACTGTAAAAGATTTCCGAGTCCTGTAGAAGAGCTCGGAATCCTGTAGGAAATATGTAAAGCGAAGCAGTGCCGATTTGTTTCCCTCCCCCCTCCTCCCCCCCCCCCTCCATCTTCGTCACCCTCTCTTAACTTCTGCCCTCCCGGCATTTCCACGTCGAGAATCCTCCAGGATCCCCTAGTCTCACTTACTACATCCATGCTGGATTTACGCGCGATATATTTGTTTTAAAGTCCCGGGATTCCGCGCCGTCCCGACGCTGCGTCGTCGTTTCTCGTATTTACGAGGGAGGGTAGGGAGGCTGAAGGATGCTGGGAATGTGTGCGAGAGTTATGGCCCGAGTAAGTGCTCTCGATCTGGGCAAGGGGTTCTCAAAGAATAGCTGTTTGAAAATTTTGAAAAAAAAAAGAAAATTTCAAAATTCTTATCGCGGTTCGCGCGTCGGTTCGAAAAATATGGGAAATCGAAAGAATTCATTCGTATTGACAAAAAGGCCCGGAACAGGGGCATAAGACCCAGCGTATCGAAGTGTCAAATTTTTGGGACTCGTAATTCGAGTGGTTCCTTGGGGAACGTGTTTCAGGAGTGGTGAGAACTGAGAGATAGGCGGATGAGCAAAGGGTGCTTAACGGGAACGAAGTCTTGGAGAGTTTGCAAATGGCGCGGGCGTCGGGACGACCGAGGACGCGGTTGGCCGCGATGACGAAAGACGACGGCGTTTCCCGGTCCCGTAGGAAGAGACGGGAGGCAGAACTCGGTAACATTATCGTGTTTTAATTTAACTTGCTGGTACACTTTAATTAGACTTTGGTTGAATGAGACGTCGACAGGCAAAGCAGTGACTGAGCACTGCCAAGCAGAAGGAAGTCTGTTTCTCGATGTAAAGCGAAATAATTGGCCAGAGCCTACAATACCTTCAACCTTCTATCCATCCACCTCGTACCTTCTTCTATCATTCTCATCCTCCTTCCAGGCTCCGCAGCCTCTTCCGTTACTTCTTCTTCTTCTTCTTCTACTCGGATCCTTTCTCACCCTTTGTGGCGCCGTACCTACCTCACTTCCCTCAAACGATACCGAGCTAGAACGCCGTATAGAATAGAGGGAATGGAAGACTGAGAAGATTTGAGATACCAACCCCCTCGCCACCCACTCTTGAGATGCTGGATAGAAATCCAGCATCTTTCTGTGTGAGTATCACTCGAGCGACCCACCCCCCACACAACCATCAACACTCTTCCACGTCCTATTGATAGTAGCATCTAGACAAACCCCTTATCACCCTCTCACCCACAACCCTTAGATCTCATAATTCTCGTTAATTCCTACTGGTCCAGCGTCCGAGAGACATAAGATTTATCTCCATTTTGAAATTAAGCCAGATGCCGATACACCCAACACTGCTGTGTACGATGATTTTTCTTGATTCGTGAAACATTAATAAACAGCATCCCTGAGGGATGGACCTCTCCAAATCATTTTATTAATGACCTTTGACCGCCTACGGCGGGATAGCAGAAGCTGGCTGGTTAGTTGCCGATATATAGGAGATAGTCGCAAAGGGATGTTCGGTCTAGAGGAGGACAGGGGGGGGGGGTGGTCTGAACCTTGGCAAAGGGTGCCTTTGCCGAAGGGGCCAAGGGTGCGTTGGAAGCCGGGACCATTGTGGTTGGAGATAGAGATGGCTATCGGAGCGCGCCACGCGGTAATTGCCAGGAACTACGGGGGGAAATTAAAGCTGCCCCGGTCTTCCGGCACCCCCATTGTACCTTTGCGACTCTGTTCCCGTAGCGTTCTATTTATCAGGGAGCCAATGGCTGCTGCCGTTTCTACTGGCAAGCTTCGTGTCACTGTGTCACCGGAATCGAAATCGTTTGGGGGTTTTTTTTTACGGTGCACAGGGTCGGGTTATCGAATGAGGGTAAAAAGCGAATTTTTTTTTTTCTAATTTTTCGACGTCGTTACCCAAACACGCAACTTCGGGTTAATAAAATAATATAAACGTTAGTGACTCGGCAACTACCCCTCCCCCCTCCCCCGCGGTCCCCCGGAAAGGGGTCGGTCATGAATTTACTTCGGGAAAAGGAGCTGAGAAGGGTTAAGGACGCGTATCATACCAGTTGATTAATGTACTTCACCCGTATCCAGTACGCAACCCCATAGGATATACAAGGGTACCTCGGACACGCGTATCATTTGTTACTCACCCCCCTATTTTCTACCCCCTTTCCACCTCGTTCGCCCAGACCCACCGCCGGAACCACCCACGCAAACCGCAGGGCTAATGATCATGAATTTGTAATGACGCGAAACCTTCTTCAACCCTTGCAACGAGGAGAGGCTGGAACAAACGAAAAGCCCAATTTCCTATACGGAGTCACGGTAATAATCGATCATCGTGGGCATTCAGTCTGGCCAACCGTGTAAAAAAAAATCCCTAGGTCCCCTAGCCTCAAATTGTCACATTCGACTTACGGTCGCAAGACGACTTCAGCTACCGATCGGAATGAAGTTCTTGCTTTCCGGTTCCCCATCCTGATCAGAAGCTGCGCTTTCGGGTCGTTTCGATGGATTTGAGACTGTTCCAGGTCGACTACCAGGTCATACCGGCTCCTCTGTTTCCGGTTCCCGGATGTGGATGGACCAACGGTGGACGACCGGAGGTGACGTAGGTGTCGGTTTTCGTTATCGGTATCGGGTTGAGAAAATACGTTACAAGACCTAGATACGATCTGCTACCCTAGGGTAGCGAGTCTATATTGAGACACGGTACTTACTAGCCACATATCTACGTCGTCTCTAGTGCACATATGTCAAGAGAGAGTAGGTACATGTATATAGCATATGAAGAGCATACCGTAGCGTAGGTATGTACGAGAGGCGGGTTGGTTGCGGATAATTCAGGCAATCAGCGTAATGTTGCGGCGGTGAGGACCCTCCAACCCCTATAGTACATACCTACCTACCTACCTACCTACCAACCAGCCAACCAACCAACCAACCAACCAACTGAGCTTTCATGTTGGTATGTGTACTGGCATATGTGTTGCTGAGGTTTCAAGCATCCCTGTAGGTACACCAGGTCCAGATCATCGAACCAACACCCTTGCGGAACGCATGCGGCAAACCGAACCCTCTGCACGTGTACCTAGGTAGTAGCTATAGTAGCTATAGCTACGGCATACGTGGTGCATAGTGGTACTGCTACCGGCGATGGCGATACTGGTGGTGGTGGTGGTGGTGGTGGTGGTGGTGGTGGTGGTGGCTAGAGGCAAAAGGGGTGGTTCCAGAGGTGCAGGACCGCGTGACAATGCATCGAGTGCTCTCGAAATATTCCCGTACGATGCACCACGACTCTTACGCCATTGGCCGATGATCACTTGCTATTTTTTGGTACTTTTTTTTTGTAATTTCCGGTCGAACCCAATGGGGATTAAGATGGTTGAATTTTTTGTTGTTATACAGTCTTAGGTTTCTTGCTCGAGATGAATTTTGAGGGTAATCTTTTGAAGGAGGGTGGTAATACATATTACGTAATTCGTTTTAAAGGGTACACCCAGTATGTATGGTATGGAATAGGTACCTATGGCTAGGAGATTCTTTCAGACACAATCTCGGGCTCACCTAATCCCCGGGAAATCCGGAAACCGAGGCGACCGCCTACTTTTCCTCCGTCTTCTCATCATAGAACAAGAAGATCTAGGATTTCCTTCTTTTCATCGGGCAACTGGCTCTGCCGTTCGTGAAATTGGATACACGGCGAATGGATCGTCGTATATGTCTTTTACGTGAGTAGACGGTGGTCCAGGGATGCTGCGAGGACTGGTAGATTGGAGGATGGACGTTTAGGTGGACCCATCTTTATAATCAGGAAGTCATCTTCATTGTGATCTTTTTCGAGGTCGCGAAAGACCAAAGGGGATGGTTTCCTGTGTCCGTGTGTTGGGATAGGTATGAAGGTATTGTCGCAGTATGTTTTTTTTTTCTGTTAAGGGATGAAAAATCTAAGAGAAAAAATTTGCAGATTGATAACGGAATTAGCATATACCAGGGAAACACGTGTCCCGCTGCCCTTTAATTATATCATCATTTTTTTCTCTCTCTTTTTTTTTATTCTTTTCTACCCTCAGAAGCCGACGTTATCAGCGCCCACCAATCGCTGAACTCTCTTTGGGAGGACGCTTTATTTTTCGCTGCTAATTTCCTTGGTCCTTGGATTGGGAAAAACAACTGCTCACCCGCTGATAGCGATTCCATGGGAAGGACTTGAAAGGTAGATTCTGGGGGTAGTCTTACTTTAAGGGTCCTTCCTGACGACTTAAAATCCCGCGCATTCTCTCCCTCGTCTTCTCTCCTCCCCCTTTCTCCCTCTCTCTCTCTCTCTCTCTCTCTCTCTCTCTCTCTCTCTCTCTCTCTCTCTCTCGCACCCTCTCGATTCTCCTTTCTCCAGTACTACTCACGGACATTCTCCCTTTTTTTTTCTACTCCTCACTTTTTCGTACTCCCTCTCTTTCTCCTTGCCACCCTCTAGGAAACCCTCCACGACGAAGAGGGTGGCGCACCAGGGCCGCTTTCAAAAGACTCAAAATTACTTTCTGGATAAGCTGGATTAGGCTCGCTCTCGTGCTGCGCCCCAGATTAGACCGGTGACACTCACGGGCTGCGATTCGCTGCCGGCTTGTTTTTTTCCCCCGGCAATTCTACTTCGCCGTTTTTTTTTTTTTTTTGGATTTCCGCTGAATTTCATTAATCGGCATACGCGACTTCGACCCCCCGAACCGACAGTCTTCCCATGTCCGTAAAGTAGCAGGGGACCAATGGCCATCAGATTTTCGAACACGGTCCATGCACTGCTATACAACTTTAAGGGATGCTCGCACGAGGTAATGCTACGAATTTGATTTTCCTTCGTGTCCTTTTTCTGAAGAAAAAAAAAAATCGAAATTTAATTTGTATTCGAAGTCAGGAAGCCATCGAGGATAGGACCAAGTCCCATTGGTAGGCACTGCACAGGGTGAACTTTAAGAGGGTTGCTTTGTCGAGGCGTTCGCTACCCTTTAAAGCGCCTCCTGTCCTCGCTACCTCCCTTGGTTTCCACCCCTTTGGCACCCTCTCCTCCCCTCAATCCCACCTCCTCCCATTACCTCACTCACCCTGGCCCTCTTTTCGTCCCTTCTCTCCTCTTCTCGGAATCCACCCAACCACCCTCACTCCCCCCCCCCCTCATCCACCCTTGCACGAGAGAGAGAGAGAGAGGAGAGAGGGGTCCTCCGCTCAGCGAAACCCGAGGGCGAAACCAAGGAGACCAGATTAGAAGGGGCGAATCCCAGCCTCCGCTCAGAGAAGCCCAGACTTTCCGAGCTGAGTTAGAGATTTCCAGTCGCCTCCTATCCTCCCTTTCAATAGCCTTGCGCAGCCCTTCCATCCTCCTCCACCCACGCGAACCAACCCTCCTTGAAACAATGATGGAGGTTAACTTCGAAAATCGTGAGGACCTGAACGAGAGCTTCATATATGGAAGATACAAGTAGTCCAAAAGTGAATCCAAATTCCTACCCATCATCCCCCTATAGAAGCTGTTAGAATTTTATCACGCGCAAATAATTTTCACCCCGCCTGATACGTCGTAAAGTTCATAATGATAAATAAAAAATTTTTTTATTTAATAACCAAGAATAATTATTACCAAGGTAATCAAGGGTTAAAGCTCCGTTCACGGTAATAAGGGATGACGCGCGTCGTGCCAGCCAAGCATCATGAGAACCCTCGGTACTTGTTTTTACCCCTCCTTTACTTTTTTTTTTTTTTTTGACAATATTTTGCGTAATTGAGCAGCCGCAATAAATCTCCCTTGAATTATAACCGTTCCGGTAAAATAACTGAAAACTGTCCAACTCCTCCCATCCATTATTTACATCGTTTAGCAAATTTTACTCTTCCGAGGTTTCACTGTGCGCATGCGCGCGCGCTTTCATCCCCTTTCCTCTTCCCCTGTATCAACACTCTTCTATCTCCTCGCTATCTATCTTCTACGTTTGTACGTGTATGTATGTATATATATATATTCGCATACGATACTCACTGGGTACACCCACCGACTGTCCCAACAAATACTCATACGCCGAGGACACGCGTGATGGATTCTGCAGGAACGAGTGAATTTACGATTTCATTGAAATTTTCCTCGCTAATCGCTCGTCGCTGCGTCAAACGTTTCCGCCTGTCCGTTCGATCGAATCCGCTGAACTTTTTCCAATGAAAAACGAGCGCGTAGCACTTTTACAAAAAATCCATTTCGCTCGAACGAGCTCAAACTGTACAAACGTCTGTCGAATCAATACGGAGTCGTCTTATCGATCGATATTTTGAGTTGATTAGAAACCCGACCTACATTCGTTCTTATCAGTGACCCATATACTCGTAAGAAAATCCACTAAAGAAGGCTTATCAAATTTTGCCATAAATTATACGAATTTTCCAAAAAAAATCAGCTTATCAACGAAAAAAAAATTTTTCTCCCTTAAAACTGTAACCTAAATCCATTGTTATCAACGACAATCATCTGTACTATGTGCGCACGATAAAATCCAACACACACTGTTCATCCTGTTCCATCGTATTGTTTTATTAATTCTTTATCTCTCTCGCACTCCAAGAAAGAACCGGACGTTACCAGATGCTCGAGGTAGGCGTCTTATCGACTTCCGGGCCTCGTACAGTTTCCTGTTATACAAAACGTAGAAGCGTCCCGACGCTTACCGACTGGCCGTCGCTTTGCTTGTCCGACAGACGTTCGCCGTTCTATTGTTTCGAAATGGCGCGTTATCAGCCAGCGTAATCAGGCAGGTAGCTATATCTAGTGCACGCGGATACTGTAGTCACTCTATATACATATATATATATAAGCATCAAGAGAGAGAGAGAGAGAGAGAGAGACGGACATAAAATAAAGATAGAGATATAGAAAGAGAGATCAAACAGCGAGAGCAATAAAAATACATACAACGATCCTATATATATATATATATATACACACGCACATACATATGGACCAGTTGGATGCTGAGAGTCATAGGAGATGCAGGAGGTCGGTACAGGAGTTAGAGTAGGATGCTGGAGGTTCGTGGAGGTTGGAGGATGAAACGGTGGAGAGGAGTAGTCCTCCGATTGGTCCACGCCGGGACCCCAACCTCCGGCACGCACGTAACGCGGCCAGATCGATACGCACTGCCCAAGCCCGCGTTTCTCCGCACTTACACGCTTATATACCAACCTATATCTATATACTAAATATATATATATATATATACGGTACACACGTATTGTATATATATATTTTCCAACGTACCTACTTACCTATACCTCCACTTTGCAAGAGCCTCCCGCCCCCCTATTTCTCGCCACCCTGTATATACACATATGCATTACACACCCAACTGCCCTTTAGAGAATTTTGCGACATTTCGAGGTCGTGCCTTGGTCTGAATGTCGAATTCCGTGCCCTTTGACCAGTCGGGTAGTGTTTACCGCCATTTTGTTCTCTTCGCCTTCTTTTTCTGGCGCTCAAGTTAGTTTTACTCTGTTACGTGAAGTATCGCCAGGGACTCTCGAGAATATCGTTTAATGCCGTTTGCCCTGAAGTTGGCTGCGGTTTGGGCTTATTTTTTTCTCGATCAGGGTCTAATCCGATTCTAGAGCCCGTAACTCGGACGGATATTCGCGTCGGTGGTTGGACATTGTATTTACATGGGAAAACTAGAAATCTGTTTAATATGACGTAAGAAAGGCCTATGGTGGACAATGACGGAGAATAGACCCATAGAGCGGGCTGACTTTTTGTTTCCGGAAAGCGCACGGGGCTGCCTGACAATCTTCCCGCATTATGCGGACATCGTTATTGTCTCTCGGTAGGACGTAGACGCACGCGTGTAACTCAGCACCGACCCCTCCCGCCTGTCGTAATCGTTCACGTTATTAGCTTGGCATTACGTAACGATCCGTGAATACGAGATAGACACGAGGTAATAGATACTGCAATTAATCGCCACGGGGTATCCAAGGGTGGTTACGTCGTGAGAATCTGTCTGACTTCTCCGCGTGGCCGATACGTCGCTTAAGGGTAGAAACGTTACATGTACACACTGGAACATGGAAACCCACCCGTACGATTTTTCTATCCATTAGAAAATGATTTTCCCATAAAATAATATCGATACGCTGATACGTTATCTTTTATCCGTACCGCGTTAATTGTGTCACTGTGGACCAATGTGATTTTTCTCTTCACGAGGGTCTTTGCTCCCGGGCCCGGGACCAATAAGGGTTGCTTGGATTTCACGAATGGCAGCCATTCATCCCTTATCCGCGAATGGCTCCTCTCGCGACCCAAAGAACTTCCCATTGAACTGGGTCCATCCTCAATTTTGACGTAGCCGGAGGCCCCCGCCCCCCAACCGCCCCCCGTCACTCCTCGGCCGTTCATCATCTGGCTCCACGACTTTGAACCTATCGATGATAAATAATGCTAGTACGTATACGCTCCTGCTGTGGCTCGGGTTACGTCGCCTCCTCGTCTTTCGCGTTCGGTGCCGCGTGCGTCTGTCTCTCTCGCTCTTTCGCACAGAGTCGCTCGAGCTCTTGGAAACTCGCTAATATTTTTCATCGTCCTCGCGTGTGTGCCTTCCTTGCGCGTGCGAAAAGATGAGTGTCTGAAAAAGCGACGTGGCGAAAAGAGGGGGTGGATGGATGCGAGAGTCCAAAGGACGGCGGGGGGAGGAGAGGGGGTGGGGGGTTTGTATGGCTGGGGGTAGTTGGTATACAGGGGCGGAAAGGTAAGGCGCGGAAGGGGGCCGGGGGCCTCGTACGTAACGCGAGAGAGGTTTTTAGAAGAGGAGGAAGAAAGGGAGGAAAAAAGGGTGGGAAAGAAAAAGAGGGAGAAAAGGGCGCTTGCAGCCCTCGAAAGCGACGCGTATAACTGGATAAGCTGGCGGTTTGTCGCTCGCCGAGGTTTTCACTTACTTTTTACTCGATGTTGCTTCCAACCCCCCCCCCCCCCCCTCGCCCCCCGCCCCTCCCCCCTGCGAGGATGGGGATGATGTATGTGCTACGTGATTTATACCCCGGTTGAGGACATGAGGGGGGCGGGGGGGTGGTCGCTACATGGGGATGTTTTTGCATATCCCAATCCCTATCGGTAGTATTTGAAAAATCCTGGAGATCACTGTGCATGTGTGTGTGTATGTATATATATATATATACTAAAAAAACCGATTACGGATCAGGCATTAGCGGTGACGTTTAGGGGATGTAAATTTTTACGAAAAATCACCAGATTTTTAACCTACCCCTGGAAGGAATACTTATCGTAGGATACTCGAGCTACCCCTTTTGCATGTACGAGATACACTGGTTCGTATCAGCTCATATGGCGTAAGGGTAGTTTTACATGAAAGATTCTTAACACCTATGGTTATCGGTGACTTTTTACGCTTAGCGATCACGACGATCTTCCTTCTTTTTTTTTCCCTCTTTCATATATTTTTTTTCCACCCCTAATGCCCCCGGGTCGTCCAGGACCCACTCTGTGGGGATGCTCCCGGTTCCAAGGGAGTTAAACCCAGTATCGTTCTCCGCCATTAAGGAGATACAGTCACCAACATAAATAACTCCGTACACACAGTGTCCAACATACGTACACACGGTATCCAAGTATCGCGGGATATTTTCACTTGGCCAAATACACCACGTCAAATTCCACCCAGGAAATCTGAGTATGGAAGCAACTTCCGGTTCTGGCTGAAGCACACACGTCATTCCAGGAAATGTGGATCTTGGTCGCGAAGTGGTGCATATGATTTTCACCGAGGGGTTGCCCGATGCCCTCTCGCATAATCGCCAAGCGTAACCAACCCCCGCTACACTATACTCAATACATATATATATATATACATACACATATATGTAAACTCCTTGGGATTATATTCGTAGAAAAAAAAATTTTTTACACAAAAATATTTACCCGTCCAAAAGTACAGTCCGTTGCAAAAATGATTCATTGCCATTGAATTAGGTAACGAACTTATCAGGAATTTTCAGACAGTACAGTACCTACCAGACACAGATATGGATATCTTCCTCATATGGCGTATGACATATGTTATTACACGTATGGTAATATACTGTAGTTAAGGTATATATACGTTATCCGTATAATTGCGTATTTACCGTCTGCGCGTGTTTCTGGGTAAAACGCGATGCTAATTGTCGGACGTCAAAATTTCTGTGGGGGGGCGCGGGGGGGGGGGGGGGGAGAAAGAGGGGATGGATGGAAAGTTGGTAAATTTTGTTTACCTCGTCTTGCTTCTTTTTTCTTTTTTTTTCCCTTTGTGGCTTACCGCGAAGATTTCTCAAAGTGGAAACGGGGCAGGGGAATACCAAAGTAAGGGACGCGGATTGAAGTGCGGTAAAAACGCCGCAAGAGCCGTTTTGGAATTGCGGTGGAATGAAGTGGTGGGGGGTGGAGGGGAGGAACGGATGCGTTATGGAAAGTCCAGAAATCCGTACTGACGTAATCTCACGAAACTCCGGGATGCCCGAGTGTATAATTAGCATGAGAATAATACCGCTCGCTTTCTTAATCAAACTTTTTAAATAGGTTTTTCACGGAGCAGAGAACGAAACCCGTTGAATTTTTTTAATACGAAATGCTAATCGACTAATATCCATTGCCTTACTCAGCCCCGACCATTCATACGGGTAGAATTCGGCCGATTCTCTCGGGAAAGGCGTTATCTCGGTTCGGTAATGAAAACTTGAAATTAACATTAATACCGTAAATAAGGACATTCGTGAAAACTGACAAAAAAATAGCTGCTCGATGGACTCTATAGATATAGATATATCATAGGACATAGATAACTAGGATCCATTCGTGAATACTCGGACGTGCTCGGAATCGATCGGGTGCCGTTCTCGGTTCTTCAAATTGTTATTATTATGGTTATCATTCCTGACCGTGACGTATCGGAATGGCTTTTTATTAATGGTAGCTTTTATATATATATATATATATATATATATATATATGTATATGTATATTTGGAGAGATGGTAGACTATGTGTATGAGTGCAAATTAGAAACGTATTTATCAGTTCACCCCCTCTTTTTCCACCCCCCTGGCTACAGTGGCCGCTCGTTAATTCCTCGTATGAATAATACACGGAGGGATGGAGAGAGAGAGAGAGAGAGAGGGAGAGAGAGAGAGAGAGAGAGACTAGTGCTATACGCCGTTACGGTATAATTCAATTGTCATTCGATTCTCCACGCTTTGTCTGTCTGTCTGTTCGTCCCATCTACAACCACCCCCAGACACATCCCCTTTCGGTTCCCTACCGCGTTAAAAAGCGTCGAACAACCCTTTCGCCGGATTTTCCCATTTCGATAGGAATGTATTTTCAGCACGGTATGAATATTGACGATGACAAATTTTTCGTAAACATCGACAGAGCCAATTCGTCGTTACTTTAATTTTTTGCAAGTAATAATAATAATAATAATAATAAGGCGATTAAAAAGAAAAGTCATCCCTCTTGATGGCGAGATAAAAATAAAATGGAATTTTTTTTTTTTAACGTTACGCAGTTGGTCACACTTGTCCAGTGCCTGTTGGGCCCTGAGAGAGAGAGAGAGAGAGAGAGAGAGAGAGAGAAATGGACTTCTTATCCTTCGTGGTGACAATGGCGGACACGAGAATTCCGTCACGAGCGTAACGCGTCGCGGCACGCGTGATATTCGTGACACATCCAGCGGCGACTCGCACGTCGGGACGCCGGAATACCATTATCAGATAATGGCGGCAATTAACCGGCGGCGTGCATAAATCTTCGCGTGAAAGGACAGGATGCCATATTTAAATAAATAAGTAGCGTCATTGTGCGATGGGCCGAGGAGGCGTCATCGGGACTCAAACAGTGTTGTCCTCGACGCGTCTCCTCGGTCCGAAAAAATGCTAATCAGGCCGAAACGAGCGTGCGGAGCCGCTAGGAATGACGGACGAGATGAGAAGCCAGTTGAAATGCTCGGTAATTTATGCGAAACGGCTGCCATACTGAAAGCGCCGCTTAACGAGGACAAATTTCTTTGGGGGGGAAAAAAAAATTGAAAAAATAAAAAAAAACGTTAAGGATTCGTCCAAGTCCAAGCTCGGCGATACGTCACTTTTTTTTGGTAATCCTCCTTTCGGATCGCTTGACAGTCCCGACCGGTCACTTTAGCCGCTAGGGAGAAGAAACATGAGAAAAGAGTTGGAGAGAAGCGGAAGTGACGTAACTGGGGGGGAGGGGGGGGAGGGGGGAAATGGCGGTTTGTCCTCGTTGACGATCACTGTTTAACGCGACTTTCACTGTGGGCTATGTGTATTACTGTATATACTCACGAGTGTGCTCGAAGGCATGTAGGATGTGCGTTGGAAAAATTTGAGAAAGTTTTTTGAAAAAAAAAAATTTCTTTTGAATCTCATCGTGGATGATAGGTGGGTGGGGGGGGGGGGGGGGGTTCGTGGAGATTTTTTCTTTCGAGCTTCCTCGATAACGGTCGACCGCACGGGACGCGTGGCTGCACATTCACCCTCTGCGTCGCGACGCATGGCGTCCCGGCGAGCAACGTTAACGTAACGCGACGCATCGCAACGCGCAGGGGATGATGTGCAATCTATCGAAAGATATTCATGGGGCTGGCCGCTGGCCCTGCTCGTCGGCCCCATCAGCCATAACCGTCGCGTCACGAATGTCTTATTGATTGCACCCATCTCGCCCCTTCGCCACCCTACGGGCCAACCCCTTCCAGCTATGTGGGAATAACGCGAAAGTCAGACCGGAAGTGGGGAATATGCCTTTCCAGATCGCCCTTTACCGTACCTATAACATATAACACTCATGCAGCTTTGGATAGTTTCCTAGCCCTGCCATGGGAGTCTCTTCATCCCTTTCTTACTCGTATCCTATCCCAGTTTCCACTGGACCCCGACCCTTGATCCTGGGTATGAATTTCTTATGGAATTTCACTATGCGTATCATTTATCATGATACCGACAAGGATTTTTCTTGGGAAGTAACGATACCTCTGTCCGAGTATGAAATTTTCATTGGTCCAGCTAGGGGTAGAAATATTTGACACCCTTGTTGTTTTTTTTTTTTTTCATCAAAATTTTTCCATTTTTGTCCCGCCACAAGCTGATCTCGTTACTTGATATTGGAATCGAGACACAGCAATCGTGATGGTAGAATTGAAAGTGAGAGTGAGAGAAAATGTAGGAGAGAAATTTTGGGGAGGGGGGTGGGGGGGGCGTAAGCCTGGGATCGTGAGGCATCATGACTGCATGGCCATGGCATTCAATATACTCACGCCGCGCCTCATTGTGCCCCACTTGACTTTGTTGTTGGGGCTTTTGTGCTGTTTTTTCCCGAACGGCATTCTTTGTCGAGTTAATTATTCGTTTTGTTGCTTAACAGCCGCGAGATTTCTCAAACGGGGCTTGGCGATGACTCGCGGCCAGGGCCGTACGGGTCAAGGGGGAGGATCAGGGCCGAGAGTTATGTGCTTGGAGAATTTTTCGTAGACCGGCGGGGTCCGACTGCATTTTATTTTCTCATTAAGCCGTTTAGCATGGTGACCCAGGTCATGGTCGTCTCATGAAAATCCTGATGATCCTTTGTGCCCATGAAGAGGATGGGTACCACGCGAGGGAGCATTGATAGCGTGAGAATGATTAAAAAAAAAATTCATTTAATAATTCCCTGACGAACGAGGCACGAGTCTTGAATATTATTGGTTGGAGAGGAAAAAAGTTGTTTTGATAGGGGATGAAAAAAATTTTGAGATTTCAAGGGGTGTTTCAGAAGTTGACAGTGATTCTATGGTAAGTAGTCGTATATAGGGGTGGGTGTACAGTAGCTCCTAGAATTCCGACCCCATATAGACCCAGTGGTGGTAGAGGCGACTAGGGGAAGCCCATGGAGCAGCGTTGCTAATCCGACGCATAGTTTATACGTCATTAAACCGCGCCAGGGGCGGCGCGGGGGTGTGTATTTAGGAGGGTCCAGGGGGTGGCACGCGCGGAATCCGCGGACGTCACGGCGTATATTGCCGCCTCTGGGGCCGTCACGGGGGATGCTTCGGGGCTCTGCGGTTTGCTGCACAACCCTCGCGAGAGCTGTCATGGCGAATCATCCCCTGGAGATATGACAGGAGCCTCCAGGGGCGTCTCATCTCGTGGCCGAGGGTGACGCCGACAGACGCCAACGGGCGTCGATCGTCGTCCGACCTCGAAATCGAGATTAAATGCCTCTCGGCCTCCCTTCGGACACCGGAAGAATACCCTGCCAATACGAATATCCTGGACGATACGAAAAACCACCCTTGGAGAGGAAGTTGAATTTATTTTTTTTTAATTATTTTCTACGTCACTGCAACACAGTATTCGTATCCAAATATTTGGTTCGATCCGATGTTGTATTTTTTTGGACAATTTATCGCTTGCTATATTTATTAATGAAAAAAAATAGGGGTAAAATATTTTTGTGCAAAATTTTTTTTAGCCAAAATCTACTGTCACTGTTTTTGGATTTTGAGAAGAGGCGCGGGTTCGGATTTACTTGGAGGAATCCGTATTCAGTCTTCTAGTGAGGAGTCGTTGAAGGTGGCGCAAAGAAGAGGGGCTGAGTTCAGAGGGTAGCGAGAAGAAATGGTGAAAGAGAGGGATGAAGTGACGGAGAAAGGGGGTAGGTGGGTGGCGTCGGGGGGTTGTCGGTAGAGGAAGGCTGTGCAAAGGGCATCATTCTAATTGCCCCGGACTTCCTTTCATCCCCTTTGTGCGACCCCCGGGTGCGCTTCCTCATCCAACCCATCCCACCCCGGGGCGACCGGCTCTAAGTCATTTCTGCGATTAATTTTTCCTTCCAATTTGCACGCGGCAGTAATTAAGGGGCTGGAGCGCAGTACATCATTTTATGCCCCGTGCGGGGTGGGGGGGGGGGGGGTGGATACCATGAGTCTCCTTTAAAACAATGCCGGATGTCTTAGCTGTAAAAAAAAAGCCATGACGCCATTTTGAAAACCGTTCATCCCCTTCATCACTGGTTCGTTATCATGGTCATAAAAAATTTTTGAAAAATATTCAAAATCATCATCACGCACCCAGCAATAATCTTTATACACGAAACCACCCTTTACCATAAGGAGTCGCTATTTCGTTCCTGGATGTTTTCGCAAGCGTATCTCGCGTCACTGTATCCGGTGTACCGGGTAACGAAAAAAAAATATATAAAGAAGAAAAAAAGAAAATGACAGAACGGTGGATAAGAGATGCTAAGAGAAGCGTCGGGGGTGGAGTTTGGTAGAGGGATGGGTAAATAAAAAAAAAATAATAAAAAAATAAAAAAGAATAGAGAAACCCTCCGAACTGCAGACTGCGAACAGATTCGTTTCAAGCCGGCGAGTTCACAGTTTAGGAGGCTGAAACGTAGCGTAGTGGCGCGGGCCTTCGAGGTGTTTAATAAAGATAATGCCTGAGCCGGGTGGATTGGGGGTGGGTCGGGTCGGGACTTTGCTCATTCACCCACTCGCTCGTTCGTGAGTTCTTCCTCGTGAATGCACTGAATGCCTTTCTCTACTCTCTCTACTCTCTTTACTTTCTCCTTCTTTCTCTTTCTCTCTCTCACTCTGGCTCCGTATCCACTCGGTCTTTCCTTTTCTTTCTCATTCCTCGACTTTGTACCTCGCACGCATCTCCCATGTATTTCTCATCGTATTCCCATACTACGTATACGTATTCGCGGCGCTTATCCTGGCCAATAGTCGCAGACTGTAAACCAGCCTTAAAGTAAATATACATTACAAAGTCCTAGGATTTGTAGATATTTTGTCAATAAATGTTATCCGTTATACTGTAAAATTTTTTTAAAAATATTTTATTCAATAATTTTTAGACAATTCGGTAATCGTTACAAACGACGAAATTCCGATTGATCCTTTTCGGATGCTGTAATTTATCTCGGATCGCCTAAAGATGAAAACAGTTTCGCGATAATAATCATCACGAAAATGGCTAATAGCTGATACAAGTGTTTCGGAAAAATTTTTGAGATAAAAAAATGATTTTGAAAGGATGCTGAACCAGGACCATACGTTTCCAGCAGAGTGAAATCTGTATGTTGGCGATGAAGGGATGGCTAGATGTTTGGCTGACTGACTGACTGGCTGGCTGTAAGGTAGGCTGACTGACTGGCTGGCTGGCTGGCTGGCTGGCTGGCTGGCTGGCTGGCTGGCTGGCTGGCTGGCTGGCTGGCTGGGTTTTGCTGCATCGGAACACGTAAGTTCCAGGAGGGCAATAATAGATCCCACAATGCCACGCGAGCTTTTCAGGGCTCCGGGGGTTGGGAACTAGTCGGAGAAGGTTCGCGTGTACGGAGTTGAATGAGAAGGTGGTGGAGTCGACCAGAAGGGTGGGTGTAGAGTAAAGGGCAGGAGGGTAGGAGGGTAGGGTGGACGCGCAGTAGCTCATCAACTAATGGCCCGCACCGGAACTGAACTACCTTCGTACGTACTCGCGGTACCTGCTACTCTGCCAGGTACATAGAGAGGAGGCTTGCGAGTACCGGGACCCCCTAGTATACACCCCCAATCCACCCCCGAGCCACCCCCAGCCTATACCGCACGTTTCTAACCAGCTCACAACCCCTTTCACACGATATAGGTAACAACCCAGGTACACAGAGCATATTCACCAGCAGCATTCAGAAGTACACATTGCTACCCCTATCTAGGTTACACGGCAGTGCCTACTCCATTCCAAATATTTGACATTATTTTCAACCCCTTCACCCCCAAAAACAGTCCATCCACGACCAGGGACTAGTACGAGCCAAAGAGACCCCCGAACCAGTCTATTCTATATTTTTCTCCATTAAAAAAAAAATTCCCCTCACTCTTTTTATTACCCTTATTTCTTCTTCATTACTTCCTCAGGACTGGTACCACCCCAGGATCCTTAATAAGGGACGATCGGCTGATGCCGTAGGACAAGTTGATCCTGGCTCGTCCGTCTGGCTTAACTCGTCGCGAGTTTCGCGGGCGGTGAGTGCCAGGAAGTAAGAAGGGTTGCTTCCTGTCGCAGTGGGGTAGGATTCGCATAAATCCACCCCCGATTCCCTCCCTCCGCCCTCCCCTCAGCTCGCTCATCGCCAGAGGAACCAGAGACACCCTGGTCCAACCTAACCCGAGGAAACCATGAATATTGATCATTCCCATTCTACGCGTACACAGGGTATATACAACCGACGTCAGATCCTGGAGAGTTCACAGGGCACTTCTGTCTTAAACGACAGACAGGAGTAGAGTCCTCGTACCAGATGGGCAGGAGGACTGTTACGAGGGTCCTAGATATCAACCACGTGGACAACGGATTCTATTTACGTCCTGACTTTATCTTGACGGCATCTAGTTATGCCGAGCACGATCTACTCGAATCCGGACACCCTTATGTGCGCCTTCCTCGGTATGAAATTCTTTTTTTTTTTCTTTTTTTTTATAACGTACGTGAATGCACCCTAGCACCCCACCCCGTAACAGGAATTGTGAGGATCACAAGCAGCCACCATTCTCATAGCCACCGATTTCGTCAGGACGTCCACATTGTTCCTAGATCTGCATACGCGTATCTAGGGACTTTTAATGTCCCTAGACAAACGAAATCAATCCCGTGCACTCCTATTGATCGTCATTGATCTACAGCGCGTGTCTGTCCGATGTTTCGTCATTTTCGATTTTCCAACCCGGTACATGTAAACCGATGCATATAGCAGGGAGTCGAGGAGTTTTTAGCGCTTCCAGAGTTGCCATGACGACAACGGTAGGCCGTTATTAATCCCCGACAGGGAGTACCGAGGAATGATGAAGAGAAGAGAAGAGAGAGAGAGAGAGAGAGAGAGAGAGAGAGAGAGAGAGAGAGAGAGAGAGAGAGAGAGAAAGTGGTCCACCACCCTCGTCTCTCCCAGGAGCTTCGGATTCTCTGATTTTCTCTCTCCCTCTCTCTCTAGCCCTATCTCTCTCTCTCTCTCTCTCTCTCTCTCTCTCGCTCACTTTAATTCTACCATCCCTCTCTCGCTCTCTCTCTCTCTCACTCTCCCTTTTTACCCCTATTTTTCTTTCTCTATCCAAGAACGACGCGCGAGACGGAAACAGAGAGTCCGTGGAATTAGGAGAGACTCTCCGTCATTATACTCCCATCATTCACTTCCTTCTTTGCTTGCTTTCACTTCTGCCTCCCTATATATTCCTTTTCCGCCTTCAAGGAACCTCATCCTCATCATCCAGCCCGTCTAGCCACTCCCGTTTCCTTGGCACACTCTTTCGCTGCTCCCCCCCCCCGCCCCCTTGTACTCGAAGCTACGCTCGTCTCTCAGGCCAATACCTGCCTTTGCTTTTATTACGCGCTGCTCTTGTTGCTCTCAATTTTTCTTTGCATTTTCTTAAAGCAAATTGATCCATGATTTTCTGATATATCATGCATCATTGCAATCTTAGATCATTTGCCCATATCAGAACATTTAGTAGTCTTGTCATATCAGCCATGGATACCGTTACCAACTCTGGTAGTAAAAGTCACTAGAATTCTCGACTTAAATGCGCCTAGTATACGTACAACGGGTCTAGAACAGTTCTGAATCGTGGAGGCTGAATATTTTTCTCCATCGCATCCTGTTTCCGGTAAGGAATATCGACGCACTGGCAGACGGTTTAAACTCACGGAGACGAGTTTTATTTATTTTTTTTTTACAAATGTATAGCAATCCGTTTACACTGTTTACGGTTGCCTTGCTCTGTATGGTATATAGGTATACAGAAAGTATACGCATGCTTACCAACGGGCCGGACAGTGGCGGCCATTCTGCCTGTGTGGTCCCTGTGGCGGGAGTAAAAATAAAAGTTTAAAGTTCCAACTCGTTATTTATCGACGCGTAGCCCCCGGCTCCCTGTCAGAAGGCATTATTTACGCGTTTCGCGAGCGGACTATTAATCCGAGTCGATATGCGGCCGGAAGTGCGAGACTCTCGACGTTGAAAAGTCGTCGTGTGAGAGAGAGAGTAAAAGAAAGGGGCTTTCTCTTTCTCTCTCGTTACAAGTAACAATATAAGGGATACAGGGAAGAGACGACGGTCGCTCTAATTTTTCTTGGTCTCCTACCTAGACGCTTGGACCGGGTACCGGATGGGTACCAGTTGGTACCAAAGTCGATCCTGGCGTACCGGAAGTCCGGTACTGGCGCATCAACGGCGCCTTGTTGAAATATCATTTTCAACAGTGTCGTATTGCCAACTGCGGTAATCCCGAATGCGAGAGACGTTCTGCTGGCTGCATTGCGGTGCACTTGGGGAACCTCGGAGTAACGCTGATCTAATAACAGGGGAAACGTTGCCTGAGCGTGTCCCGAGCTGGATTTCATTTTCTCTTGGATAAGAAAAGAAAATGGTGGTTGGGAGAAGGAAAGGGGGGGGGGGGTAGGTCGATCCGGCCATTTTTCTTTTTCTATATCTATATCTCTCTTACTCATCCTCAGAAGTCCTCCGAGTCTCACAGTGAATATCAATCCGTGTCGAAAATTCCCCTAGAAAAATGTTTGAGCCCTAGGGAATTTTTTTTATTTTTTTTTTTTTTCTTTAATACACAACCTTTCTTTTTTTTACGTTAAAGTCTAAATGGGAAAACCCTTGCAAAATTTCTGGTTAATTATTTTTTTGATTTGGTAACACCCCTCCCCCCCCCCCCCGCCCCTCTTCGTGTATCCCCCTTTGACATCCTAGTAAGAATTTCTGCTCTCGATCCCTGATGATTTTATACGGTAGAAATAGCATTTTTACGGATTCGGTAACGCTCGACTGTAATCACGAAATTACGCTCGATGATTTGCAACGGAGGGAAGCTACGACGGGGTGGCTGAGTTTCATGGACGAATGAGGGCGCTGGGCGTCGCGCTGCCGGAAGTGCGTCTAATGCATCCGTCTGGGGTCACGCGTCATCTCGCTTCCGGTACGACCATTACTGCGGGAGAAGCTGAACGAAGGGGGAACTCCCGAAGTCGACGTATGGCTTCAGTCAGTATACAGAATATACCGTAGTACATTAATGATACCCAATATCGATGAATTATTTATACGAGATAATTTTAATAAAAAAAAAAAGAAAAAAAGTACACGTAATTTTTTTTTTTTTTTTTTTTTTTTTCAATATTCGTTCACTTTAATAACTCTACATTAAATTTTAACAAGTTCCCTCAAACCTGTGGGCGCCTTTGAAAAATATTTCTATCACTCAAATTTTTTCAACTAATGCAACTCGTGACGTCACGTATCCAAAGCCACCCTCTTCCATTACCAAGAATAACAAACAGCTCTGTTTATATATTCCGAATCGCGAGAAAGGGGTCGGTCGTAGAAATTAAAATTCATCGCTGTAAGCCTTCGTAGCCGACATGATATCGATTGGATTTTTTCGAGGGAGGGTGAGGGGGGGTGCAGCAACCCCTAAGTTACGTCCCTGGCACTCGAATCCCCGTGTTAAAATGTTTCGCGGGCTTTCGCATGTAATATCCATCCCCGTTTGTATAGGCTGTTGGCTTAATATATTTTATTACTCGAGGGTTTATTTTTATTTCTTTTTTTTTTAACTTCATTTTTAACAGCACTCTATTTATCAATCGCATAAATATTTTTTTTTTTTTAATATGGAAACACTCGGCAGGTCTATTTGGCTCTCGAGACGCGCCAGCTACGGGGACACCATACTGTCTCCTGGAACGCTATGGGGTCAGCAAGGGGATATGGTGCCCCAGTAGAAAAGATTGGCTCAAAGTAACCGACCAATGGGCTACGAGGTCCTTTGTCTTACGAGATTGGTCGGCGCATTGTTTTAAGGGAGGCCCGACGCATGCGTCTTACTACGCGTGGGAGGATCGACTATAGTTCACGTCCCATGAGAGACCAAATGCATTTCTTGTAAACGCGCTGCTATACTCAAAAAAAAAAAAAAATGTAATTTTTTTTTCAAAATTCAAATACTCAAAAATCATATATACCCAATATACGTATTAAAGATCGTTAAGTAAAGTCAATTTGCACGTATACTATTATTGTTTTACGATAAATTAAAAAAAAATATATTTTTGAAAATAATATATTAATAAAAAAAAAAAGATAATACAAAATTATTATTAACACGCGCATTACACCCAAGCACGGGCACAATACTGAACTATAGGATTTCAAGTAGCTTACGGCTCTGCCGATTGGCCCAGCATCCTTGGCCTAAGCAAGTAGATAGGAGATAAATCTATAATCGTTACAGTAGCGGATTTCGAGGGTTCTAATCCGCAGGGATGAAGATCGTAACGACAGTGACGAAAAGAGCGACCGCGGCGAGAGGTCTTGCTTATTAGTAAAATCCCCGGGATAAAATGAAAGAACGGTCCAGCCGGGCACCTGCCTTCAAAGACTGCCGACTCGGCAGTCCGCCATTGTGATGTAGCAGTAGCAAAACAAAATGCGCGCCCCCTGCTGACAGTGGCGAAAAAGTCTCGGTGAGATTAGGTACTTACCCTTATACCATGTCCCACCTAGCCGTGTATCCGACCTCGGGCATTGCTCAGAGGGTGCACGACCATGTAGAAGGCACTGCCTACTCGAATCCTTTAGTACCTAATTTTTCCCACCGACTAGCAGCGCCATGAAAGCCCAGCGCAGTGCCAGTGCCGTACTAATTGCTGGAGTCTATGGGCGATTTAAAAAATAAAATAGAAAAACATTTGTGCTCGGTCGCTGTACGTTACGCGCATGGGACATAAAGCACATGGGGACGTTAAAGTAGGTACTGTTGTAACGGTGAGTGGGTGGAGGAGGGTGGGAGGAAGGGAAGGGACGGTGGTTAATCTTGTTTTCTCTCATTAAAAATCATCCAGCATATTGTCGCCATAGCACAATACCGCCTTAAGCACAATGCCCGTGAGCGAACCCGGGAAGATTAGCCGGTATTTTCACGGCGTGAAAACTTTCTCTCTCTCTCTCTCTCTCTCTCTCTCGTGTGCGCATAACCACGGCATTTAATAATCTACAGCACTTTGGGTTGTTAATGAGGCGGATATTTATGCGTCACGAGAGGCGCGAATCGCGAGCGAACGAGACTGCTGGGTAGGAGCGTCAGAGAGAGAGAGAGAGAGAGAGAGGCGAGTAAAATAATAAAAAGAAAAAAAAAGAAAATTAAAAAAAAAATGAATAATGCCACGAATAACAAAAAAAAGTGCATAAATGCAGGCACCCACGGGCGGAGGCTGTGGCCTGGGGCCGAATCGTGAAAAATCTCTGAAAAGTCATTGAATTCGGAAGCCCGGGGGCTCATTGAACCGCGACCGAAACAATTCCGTTGGCGGTCCAATTACTTACAGCAATGCACGTTCGACAGAGGCAAACAAAGAGGTTCGCAGCCACGGCTATTGGCGCTGATTTCATTACTGAATGGACCACCTGGCAAGGATCCTAGCCGAGTCGTTTCATTCCTGACTGCATTTTCATGCGCGTTTCTGCATAAGGCGTCTTGCCACCTTTCACCGCTTTCTATCGCTTAACATTTCTTCCCTTTGCTTTCAGCGCCACTTTTCGTAGGTGCCAACCCACCGCTGCCACCGCCCCTTAACCATCATCCCTTAAATATATACGTGTGCATGTATATATATATATATATATATATATATATATATAAATCTCCTGCGAGCTTCGCCCTTCTTCCGCAAGCTTTTTATAATATTTTGCCCGATGGAGTAAAGGGGGTGGATTTGTTGCGCGATTCCAGTGCCGTAGACGTCATCTGGGTAGCCAGACTAGAAGGAGATTAGGTTGTAGGTTGTAGGTGGAAGCGAAAGTATATGGTGCCCCAGTCAGCGGGTATTAATAAGCGTAATATATTAGGGCCTCTTTTGTCAGACAACGGGCGTCTTTCAGCATGCCGAAACCTAGAAGCGTGAGAGAGAGAGAGAGAGAGATAGAGAGGAAGAGAGAGAGAGAGAGAGAGAGAGAGAGAGAGAGAGAGAGAGAGAGAGAGAGAGAGAGAGAGAGACAGAGAGAGAG